>OY982571.1:383562-760748 GCA_963859945.1 Euplagia quadripunctaria | reverse complement strand
GTGGTGAAGTTTTTTGTACTAGTGAACAGGAGAAGGTACGGACCCCCACTGCGCCGGCCCCTGTATTTCTTGATAACTTCATTGCGAATGTTTCACTGCCAACGCCAGGATGTTGTTCAACGAGAATGGAACATGATTTGCATTTTTAATTTTTGCTGTTCAATTTTTAAAAGGTAATGCGTTTCCGCCTTTTATCTTTTAATCTTTTATAAGAAACTAGGTCATATATATATGAGTAAAACTGTTTTATTTTTTTAGAAAGAATACTAGCAAAGTGGGTCACACATAACTAGTATTCTTGTTAACCCCTCCAGCTAAGCTAAATGCGTGTGTTAGGAGTGGGTTCACGACAGTAGAGTACTGGGTGGGTTTCAAACCCGCAACCACTTGATGGCAAGTCCGACGCCTTAACCATTACGCTACCTACGCTTTATTTACCTGTGTGTGGTTAGTACATATATATATTACTAGCAGCGCCCCGCGGTTTCACCCGCGTAAGTTCTGATCCAGTGGGAATATCGGGATAAAAAGTAGCCTATATGTTAATCCAGGTCTCCAGCTATCTGGGGTGCTGTCTAGAAAACCTCCACGTGGTGCACCCTGGAAACGTTGGCGATGACGCTGCCTTTCTTCCTCAGTTTTTGAGGACGGCGTCATCGCCAACGGCTAATATTCTAGTATGAAGAGGAGGCCATCTTTCTTCGGCCACACGGTTGAGGCTTGGCCCAACAGCGCATATCTTCCTGTTGGCTCTTCGCTCTTCGGAGCTATGAGGATGAAAACCTCGGTAAAAAATCACGAAGGAGGGACCCTTCCATGGGTCGGAGTTTCTCCGCTGTTCCCAGTGGAGAAAGAGGGCGGGCTCGGTGTGCACTCACACTGCCACCGAGTAGGCATGGGAAGATTTAGTTTCCTTGCCACCGTCGGCATATCGTAATCCCGAAAGGAGTTGTGGTCATGTTTCGCGACTCTGATCGGGGACGAGGGTCTTGGCTTAGCCGCCCGGACCGCGAGGAAGAAAACCTCTTTAAAAATCACCCCGAATCCCGTGTTCTGGTGCGTGACCAGGGGATGCATGGCTGATGGGTAGTTCAGTCGCAAGCGCACTCCCAGCCGGGGGACCTGCGGACCCCTCGGTTGGGTATAAACCTTCGCTTGCCCGGGTATTGGGGATCTCTGCCCGGGTCGACCTTTAGTTCTCCCCTACTCGTGGGTTTAATTATGAATATTGAAACTTTATTAAAAACTAAAATTATAGACGAACAAAAGAAGGAGAAAGTAACAAAGAATTTGCAGAAGAAGAACGTAGAAGTCAACTCGACTCCTGGGAGCACAAGATATTCGGAACGTCTGCGTTCCAAGTCTGTCCTGTCATCTGCCGGAAACTCCGGTGCGATGGCAGGCAGCCAAGAGTCGATGGAAGTGGAGGTTTCCCTCACTGACTGTCGCAAACGCGGACGCTCCTTAGATCAGGACAGCGACACGTCCCAGGAGATGCTTCCTCCCAAAGTGGCTAGTAGCCATAGAGGGAGGTCGCGCACGCCGGTCTCAGCTCCGTCGGGCTCCGCCTTCTCTGGGAGGTAGGCCTATGTCCGAGTTAGAGCGGAGGGCGAGAACGTGGCGGAGGAGGAGATTGCAGATCTCCTGCTAAAAATCCAGGCGCCGGTGGTAGGGGGTTCTGTTCCCGTAACACCATCGACCATGCAGGAGAGAGCGAACGCGGCGGTGGCCGTTATCCACAAAGTGGCCACCAAGTCCACGAACCTTAAGGGTTCCTTTGTTAGGGCCCTTAAGGACTCCTCTTCCGCCATCTCTGGGGTCGTCGAGACCCTCATTGGGGACGTGGCGCGCCTCCAGGCCGCAAACGATTTGCTGACGGGGCAGGTCACCGAGCTCAGCGCTCAGTTCGCCCAATTTCGGGCACAGGCGAATTACCCTGAGCAGCCAAACCCGGTTGCCCAGCAACCTGCCCCCTCCCCAACCCCCGTTCCGGATGCCCACTTGCGTCAAGTCATTGACGCAGTGTGGCGCATGATGGACGGGCGCCTCGCGGGCCTGGAGGCAAGGCTTCCTCCAGCACCTATTGTTCGGCCGCCACTCGCCGCGGCCAAGGCTAACGCCGCAACAGTCCCGACACCCCTTCCCGTCTCGGGAGGCCGTGTGACAGTGACGTATGCCGCGGCGACGTCGGCACCGGTGCCCACAGCCGCACCGAAGGCTGGTCGACCGGTTAAAGCTGCGGCAAAGGCGGCTGCTTCAAGGGCTGGACAACAACCTAAGGCCGTGGTAAAAGCGGTGGCAGGATTCCCGCCACTTCCCACTCCGGCATCAAGAGGGACGAATGCGCCTACTGCTCCCTCTGGTGCTGAGCACGTGCCTGGTCCGTCCACATCTGCCCCCTCCACGTCTGCCACCTCCGGCGACGGGTGGCAGAAAGTCGAGGGAGGCAAGAAGCGGTCCCGGAAAAGGAATAAGAAGGGTGAAAGCACACCTTCTCCGACGCAGGCATCAGCAGTAACCGCCAAGAACAAGCCGCGGAAACTGACCACACCCAAAACGGCGGCTGTGGTGGTTTCCTTATCACCGGCGGCAACTGACGGCGGGCTATCCTACGCAGCCGTATTTAAGAAGGCCCGGGATAGTCTCGCCGGTGAATTCGGTGGAGTAGGTGTCAAGATGCGCCTCGCCCAGACGGGAGCTCGAGTCCTCGAGTTCCCTGGGGCTGAAGGCGCAAAGACGGCGGACACCTTTGCCGAGAAGATGCGGGAGATTTTCGCAGCCACGGATGGCGTGAAGATCGCCAGGCCCATCAAGTGCGCGGAGCTGCGCATTTCGGGCCTGGACGATTCAGTCACGGTCGAGGATGTCCGCGTTGCAATTCGAGAGAAGACAGGATGCAACACGGACAACATCAGGATCGGCACCATCCGCCCCGGTCCAGGGGGCCTTGGCGCGGTGTGGGCTAGTTGTCCCGTGGCGTCGGCCAAGACTTTGAGTGACGACGGAAGAATCCTCATCGGTTTCGTGAATGCCAGAGTCACACTCCTGGCGGCGAGACCGATGAGGTGTTTTAAATGCCTCTCCACGGGTCACACCCGCGTCAAGTGCGCAAGTTGCTTTGACTGCAGCGGACTATGTTTCCGCTGCGGTCGACCGGGGCACAAGGCGGCAGAATGTTCTGCCGCCCCTCACTGCCCAGCGTGTGCGGCGGGAAATCTTCCCGCTAATCATCAGATGGGGCAGGGTGGCTGCAAGCCGCCCCGCACTTCTCGACAAACTTCGGGGGCTAGCCAATCGACCCAGGCTGCCTCCGATGTCAATCCTGCGTCGTCATCGTCGCCCATGGAGGAGGTTGTAGAGACAGTCCAGTAATGGACCAAGTCTCCAACCTCCTTGTCCAGACGAACCTCAACCACTCTGCCGGTGCGCAGGATCTCTTCCTGCAAACCATGGCGGAGTGGTCGATAGGTGTGGCCGTAGCCGCGGAGCCCTATTACGTTCCTCCCCGCCCAAATTGGCTGGGTGACCGGGACGGCTCCGTGGCAGTCGTCAGCTCCACGGCGGCTCATTCCCCGCCCTTGTCGCTAAGAGACAAGGGTACTGGATATGTTGCTGCCGAGTGGGGGGGGATCACCATATATGGTGTCTACTTCTCCCCCAATCGGAGTCTGAGCGACTTCGAGGTTTTTCTCAACAACCTAGAGACCTCGATGCGGCGACTAGCGTCTGGGCACGTCCTAGTGCTGGGGGACTTCAACGCCAAGTCCGTTGCGTGGGGTTCCCCCAGAACGGACGCACGGGGCGATGCCGTGGAGGAGTGGGCGGCATCGGTGGGCCTCTGTCTCTTAAACAGAGGCTCCACCAACACGTGCGTGCGTCAGCAGGGGGGGTCGATAGTGGACCTTTCGTTCGCTACCCCTGCTCTCGCCGCACGAGTAAGGAACTGGCGTGTCCTGGAAGAGGTTGAGACGCTCTCGGATCACCTGTATATCCGATTTGAGCTCTCCCGGACCCAGGACCCCAGAAGGGGTCACACGGCGCGGCGTTCTTCCCGCTTCCCGCGGTGGGCTGTTTCGAAGTTAGACAGGGACCTACTAGAAGAGGCAGCCATCATTTACTCTTGGCTGTCTCCGCAGCCTCTGACTGAGGAGGTAGACATGACGGGGGCAGGCCGCTTTCGCGATGCGATTACGCAGATTTGCGATGCGGCCATGCCCCGCGTCCGAGGTCGTCGCCCTCCAAGGAAGGAGGTCTACTGGTGGTCCCAGGAGTTGGCGGAACTCCGTGCGGCCTGTACTCGTGCCCGGAGGTCCTACACTCGCAGCCGGCGGCGTCACCGTGAAGAGGGGGAAGAGGACCAGCTTCATGAGGAGTACCGAGAGGCGCGGGAAACTCTGAAGCTGGCCATTAGCCGCGCCAAAGAGGAGAAGAGAAAGGAGATGTTGGAGGGTCTCGATCGTGACCCCTGGGGTCGCCCATATCGCGCGGCGCAACAAAAGCTCCGCGCGTCGGGCCCCCCCCTTACGGAGACTCTCCAGCCCAGCTTCCTGCAGGAAGTGGTTGAGGGCCTTTTCCCGCAACGGGTGGAGCACGTACCCCCGTCGATGGCCCCCTTGGCCGGAGACGACGGGGAGGACGAGGAGGATGGTGTTCCGCCCGTCACGGAGGCGGAGGTAGGGGCGGCTGTTCTACGGATCCGTTCCAAGAACACCGCCCCCGGGCCAGACGGGATCCCTGCCCGAGTGTTGGCCCTGGCCCTCGACCACATGTCCGACCGCCTCAGGGGGGTGTTCGACGCTAGCTTGGCGTCCGGACGCTTCCCTGACTGCTGGAAGAGCGGGAAGCTGGTACTTTTAAGGAAGCCGGGACGGCCTACCGACTCGGTCGCAGCCTACAGGCCCATCGTGTTGCTGGACGAGGCGGGTAAATTGTTTGAGAGGGTCCTCTCTGCCCGCATCGTCCGGCACCTTGGCGAGGTCGGCCCCGATTTGTCGGACGCCCAATTCGGTTTTCGAGCGGGGCGTTCGACGGTCGGTGCTGTGTTACGCCTGAGGGCCGTGACCGAAGAGGTAGTGAGCTGTGGCGGCGTGCTGTTGGCGGTGTCGTTGGACATCGCCAACGCGTTCAATAGTCTGCCATTCAGCTGCATCAGGGAAGCACTCCAGTATCACGGAGTGCCAGGGTACCTGAGGCGGCTAGTGGCAGACTATTTAGAGGAGCGTACCGTCATGTACGAGGACCGAGAGGGAGTTTTGAGTCGTCGGCCCATGTCGTGCGGTGTTCCGCAGGGGTCTGTCCTTGGACCACTCCTGTGGAACATGGGGTACGACTGGGCCCTTCGAGGCGACTTCCCCCCTGGGCTGGGCGTAATTTGTTACGCCGATGACACGTTGGTCACAGCCCGGGGGGTGAACTTTCAGGAGGCGGCGCGCCTGGCCACCAGGGGAGTCTCTCTGGTGGTCGGGCGCATCGAGGCGCTGGGCTTGCGGGTTTCCCTGGATAAGACGGAGGCCCTTTTATTCCATGGGCCCCGTCGTGGTCCACCCCCTGGCGCCTCTATCGTGGTTAACTCGGTCCTCGTACCGGTTCAGGCCCACATAAGGTATCTGGGCCTGATCCTCGACGGTAGGTGGCTCTTCGACGAGCACTTCCGACAGCTTGCTCCAAAGCTGGTCGGCGCTGCGTCCGCCCTTGGGCGACTCTTGCCCAATTTGGGCGGACCCAGCGTCGCTACGAGACGGCTGTACACGGGGGTTGTCCGGTCAATGGCACTGTACGGTGCACCGGTGTGGGCGGGAGCTCTGACCGCTCAGAATAGGGCGCGCCTCTGGCGCCCTCAGAGGGTTATGGCGGTCAGAGCCATACGCGGATACCGCACCGTGTCGACGGAGGCGGCGTGCGCGTTGGCCGGGACTCCCCCGTGGGATTTGGAGGCGGAAGTGCTCGCCGAAGTATATCGGCGAGCGGCTGAGTTCCGGGCGGGAAGCGGCAGTCGGCCCCCGCCCGAAGAGGTACGCGAATGGCGTGAGGCCGCTCGCCGAGCCATCATGGCTCGTTGGTCGTCCCGGCTGGAGGCTCCACGTGCTGGCTTTGCCGCCGTGGAGGCGCTCCAGCCGGTCATCGTCGAGTGGGCAGGGCGGCAGCACGGGACCCTTTCCTTCCGACTGACGCAGGTTCTTTCCGGGCACGGCTGCTTCGGGAAGTACCTGCACTCGGTCGCTAGGAGGGAACTGAGTCCCGCCTGTCACCACTGCGACTGCAGTGAGGACTCGGCTCAGCACACGCTGGCGGTTTGCTCCGCCTGGGCGACGCAGCGTCGGGCCCTCACTGCAGTCATCGGAGGGGATCTCTCGCTACCGGCCGTCATACGCTCCATGGCCGGTAGCGACAGGTATTTTACCGCGGTCGCGACCTTCTGTGAGGATGTCATCTCGCAGAAGGAGGCGGCGGAAAGGGTCCGGGAGGACGATCTCCACTCGGACCTAATTCGCCGCCGGCGAACCGGGCGGCGGAGGCGCGCATACCAGCGCCTCATGCCGCCCTGAGTGTGGCCGCGGGTGGACGGGACGGGTTTTCCCCTCCACCCGCTGTAGTGGCCCCCCGCGAGGAGGCGGCGTCCGCGTGTGCCTGGACGTCGCCTAATTGAGAGGATTTTACCCGAAGGTGGTGCCCGCGCTTGTGCGGGCAGGCGCTAGGAGGGTTCCGGATGTCTTAATAAAAGCTGTTCCCGGATCCCTCCTACTTAAGGCGCAGTATGGCACACCGTGTGGTTTTAGTCGGTTCGATTCCGACACACCGCCCCACCGAAAACCCCGGTTGGGGTGACGGCCCGAGGGGGTTTCCACACGCACAAAAAAAAAAAAAAAAAGGTCTCCAGATATCTACATACCAAGTTTCATCGCAATCGGTTCAGTGGTTTTTGCGTGAAAGAGTAACAAACATCCATCCATCCAAACTTTCACATTTATAACATTAGTGGGATGGATCAAATAAATTGTATCAAAATATAGCAAACATTGTAAAAACTTGAAATTGAAATTGCGCCATCTGTAAAAGTTGCACGAACAACATCAAAGTACAGTAGTATCGCGCAGAATCCATAGATGGTGTAATAAAAATAAATCAACTCGCGGTCAGCTTTTTTCGTTGCGCTAACACTTTTTTTCGCCTAGTCGCCATCCGCCGAGCTCCGTACTGAAGTGTAACGTGCGAATCTTACTAATATTATAAAGGTCAAAGTTTGTGAGGATGGATGAATGGATGTTTGTTACTATTCACGCAAAAACGGCTAAACGGATGTGGATGAAATTTGGCACAGAGATAGATTATAGTCTGGAATATCACATAGGCACTTTTTATCCCGGAAAAATGTACGGTTACTGTGGGATATATTCCACCAAAATTTAGTAAGAAATGATACCGTGTTGCAAATATGTGGTTAAGATCGTTATCTGCCTGTGTTGATGTATAGGTCCCTACCCACCTGATTCCAAATAGATGAGCCTTGTGACAAGAAATCGGGCAAACAAACTCACGGCCACTCTACCATTCCATTACATCGTTATAAATGGTGAAGCTGCTTCACCATTTATAACGATGGGTATTTTACTTCTGCTAGAGCGATTTTTATGAGCGACGGCTTTACGAACTCCTCGCAAAATTCTGTGTGTACAGAATATTATTATAATTCTAAGTACTTATGCAAATACCACTTTAGCTCATCAATATATTCGCAAATAAAATAAATCCTGCCTTACAATATTCGAAACTGTGATAACAAAGAAATTAAATATTCCTAAATAAAACATGATTCGAATTGCAAGAATGTGCGATTGAACAGTAAACACGCTGTGAGCTTATCATTGCTTTTGAAATAGAAATCAAATGATGTAAAATTATGCAATGTTTAGTCTGTTAATTTTAAAGCAATCTTTTTCGCAAATCCAAATATATTTACCAATAGAATATCAGATACATTAAGGCAGAAGGTAGTACCTGCCTACCATATTATTCATGTCACGAAAACGAACACGTTTCGTGTTTCCGAGACGTATTACGGGCAATTATTACGAGCTTTTATTTTTTTTAGTTTCACATGTCCCGTTGTTTGTATGTAATCAAATCTTGCAAGTTAAATTTGACACACTTCCTGGTTTCTGATTGAGCTGAAATTTTGAAACGACGCAACCCCATCGAGTTTGGACTCGTTTGATTCATAGTAAATCCCGAATCATAAATACTAAAAAGTGCAAAATAAAAATAAAGATATTTTCTTTATAACAAGCTTTTATTACTTAAAAGTTAAAAATAATAATAAAAGCGTGTTACATTTTGACGGCAAGAGAAATAAAGAAGGTGTAACACGCTTTTATAATTATTTTTAACTTTTTAGTTCTTTTTATTAAAAGGTCATAAAAGCTAGATAAAAAAAATACTTTATTTTTTAAAGAAGATAAGGCACAAAAGATTAAAAATAGTTATAGTTTAGTAAAACTAAAAGAACATGCTTTTAATGGCGAACCGAATTAAAAAGATAAACAGAGTTTCACTATCCAAGTCCTGGCTTCATCATCAGATGACCGTTACCAAGCCCATACATACAAAGTTTAATTAATATACGATAATTAGAAGTAAGTTAAAATTGACTGCCAGAATTTTTTTTACTTAGTTAAATACAAGTGAAGTTAAAAATGTGTGTTAAAAATACTGGTGTTGTGGAGATAAATGAAACGACAGGTCTTATCTCGAGTACGACTTATTTAGTACTCTCTAATAAAACTAAAACGCTTCACACTACATCATCCCCCTTAAAGTAAAAAAAAGTAAATTTAATACTAGATTTTTTTTTTTTTTTTTTTCATAAACAATAAACATTTTTACTTATAAGAGAATGACTAATAATGAAACGCGCGAAAAGTTTATAAGTATCGACATTTCAAAATAAATCCCAACAAGAGGTAACCCTACTTTTACCCGAAACTTTCTAAATTCAAACATTTGATATAAATTTAGAACAATAAATATTTACAATCATGGATCGCAAGTTATAAATATTTTCTTTAAAATAAAACAGCGTTCACCTGCTGGATGCTGGTGCCCGTGCAGACGGACTATAGTTTGCATTGATGGCTTTATAGTGTTGTTCAATATGCATGATGATGTTTGTACTGCGTTAAACAGAGACTATTGAATATTACTTGAGTTTTTTATACTGCCAAAATTTACTTGCTAAGAAATTTAAATTTTCATACTAATTATACTCTGAACTCAAATACTTCTTCCGAATAGTAGTCAGCGGTAATGTGCATTACGTTACCTTATCTGCTGTTAAAAGGCAATGTTTTGTTTATGCAAGGACAAGTCTGTCTTTTACAATAATAAAATTTACCATATATATATCGGCAAGATCGTAGTATTATACCGTTTTTTTTGGAAATCCTCACGAGTCGTCCCCTCACCGGGCTTATTTGGCGAGGTGCTATGTCAAACTCAAACGGACTAAAACCAGAAGGTGTTCCATCGCGGAGTCTTGTTGGTCTCAGTTGTACCATGGGATCAACAAGATCATAAATATCAATAATTTATTGTGGTTGTTTTTACGTATTCACTATTATTTATTACTAGACCTTGTACGTAATATGTGAAGTTATGAACTATGGTTGCCTATAATGCTTCTAAAAATACAGGTGAGTGACAAATTGGTTGGCACACGACAAAAGCACATTGGGTTTCAACTTATTTGTTTGGAATTTCTTGAATTGTACAAAGTTGCTTGACTAAAATTTCTTGAATTTGTTGTTTATAATTAAATTAGTAGTTACTGAACTGGTTAACGAAACTTTACATTAGTTCGTAGTAGGATAAGTCTAGTATTAATAAACTATGAAAAAGATATACCAAATATAGATAGACATTTTTGTCACATTAGATAATATTTGTACAAAGGTAAATTTGTGCCTGGAAGAAATCGCCGTGTGTGCTAAGGTCGCCAATTGGCCTAAATGTATGTAACTACGTTCTAATTATTACTATACTGCTGTACAATAAATAGAAATAAATAAAAAATATATTCTTCTGTTAATAACGGTTCAAATCGTAGATTATTGTTCTGGTTCACCATAAGAATATCGTTTTATGAGTTTTAACACATGATTAATTCAGATTCATTAAATCCCCTTGTATATTTATACTTAGCATGTCAACATTGATCTTACATATTCGGTATATTCAATATCCGGTTTGAACTATTTGTTGTACCGTATAAGGCATAACCATGTTTAGCTAGGTTAGCTAGGCTAGATGGCATATGGAAAATTCTCACATGATATCACAGGTTTACACCAAATACGGTTTCAAGATTCTATTGAATAAGTATCATGACTTGGACATTGAAAACAGTAATTGCTACAATGGCGATATAGTGTAATTTATTTTTATAGTTGAGGTAAAAATTAATTAAGCCATTATGAAAAGTAAGTGTAAGAGAGTAGAAGGAAAAAAAATGCATTAATTTTAAGATCGTCACGTTAGAAATACATGAATAGTAGGCATTGAATTTTATTGTATTTAGCTATTAAAGTAGGAATGCATGGCAGTTCTTAATTCTAAGTATTTTTGTGAATGTATGCTTAATAAAATTCTTTGATCTATCGTTTACTGTAATTATGTGTCATCTACGAAAGAACGATGGAAGATGGACGAGAATCTTAATGTGAAAATGTGGCAATTCGTTTGCTGAACCTACTAGTTTTTCGGCCCTTATTGTCCCTTTCCTCCATTAACATTGAATAGGAGTTATATATAATGTAGATAAGTAGTTGTAGATAATGTGCAACTGATAAGAGTGAATGTAAAACGATTTTGATAGAATAAAGGGTAATTTTAGATACAATTAACAAAATCTGTTTGTTGTAAGCACTTGTAATACCAATTGTGTTAATAGTGCGTTAATAGCTCCATCATCCCTTACTTATGGAGTTTTGAAGGCTCCAGCCTCTCTCTACGATCGAAATCGATACGATCTTCTGAGGGATGCTGGTACTGAAAAAGGGTGGATACAGTGCCCTCAATTTTCATTCCGATTCTTTAATTATCTTTTGCTATCTCCGGATCTTCAACCATTATTTACATCATCCATACATCACCAGAAGTCTGGATGATATGGAGCCTTCAGAAAGGGGCATAAAAAGAGTTTTACAAGGCCAACAACATGCTAGTGATACTTCTGATTCTGCAAGCATTCATAGCCTACACTGGACACTAGGCTACTTACCTTCGGTCATTGTATATTTGTTTATCATATCCTTGTTAATCTTACTAATTTTATAAACTAGAAAGTTTTTGAGGATAGATGGATGGATGGTTGTTTGTTACACTTTCACGCAAAAACAGCTGAACGGGTCTGTATGAAATTTGGCAAAGAGATCTCTGTCTGTCTGAGTCTGGAATAGCATATGGGCTTTATTCCGCTTTATCCCGGAAAAAGTTATGCGGTTCCCGTGGGCTATATTCACCAAAATTCCCACGCGAACGAAGTTGCTGGCAACAGCTATATTATAAATGTGTTAACTGCAAAACCAATTATCATGGTATTTTACATACACGTTGTCAGGGGTACAGACAAGGACATAAGGTGCCTTTCATCCACAAAAAAAATTGTTGTTGCCGAGGAATAGAAAAATAACTTTTACACGAGTAAAGCCGCGGGCTAAAGCTGGCTGAAGATATTAAAACCATCAACTAATAAAGCTAAACGAGACCAAAACCGGATTTATGACTGGACTTACATAAATAAAAGAAGATTATAAAACAGTTTGTTTATAAACTTTGCAAACTAACATGAAAATAAATGTAGCTGCGCGAAATTTGCGATTCCCGACCGTGTGCATTCGCACTAATTTTGCAGATTTCTTTATTTGATTGTTTCCGTTTGAACAGATATGTTAGCCGTGTCTGCTGCTAGAATTATACGAATGTTTGTAAACAAGGCTATCTAGGTGAAATCATTAACAAAAACCAATAAAGTCTTACTGCCAAGTGAAATATAATACTAATGTTTCAAGAGAATACAAGATATACGAATTGACATTCCTTAAAAAAAAAACATTCTGGTGTGACAAGAACAATATTTTTTTTTATTTTACTAAAGAGTTTTGTGTTGTAACTAGTGTTGCCCAGGTTACGTTTGTATTGCCATTGACTCTATTTAACGTTTTATAATCATTCTTAATATCATAATCGTAAGTTTCAATATAATCGGATGAACGGCGAAGTGCAGACAAACGAAGACGGTGCGCTCGGTGACGAGGATGATGAACATATCATTTTTGTCTTCAATGATTTGTCTGTCTTTCAAAGAAGCCTTACTAAAATTTGTGCCGAATACCGAATATTCTGCAGGATTCCTGGCCGAATAGCCGAATATTCGGCAAAAGTATTTGGCTGACGCGTGGCAAGAAACTTTTATCAACATTTTTGTTTCTTGTTTCTACTTTCCACTGTTTTTAACCGAAGAAGAACGGAGGAGGTTCTCAAGTAAACCCGTCGATGGCGCTGACTCAAAATTATTTAGGTATTTACATTAGTGCAGGAGTTTAGTTAAGCTAACAAGTTTATTATTGACTTTTCAGTTCCTTTCTTCTTTTCGTCGGTTTAATTTTTTGTTAAAAAGTTTTTATAATGTCTCCAATGAACCACCAAACCGCATCTATCTTCTTTTGTGGATCGCTACGAGGAGAATTCTGCAAAGAAAGTGTAGCCTATATCGAGACATAAAAAGATAAAACGCAGTTGCAACTATTACCGGAAAATTCTGAAATATTAGTTCTCTGCAGCACAATTTTTACGTGGGAGAGCCATGCTTCGGCACGTATGGGTTGGCTCGACTCCGGTCGATACCACGGCCTCACAGGAAACCCTCTCTTCCCCTCTAATCCCCCTCTCCCGTCTTCCCGCTATTCCCCTATTCCCACCTTAAAGGGCGGCAACGCAATTGTGACTGTCGAGTTACAGGTGCCCATGGGCGGCGGTAGTCATTTACCATCAGGTGACCCGTCTGCTTGTTTGCCCCCTATACCATAAAAAAAAAACTTTTACTGCAAAAAATTTATTACGATTCAAATGCATGGACAGATATTGTTTTTTTACATTATAGAAGTTAATTATGTAAGAGTATTTTATTAAGAGAATAAAAACAGAAGAGTACAAAAAATTCAATTGATGTTTTTCTTTTACCAATTTAGTAGACTACAATATATAAAAAAAATATATAAATACTCTCACACCTTATTGCTGTCATCAAACCTTTCTTCGTACTTCTTCAGTTTACTACCGATCTGTACAGTATACGTCATTCGAGGTCTACCCTCACCAACTCATGCACTCCTAGGAGCCAATAACAAAAAAACCGTAATATTCGGTATTGGGCCGAATACTAACTAGATATTCGGTATTTTGGCGAATAGTATAAAATTAACCAAAGCCGAATACCGAATATTTACCGCATATTCATTGCAAGCCTAGTTTTTACCCTTTATATAATAAACTTTGTGATATTGCCTTTGTTCACAAATCGTAATGTTTGTTAATCCCTATTTTTGTACTAAAGTACACGTACATACAAAGTTCAATTCCGATACGACAATTAGAAGTTGGTTAAAATTGATTTTCAAGATTCGTTTACATAGTTAGCTAGTAATCAAGTTGTTATGCTGGAAGACCGCCTATAGGTCATTTTATCTAAACCTCAGGAACAGAACTTTCTTTTCTCTACCCCTGACAACGTGTACGCAAAATTTCATGGTGATTGGTTGAGTAGTTTAGGTGTGAAAGCGTGATAAACAAACAAACTCATGCCTATTCGTATTTATAATAGTAGTTAGGATTTTATATTATAGACCTTCTGGAGTCGTGATAAACTCTATTCTACATCACCCAAATTTTCATTGACGTCCTTTGTACAGGATCTGACGGCTTCTTACAGCACATTAATAATTTCGCGCATCGTTAACAGACCTATAACTGTTCAATATAAACAGCGGAAGGCTCGTAAGTTAATAGGAGCCATTATATTGGACGTTAAACTCGAATTTACGACTTGTCACAGATGACAACGACTAGCCGTACATAATTGTAAAAGGACAACGAATGATTTTGGTTTAGTTCCGAATAAAAAAACCGGACATTTGCGAGTTTGACTCGTGCACCGAGGGTTCCGTAAGCAAACAAACTTGTATGTAGAAGTACGTCCATCTCGGAAATTTATTCTCTAACACATTTGCCCGTCTTTTTCGAAAGTTCTTTATGTATATAAAAAAAAAGAAATAAAAAAAGACAAACTTAACTTTGCGGTTACGATGAACATCAAAGTCAACAATAATATCAAAAAGTCAAAAATATAAGTTTGTTATCACAAAAACATTTTTATTATGTGATATAACAAGAATTTAACGACTTTCGGATTTTTGCCGTATTTTTTGATTACATTGACTTAGTAGCTTGATATTTCTATAGCTTCAAGGGACTACTGACATAAGTATTTGATGTTAATTTCAACTTGATGCCTTCCCGGGTTCTTGAGGAAAAGGGTCTTGACAGATACACCGACAGACAGATATAACAACAAATTGACGGATTTTTCCCTTTACTTGTGCTGTGAGACCTTGTTTCTTACCCAATTTCATGATTCTAGGTACCCTATAAGTTTTGATTTACCTGCGAAATGTTCAAATTTATTAAAATCTAAGGTTTAATGGCCGTATCTTTTGATTGCGTTGACTTAGAAGCTTGATATTTTCAAAACTTTAAGGGACCGCAGACTTATGTATTTGGTATTAATTTCAACTTGATGCGTAAACGGTTTCTTAACAAAAAGGGTCTTGATAGACAGACGGACAACAAAGTGATCCTACAAAGGTTCCTTTTTTTTCTTTTGGGGAACGGAACCCTAAATATGAAAAAGAATTTTACTATCCACCTTCTTCCTGGCTTCATCATCAGACCATCAGTAGGTACTTAAAGTTATGTTATGTGTAGAAGTTCAAAAAGCTAAAAAAATAAACTAGACATGTTACAAATTTAAAAATAACGAATCGGCTACATCACTGCTACACTCGTCTCGTAAATACGTTAACTGTACAGTTACTGTACAAATTATACGGGTCACTGAAATAAAGCAAAGGAATTAAAAGTTAACGAATGATGGTCTAAATTTGATAATGTCTGAAATATCGGCGCGTTCTTGTCTAACGCGTTGGTTTAATCTTTGGCAAGAGATCTGACAGGAACTGGACCAATCACAGTTATCCACTTCCTATGAAAATAAAATCTTGGTGTCATAAAAATAATCAAAAAATAAATAAACTTTTATAGTAAAAGTGAAAAAAAATAGCTTCATAAGGCCAAAGGTGGATTATCGCACTGTACACTATCAAGCAAAAAAAAGGTGTCACAAAAACACTAAATAATAAAATCATCTGTAGATTATATAGCGCCCGGATAGGTACTAAAATAGCCACAACGGCCGCGGCTAGGTCGTGTGATAACGTTCGTAGTCGGTTTGGCACAATGACAAACTTATGATACTAAACGATTTTCTACCAAAATATCACGAAAATAACCCTCATTTATAATAAACAAGTGATTTGTGAGGTTATGTGAAAATTTCGTGTGTTATTTACAACATTACAATGCAAAAATTACATTTTTCTCTTGTTAATTGTTATGAGAAAAAGTGACGCGAGTATTGTTTTTTAACAAAATTTTACTTGAAACAATTGTTTTTTAATAAAAAGCAAGTTTGCAAACCGCCTTATTTTAATTGGTTTCTAATATATATGTGAAAACATTTGTGACACTAGAGGTGTCACCTCCCCATTATTGAGGATTGGCTGGAGAGGCGACATGGCAGCCTCTCCTACCGGTTGATGCAGGTACTCACCGGACACGGCTGTTTCGGTAAGTACCTGTGTCGCATAGGTCGGGAGCCATCGCCTTCATGCCACTACTGCGGAGGCTGTCGCGAGGACACTGCACTCCACACTTTGGTGGAGTGCTCAGCTTGGACGCAGCAGCGAGATGATCTCGCGACAGCTATTGGGGTAGGAAGCCTCTCGCTATGGTTCGACCATGGTTCTATCCATGAGAGAGGACAAGCACTCTCCCATCCCGCAGAAGACGCACTAGGCGCCGGAGAGCGCAAAATGATCTCCGACCTTCATGAGCGCAGGCCTGGGGGTAACGGGTGGCGCGACGTGTTCCACGCGCACCTCTCTGATCTGGAGGGGGGTAAGTCCCCCGTTCTCCATGGTGTAGTTGCCTGCTGAAGGCGGCCAAGGTCTGCAGGAGTTTCCAGAGGACTCCTTCCTAGGGTATATCCGGGTCTCCATGCAATAGACCCACTTGTGACAGAACACCGTGTGGTTTTAGTCGGTTCGATTCCGACATACCACTTTACCGTTAGCTCCGGTGCGATGATGACCCATGGGGGTTTCCACAAGATAAAAAGAAAAAAAAAAGTGGTGTCAGCTCAACCTTGCGCTCTAACTAAATAAATAAAAAATTTAGAAGATGTTTTTTTTTACAGTTTTACGTCAGCTTAATTGGCCATGCGTTTTCATGAAATGCGTACTACATATTTTAAAGCAAACGTGCATTATCGTGATGCACGGTTGCGTTAAGAAGATAAGAAATTATTTATATTCAATATTTTTTTAAATAAATCGTAAGGTGATTGTTAGTCCATAAATAGTACACCAGAGATGGAACGTGAGTGTGTTGATG
The DNA here is from genome assembly GCA_963859945.1 of Euplagia quadripunctaria. NCBI lineage: Eukaryota > Metazoa > Arthropoda > Insecta > Lepidoptera > Erebidae > Euplagia > Euplagia quadripunctaria. Next base: position 743,969 of record OY982571.1, on the reverse strand, counting down.
GTAGCCCGTTAATATGGTCGGAAGAGCACTTCTGACATATTATCGCATTGTTAATTACTAAGATTGCAAACAAGGATCGGAAGTATCATTACGTGGTGGTTTTATTTTTAAACTAGCATCAAATATTTGTCTGTCCCTCAGGACCGGCACTTTTTTTTAAAAGTTAAAATACTCTTTTTTTGTACCCCTGACAAAATGTATGCAAAATTTCACCATGATCGGTTCAGTAGTTAAGGCGTTGAAGTGTAACAAATAAACAAACTCACCTTCGCATTTATAATATTTGTTAAGATTAGGCATTCCAAGGCATCACAAATTCATAATATTTTCTACAATGTAAATAAATATAACAAAAGAATTTGAGACAAAATACCAACATAAATTCATAAATCTATTCTTATTGCAGACAAAGCAATAAACCATAAGCTACTAAAAATTAATAGTTTTGGAAACACTCCGTATTATTTTACTACTGCATATAAATACATACACATACTATTGTACTGTGTGCAGAAATTAAAAAAAAGTGTTTAAAGCAACGATACAGACACGGATACTAGCCTTTTGTTAAAGCAGTATTTTGATAAAGACATTCTTTACACATTGTTGTCAGAGTAGTGTTATGAGAATTTTCTTCCATGAAGTGCTTACGTAATATGGTTAGTGCAGCTCTTTAAGCACTCGGCCAATAGTAGCAAGGGTAGCGTACCGATTTGTTCATACTCTTAGTATTATATTTAGTATTCAGCTACAGAAAGATAGGAGGCTTACCGAGCATACTTTTAGCAGGTATGTGATTCACATTCCTAGTAATTATAAATATAATACGAGTAGATATATGTTCAATATAACGTAAGATGAATTGAGTCTGGGATGTTATTGATATGAAATTTCGTATCTGGATATGAAATATATGAATAAAACTATACAGGTTTCAGATATGGTTACGGAAATGAAAATATTTCAGATTATCCGATAGTTTCGGATAGTTTCCATTGCAGATATTTGGTTTTTAAGGGAGACAATTTGAACTTTTTTCCATGTAATCATTTGGTACTAAAACAACCACAGAAAAAAATAGCCTTATAAGTGATTATTACAGCTACTAATTTTTAAGTGTTATCTACTAAAAATGCAAAAAACAACATTATAATTACAAACAAAAACATCATTACATAACCATTCCATTGTACTTGGCATAACATGTCTCATTTAGACGCCGCGCCGCCCCTATCCGAAATTATCCGAAACATTTATATAAGATTCGGTTATGGTTTCGGATGTCTGGTTTCTACAAGTCAAGTCTAGTATGTTCGATAGAAAAAAAGAAAGAGAAACATTTATTCTGACATTCACAGCACACAATTATTACAATAAAAATAAAAAAGAAATAAAACCGCAAATATATAATTATAATGCCTTGTGCAATGCCAGAAAAGGCACCTATCTCAGCATATTGCTGCAGCCTGAGATACTGCAGCGCTGGTATAATGATAGGCTGGTAGATGATAGGCTGGTAGATGATAGGCTGGTAGATGGTAGGCTGTTTCAAGTTATGAACAATTGGTTAAATAGGCATAAGGAACGCTATACTATACGTATCTTGTACCAACTGATGCGAATTTCTGTGCTTTGATGTGTATTGGCATATTATGTGAATGAAACGTTTAGGACCATTTAACTGAAAGTCCTCGGTGCTCTTTATTTTTACATGTTTTTTTTTATGGTTCATTTAATATCGCCCGCTTTTCTAAGAAGGAAAGTGATTTTTTATTATTATTTATTCTTCTGATAATTTAGTTGTGGTTTACAAGATTGTTGATACTGTTGTACATAAGTCACAGTGGGAATGTTGGTTGCATCAATCCTAATAGATTAAAATAGCATACAAATTTCGGCTCTTAGCAATTAATACAAATAGCATTATTGATGACAACGCACACTATTTTCTATTTTCGTTTCGCACTTCTCTTTCACGCAACAACAAAAGTGAAAATCCAAAACTTTTCCAATGATAAGAAGGCAAGACAACGAAATCTATTTTTAGTGCTTGTGTTCAAACAAACAAACCAGAATAGACGCGGAGGGGCGAAGTCTGAAGTCGAAGTGTGACATCTGCAGACATATAAATAGGTATATATACATATATATAGAACGTATGCACCAATGGGTTTGTTTATTTGATAGGAGTCTCTTGTGATTATGAACGAGTGATTTTTTATTGTAGGTAACATATATTACAAGCTATGTTTTAATTGGTTTCCAGTAAAGATCTTTTCTATTCTATTCTGGTTAGAAACGAGTATGCAAAGAATGGAAATCCTGGAAACTGTTTATTCAGAATCTGGTACTGAATCGATTTTTGTAATTTTTAATCCTTGACACAAAAAAGAGGGGTGCTGTAAGTTTAACTGATTTTAGTGACTTGATCGAGTGTTCTTAGCTATTATTCAAGAAAATCTGTTCAGTTGTTCGAAGAATCAGCTCTCCTAGTCGTTTAAGGGGTTTTCAAGTCGTGGTATTTCAAATGTTGACGTGATGACATCTTACAAATCGATGAAAGCCGGCTGCACGCACGAAAAAGCCGCCTGAGCCGAGCATGCAAGCGAGAGCGCGGAACAAGCGATAAAGAGGCACTAAGCATTCATTTATTGACATTGAATTGGTTTCAGTTTATTTCTATAACTAATTGTTAGTGATTATATTTAAACAAATTATTTAAATTAAATTTGCAAAAACTGTAGATAATATTTGAAAATTAATAATTAATGTTTTTAACCAGAGTTTAAAAAACATTGTGTTTTCTTATGACGTTATCACGTAAAATTATCGTCCGTAAACCGACTTTAAAGACAACCAATATTTTTTAAACATTTGACTACAGGTACTGTTTTAAACCATTAAAAAAATCTGCATATTTGATATAATTATTTTATCCATATGCTGAGGGGCTCGTGGCTAAGTGGTAACCGAGTAGGTTAGCATATTGCAAGGTTAAGTAATACTAGCCAGGTCAATCTTGGCATGGGTGACCATTCTTAATACATCGAGACCCCTCCGTGCCTCGGAGAGCACGTTAAGCCGTCATTCCCGGGTGCCATACGAACATTTGTGGCATTCGTTACGGGTAGTTGGAGCCCTAAAAAGTCCGACAATCTGGTCTAACTACAGAGCCTCGATATCGGCTAATACTTGGGTTGTGGAGGTCTCATGGCAGTCGCTTCACGTAAAATATCGAATTTCGGCCGTATCGTGGTTAGACTGAAAGCCCACTACTTTGTTGGGAAAAGGCGCGGAGGATGAATGTTTTATCTATATGCTACACATAGCTACTTTTTACTGAAATAATACTTACATAATATATAAAATAAGATTCATGTCAAGTACGAGTCGATTATATATGTATTCTCGGTTCTTGAAGGCGTGCTCTTTTTTGTACTTTAAAGACTGTCGTACACTGATTCGAACAAGTTACTAATTAAAAAAATTAAAGTCTCCACTGCCTTGAAGTGTTGAATGTCACTCGGGGTGATGTAAGGATTCTATGGATTTCAAAATCTGTTCAGCCATTTAGAAGTTATGGTGCAATAAAGAAACTCACATTATATACATACATACATGAACCCTGAAAACATTACACTCCTTTTAGCAGTCGTGTAATAAAAACATGTCATATTATATATTTTGTCTTAAACTGACGAAACTCAAACTCATATAATATATTTTAACATGTTTTAATCTGGATCTGAACGAATGGATCGACAAGTCAGCTAAATCGACTATAGTAAATCAATCTATTTTAGAATAATGATATGCTGAAGAATACAGTGGGTATTCTGCAGCATGTCACGGTTTCTCTAGGCATGACGCCATATTCTTTGATAGCACCATATTTTTAGCTTGGCCCATAATCAAACTGTCAGTCTGATGGTTAGCGGGGAGAAGCACCTAAAAGACTTGGAATACGCTAGAAGATTCCATTGGCCTGAGAAGTTTATACACATAGACTCTGCTTGACAACCGTGTCAGTGAGCGTTGACCCTAAAATTGGCATTTTAAGCTGGGACTAACAGACATTAATTTATTTCAAGTAGCAATGGTTTATTATAGTGTGGGGCATGCGGGTAATTATAAATTTGAAGTGGACCTATGCGTAATACAGTGGTAGGGCTTATAGAGAAAGTACACTTCTATTACATCAGTTTAGTAGTATTTTGTTGTACAAAATATGTACAAAATAGGTGACACAATAAGCAAACGATCCTGTTTTTGGTAAGCGTTTACCATTATCAATCAAATTCATTTTTTATTTACCCCAAATTTATTTAAAAATAAAAGTATCCGCACAAAAAAACTCCACAAAATAAACTAGTTATCTCATCAATTTATTCTCATTTCTATTGCCTTCTCCGTCATCATAATCGAATCGAATCTAATCATACCCTATTGATCAAGGCCATACCAATGAGCCCAACCGCGATACCTTATCTCTAATTTGGTGATCCAACTGGACTTGGGTATCCTGTAGATTTCAAGTGATTACGCAGAAGATGATCAGTTTTATGATTAAAAATTTCGAATCAATCACATTTGTAAAATCTTAAATCAAATCAAGATACCCAGTTACAAAGGTTAAACCCCTCTGTTTACATTGGGTTTTAAGAAGTACTAATTACATAGATGGATATACTTTGTTTTGCGCTTGATAAATATAGGTACGTATTAAAGCTCTAAGCCGATGATTTTACTGAAACATATCCATAGGAAAAAAACATTATATAAATACAGGTATCAGTTAAGCCGGCTAAGTATCTCTCACAAATTAGATTTGTGCCTCACAAAACCGAATCCAATTAATCGAGGTGGCGTCGCCGGGGCGAGACATAACTGCTGTCCTATATGGTGTTTATGCTATGATTTTATTGTATAAAATGTGACGTACATTACGTGTTATGATCCGTTATGAGTCAATAAATGAACTACAATGTAGATGCATGGGGTGTGGAAAGGTCATTGGACAAGTTGTAATGAAGTATTACCTAAACATATTTGATAAAATAATGTGTTTTCATTGTACGAGGGTCAAACCGCTGTCTAAATTTAAAATGGTATTTTCTTTACAATAGGAAATGACTTGGAAATAGTGTTTTTTTTTTGTAGCCAACTCCACTAGGAATAATTGATGGGTCGCGGGGACTTTACAAACATCAAACAACGGACACAAAGAACACCCAAACTCGGGATAACTATATGCGGATCACACAAATTTATGTCCCGTGTGGGAATCGAAACTACAACACCCAGCGCGGCATAGTGGCGTGGCGACCACTTTTACTCATTGCACCATCCGTGCAGTTGGTCTCTTGTGCTGTTTTCCTTCCACTAAGTTGGCAAATCAGTACACGATGGTGGTGATTGTGAGTAATCGGTTACTGATGGCTAAAATCATTATCAACTCTGCATTTTGCAAACCATATTTTCCAATGGTGTTTTGGCAACACTTGGGATTTAATTATAACATTAGTAAGAGGGCCTTGACTATCCGACAATAGCCAGTTTGAGTTACAAGTATGCCACTCTAACCTTACACTCCCCAATACATACGTTGAAGCAATATCATTTTCCTTCCATTGCCTTCCAATCTTGCCCACCTTTGCCTTTCAATATGCTCCCATCTTCAATTCCCAAAGTGCCCGAATACCAAAATATAGTTGGCAAAATGTGAGCGTTTAATCACCTCTGCCTACCTCTTCGGGGATGAAGCGTGAGTGTATGTATGTAATGAAAAACAAAAATAGGATACTATCCGTGGAATGCGGTTTGACTCCCGTATACTGTAGGGTGAAAGTAGATCTCCAGTAAGGCGCCTTTAATTTCAGAACTAATCTGCTGATAAATTTTGAATAATATTTCAATGGCTTCGCAAGAAGGTACGTACAGAATGATAGGTCATTATTCAACAGAATATTTACCATACAACTTGTTACTTCGCCCATGTTGTACATATTCCTTTCAATAAACATTTAATGCATAGCCTGTCTAAAGCAGTTCCGTAGCAAAAAGGTTCTTGTAACTCTTGGAGAATGAGAGAACGCAGTCATCAGCATCCCTCCAAAAGTCTAAGAAATATAAACTGTGACTTACTTTGCTTCTCCTTGTTGTCTGGATTAAACCCACGACTTCCTAAGTTGCTTGCAGTTAATTGTTCCATTGCCGCATAGGTTGTGGAATGAAGGAAGCCATTTGCTATTTGGCTTGTTACTTGTCACAGACACAATTATGTTTTACACTTGTACTGATATACTAACTAGCCTAATAAAGCTTAATAAGGTAATAATAAAAACTTCTTATGAAGTGTTCTAGATCAATCATCATTAACACCATAAGGGTGGTCCGTCGTAAACTTTTATGGAGAAATGGTCATTGTATTCCTCAAACACTAAGGGAGGACCTCCAGTCACCAGACTAAGTGATCATACCTGGTGGGCGGTTGGTGTTGGGAAATAATGTATACTAATCAGCGCGAGAACTTTTATTGCGTGATACAGGATTAGTAGTTACTATGTAGTTCAGTTTGTCGTCGCTAGATGGCGCTACAATATGTTTTTATTGTAAGTAATCCCCAAAGGTATTAATTTCAGTGCTACTTTTTTAAGGTTATTCGTAAGTAAGAACACTCTACTAAGGTTTAAAGAAAATGCTTAATTGTCCTTTCTAAACACACACACACAAACACACACAGTATTCATTGTAATGCACTTGCGTTTATTGAAACTTGTTAGCTCAAGTGGTCTCAATATCGATTCAATTCAATCTTAATATGTCAGTAATTATTTTAAAGAACTGCGTGACAGTTATAAATTAATATCCTTTGTTTTACTAACAATAAACGAGAAAAAATACACTACTAGTTGTTTGTAAATTTTTATCTTAATTATTTTTGGGGCGGGCATATATCTAAAAAGGACATGTCTGCCCCATCATACCTTATAACAGTGTTAAGTAGTTTTAAGACCTATTTAATTAAGGTTAATTGTTAGGATCACTTCTGAAATATATGAAGTAGATGACAGAATTTATAGCCAGCTCCAATGTTGTCTGTTTACACTGCCAGAGGGAATACAGGTCTCCTTCAGCTCCTCTTTATATGATTGTACTCGATGATATTTTTGGTTAAATCATGCATAAAAAATATATCTGGTCAAAATTAGTGGATATTTTTAACCAACGAGGCAACAAGGAGAGTGTGTCTATGTATCTGTGTGTCTGTGTATCTGTGTGTCTGTCTGTGGCATCATAACTGCTAAGCGGATAGCATGCAATTTTAGTTTTTTTGAAAGGCGACGTGATCGTGAGTGTTCTTCCAGAATATTTGTTTAGCCGTTCGAAGATTATCGGCTGTTTTTTAATCGTTGAAGGGAATTTTAAGTAGAGTGTATTTTAAATTTTTATTCATACTTGTTAAAGAATGCCAAATTGCCTATATTATTTTTGTTTATTTTAGTTGGTTTGACAGACGGCTAACGATACTATCATTCGGTGATTCTTTGTGCACATCGTGATAAATGAAATATACAGGCCTAATTATACAGGAATGTCTTTGAAGAATATATGCGTGATTATAACGCCCTGGAGTATTTAATCCCTGTGTATTTATCATAGCTATATCTGAAAGTTTATTAAGTTTTAAGTGTATTTGTATTATAACACACTTGAAATTATTTGTATACTCAATACATACTCTATAAGAAATTCATATTTTTAAATGGCCTATGTATTATCCCTTATATTCAGACGTTTTGATAAATGATACAATATTTCTGTTATGTATTTATTTTGTTCTTCTCAAGCTGTTTATCAAGTATCTTATCACTGTGATACAGTAACAGTTATCATTTATTTAAAAATAGGTACTCAGAAAAAACAATATTACTATTGTATATTTGTATTATTCTTTGTTTGTATTACTCTTACACACCATTACATATGTTTTAAAATATACAAAGCTGATTAAATGCAAAACAAATATAATAATATAATTGTCATTTAATGGTATTGTTGCCTTGCCCTGCCATTTCACTGAGTATTTAATGGGGAGATGAATTCAAGTCCTCGATCAACGCATGCTGATGAAACTCGCAAAAATATGTTGCTATTGTTTTTCAATAGGCGCTAATTCTAGGTTTAGCATTAAGACGAATATTTAGCCACTGATCAAACAAAATAGCACTTTTAGAATTTCGAAGCATTATTGCTAAATTCTTGCAAGGACGTACATATAAATACAATTCATAACCCTACGTGGGTTGCTGGTCTTTAAGAAATATATTCGAAAAGTACATGTAGATCTTTAGGGCTTTCTAAGATACATAATACACCTCATTGCGATTTAACCATTAATTATTCTTCGTTTACTTGATTCCAGGGTACGGCTGTTTCCAATGGATGCTGCTTATGTCATGTGGTGCCATCTACGCTGTCTGCGCCCTCAGCACCACTACACTCAGTTTTGTGTTGCCAGCTGCTGAAAAAGACTTCAACCTGACCTCCAGTGACAAAGGCAGACTCACTGCTACCCCACTTATTGGTAAGACAGAGAGAGAGTAAACTTGTTTCAATCATTGGTAAGAGAGAGGAGTCCTGCTTTAAGTTACTAATTTGAGTTTGTCTTTACAATATTTTGGGGTTTATTTCCATCTACACGGCAATTTCTTTTTCAAGGTCTTCAAGACTAGAAAAGCCTTTATTATTTACTTAAAAAATTTGTTCCCAAGAGCTTAAAAAAATCTATTTATTTAAAAATCCTCGGACTGAAACTTGCTAGCTTGAAAGCTTGGGAAAACTTTATAAGTTATTGGATACAAAATCAGCAGATTACATTTTATACATTTTTAAGATGAAATCCTTGGACTTGTTGGAAATGAATGCATGCAAAACTGAGCTTTGGAAAACAACGGATTTTTGGTGGGTGGGAAGCCCTCTTTATTCCTACATTTGAAACAGTAAACAAGAACATACTCGTAAATGCTGATACAACTTAAGCATCAACTTATTCCACTAGACCAAGGGAGCAGTTGTTATGGGCACACGTCACAGTTGCCTATAAAATTAAACCTATTAAAATTAAACATTCTTAATCGCTATCTAAAAAGGGATAGTAGCAATGTATTTTTTTTTTTTATGGTATAGGGGGCATACGAGCAGACGGGTCACCTGATGGTAAATGACTACCGCCGCCCAGGGGCACCTGCAACTCGAGAGTCACAAGTGCGTTGCCGCCCTTCAAGGTGGGAGTAGGAGTAGAGGGGGATGGCGGGGGGGGAAAGAATGGGAAGAGGGGGAGAGGGGAAGGACGGGAATAAGGGAGAAGGAAGGGTTAGGGCCTTCAGTGACCTCACTCACGCGGCGAAATGCAATGCAAGCATTGCTTCACGGCCGGTTTTCTGTGAGGCCGTGGTAACGAGCGGAGTTGAGCCGTGTGTGAAATACTTTATTAATATTCTCTAAAAAATATATCTAATATTATATGGATACATCCATAGACAAACCATTTAGCATGAACTTTGGTACAGCATTGTATAGCTTCTGCGACTATTAATACAGAAATTCCAAACTCGGAACTGTTCCTGCTTGAACTATTTGATATATCTGCCAAGATGAATAGATATTATCGTCACTTGTCAAAGATCCAAGTTCATTACTAGACAATGACGACTGTTTTCTAACATTCTTTTGAGAAAAATGGAATCAAAGATCGCTTAATAAGAATTTTGATATATTCCTAATACATGACGACAAAGACATTAATACGTTTTGGTATTCCTAAACTTTACAATAATACAGAACGATAGACAACTGGGGAATTCTTTATTATGCATATACAGAGTTGTAATCGTAGCAGCATGCAAGATCGTAATCTACCGAACATAAATGTAACACATGTAATCGTTATCGAAAAAAAAACGTATAAGCAAATTTATAAGGGGTTTACCGCGTTATAAGATGAGTCTTGTTTAAGTGTCGCAAAAAGAATAACGTCTTTATAGGTTCACCTCTTCGTCCATCTCCCAAGGTGTATGAAGTATCAACCAGCTATAACATTACGTTTAATTCCTGTAGTAGTAGACAAAAACAGGAATTCCAACACATCGAGTAGCTCAGTTGGTCGGAGTACCACGGTAGAGTACTGTTACGGCTTCAAGATCCATTTAGAGAGTGCAGTTTTCAAAACAATATATTTTTATTTATTACAGGTATGTGCGTCGGCTCCTACTTCTGGGGTAACCTGGCAGATGCAAGAGGTCGTAAGAAGGCCATCATCGGAGCCCTACTACTGGACGCGGCGGCTGCGTTCCTCTCCTCTGTAGTTCAGTCATTCCATGCTTTCTTAGCTTGCAGGTATCTGAAATTAATATGAATCGTAAAATATGTTTTCTAAGGAATAGAGCATTTGTTAATCACTTAGGAAGTACTGCAAAACATTTGATAAAGGCAATAGAATTTGATCCTCTATTAAATCGTGCAAGTAAGATTGAATGTTGATTCATGTGTTGACAAAAATTGATATTCAGCTGAATGATGAGCAAAAAAACATTTTAGAATCGATTGAAAGCAGTAATCAATTGTCAATTCATTACAACGTTTTCTTAAACTAAGTAGATACTAGGACACTAGAATATCTCTGTTCTTGGATTGATCGATTCGATTTTAGTGCCATATATGCTAGTAGTTAGTAATTTATCCTATTATTATTAAAGTGAAAATGTCTTTGATTTTTATTTGTTCCATGCCTGACGTAACTATTCTTTGTAGACTTGTGTCTTTCCAGGTTTTTTTCTGGTTTTGGCATTATCGGTGCCACTGGCCTTATCTTCCCTTACTTTGGAGATTTCCTCTCACTCCGGCACAGAGACGTCATGCTGTGCAGACTCGAGGTCTTCTGGACTTTTGGCACAATATTGTTGCCAGGTAAGAAGTTTGATATTTGAATGTTCATGAATAACGTTTTTGAGGAAACTCAGGTTATGATTATCTTACTAATATTATAAAGACCAAAGATTGTGAGGATACATGCATGGATGGTTGGATGTTTGTTACTATTTAACACAAAAGGCACACAGATAGATTATAGTCTGGAATGTGCTATTTTTTTTATCCTGGACAAATTTACGGTTCTCCTAAGATAGATTTCAATAAAAATTTCCAAGCGAACAAGTCGTGGGCGACATCGTTTAATATCACATGCTTGAACTTTAAACCACCATCGCCTATTTGATACAGACAACTGTCTTAACTTTTAATTACAAACCACTATACCGTTGCCATAGCTCCGTACAAGAAATACCACTCAGTTCTTCGTATCTTAAAAAAAATGGAAATATTCTTCTTGAATCTATCATGTATGGGGCTGGCTCGACCGGAGTGACCACGGCCTCACAGAAAACCGGCAGTGAAGCTTTCATTGCTTTTCGCCGCGTGAGTGAGGTTACCGGAGGCCCTAACCCTTCCCTCTCCGTGGTCTTTTCCCCTCTCTCCTTCTTCCCCTACCACCTTAAAGGCCGGCAACACACTTGTGACTCTTGAATTGCAGGTGCCCATGGGCGGCGGTAGTAATTTACCATCAGGTGACCCGTCTGCTCGTTTGCCCCCTATAACATAAATAAAAAAAAACATTCGAGATACAAACTGAAAATGACATCTACAACTAACATCATAATAATCTAAAAATTTTAGATTTTATATGAATGTGTATCGTTAACAAATCACTAATAGAACATCATTGATACTGCAATTTGTCTGACAGATAGCAAGTATCTGTATGTTAGCGACATTAGGGAGGTCATCCGGAATGTTATTGGCAATGCGCACGAAAGTGTAATAGTGGTTGCCAATTTAGATAATAATATAGGTACAAGACGGACACGCGACTTTATACTAACAAAACGTGTAGCAAAAAAAAATTTTTATACGTATCTATTTGTGTTATATGACATTTTGCCGGATATATGTATGTATGACCGAATACTAATAGAATGAAGATATAGTTTATTAGTTAAATCATTTAAAAAAATATTACTTTACTGGAGATCGTATTCTGTAATTTTTTTTATTATGTAAATTTTGACAATTGCGTAAAAATTACCAGAAATTTTTGCTTCTTCTAACGTCTTCACTTAATCGTATCTAAAAGGGATGAAACATACTTTTATTGCACGCCATCCATCCAGTAAAACGGTGCCTCGTTGAATCGCTCAGTATTTTGTTGTCTCCCTCTTCCTCGATACTAACTAAAGACTCAGTTTAGAGTTATCAGTTCGAGTACCTACTTCATTGACGATATTAAACATATCTAAGGCCAGCGCCAGAACTTGGTTTTAATAACATGTCAAGTAAAGTAAAGTCATCATGTAAACTTTGACTGGAATTAAGATTACTCAAACTTAGCCTCTAAAAAACAGAAACTTATAGAATATTTTATTTGAACTTAACTTTTTCAGGCATCGCATTCCTTATAATTCCGAATGCGGCGTTCAACTGGGCCGAAGGACCAAACTTCTACTACACATCATGGAGGGTTTTCGTAGCTGCTTGTGGAATTCCCTCACTTATTGTGGTACTTCTGATTATCCCGTTCCCTGAGAGTCCAAGATATTTGCTGCACGCAAATAGGGCTGAGCAGGCGCTAACGGTGTTGCAGAGGATTTTTGTCGTCAACAGCAAGTTGCATGCGAAAGACTTTCCGGTTAGTGGCAAAATATGTCATAAATATATATACATCCTAAAATTCTGATGGAATTATCGTGTATACCAAGGATTCCGGGGGATAAGACCGCCTTTTGCTAGGAGTTTTTGAGAGCGGCCGTTACTCACTAGTGGACCCCATGGTCAAGGGGAACATGATGATAATATTGTGGTCAGACTATGTGTCTAGGTAATTGTAATTTTTGACACCAGGCTCGTCTTGCCTGTCGCTTGTCATTCATATAATGATAAAACAGTTCAGTTGGATTTTTCAATTTGCCTCCAATATTTCGCAGACAACCTAATGAAAATATTTAGGTACATTAAAAATGTTTACTCTTCGCGATTGCATAAAGTAAAGTAAATAGCTAACAAAATAACTAAGTTTAAAGCTATATACATCATTATTTTTAAATGGTAATAGTTTAAACCTAGAATGAAACAGGCGGACGTAAAAGTCCATGTTTTATTGTAAGGTGGGATATATTAATATTGAATAGTGATTTTTTTACAATTTCAGGTGGAATCAATGATAAGTGCTGGAGATGGTGACGAAGAAGAGATAGTCTCAGCAGATAACAACGGAAATGAGACCAAGAGTCCTCTAACATGGAGTCAACGTTGGGACGCATTTTGGGTGAGGAAGAAGGTGCTGGTTCAACCACCCTACATTGGATTGCTGGCACTGTGCTGTTTCGTGGACTTTGGACTTATGTTCAGGTTATTTTAATTACATAGCTTAGACTAAAATGTGTGTTATTTTTTATTCCTGGAAAGAACGTATAAATGATGGTGTAATGAAACTAAACGATGCAGTCATTACTAAAGTAAATAAAAGTAAAAAAAAAAAAAATAGGGTAACATAGCACGATCATTTGTTCTGTGTCTGGATGTAATTTATTTATAATATGTTTGTATTTAGAAATATATAAGTATGTTTATCAGCAGTCCGGTTACCAAAGTAGGTTCTGCCTAGTTTGGGATCAGACGGCTGTGTGTGAGATGTGTGCAGCTATTATTATTATTTTATAAAAGTATTCCTGACTTCTTATACATACATACGTTCACTCATGAAAGGGAAGCCAATTGGATTGAAGAGTGTAAGCAATACCTCGAGAATGTCAGGATCACAAACCTATAACTCGAACTGGTTGTTGCCGGGAAATCGGAGCCATTGCACTAACTTTTTAGAATTGTTTAACAACTCATTTTCTCAGTACATGAAATTAAACAATTTGGAGAGGAATGATAATACAGTAAAATGAAGACATTATAAATTCATTTCAAAAATATTACTGCAGAAAAATTAAAAGAAAAATTAATAATCCTTTTTTATTTTTTCGACGATAAAAAAGAGAGTTCCTTATGTTTTGTTAGGAGAATCAAAAGTATTAAAATAAACTTCGCTATTGTTTTCAGCTATTACACATTAATGATGTGGTTCCCGGATCTTTTCGAGCGATTTAGCCAGTTCACGGAATATTTCGGTACTTCATCTGCAGGAGTTTGCGAGGTATCCCTCGCCCTCGCCAACCATACGGCTGAAGAAGCCCTCATTAGTACTGTAAGTTAAAATGTTTTATTGATTTGAAAAGTCTTTTAGAACCATCCAAGTCAAAAACCTTCTCATACGTTACCCTGGTCTATTCACACAGTAAATAGCAATACCAACAGCGCTAACTCCTAAATGTTTGCGTTAAGGCAGCATTTTTAGCATTTGACTGGTTATTCTGCTTGTGAGCGGTTTTGTCTTAGCTTTAAAAGGTGAAGGGTCACACAACTGGTATTTATACAACGTGTTATATAAATATGTGATCATATTTTTGGAGTGCCATCTATATGAAGCATATAAATACAAGTAGGCTTAAAAGCCTTTCCTGATGAAGGTGAACATTTCAAACAATACTACTCGTACATTCTATCACCATCCTTAGTATTATATTTCTATTGTTTCATTCATACCAGCCCTCGCTTTTACAAAATATTAGCTTTATAGGCCAATCAGCATTTGCGGCTTTGCTTACGTTAAGGCGTGTAAGCGTAACAAAAAAAAAATCACCTTTTCGCATTTATAATATTAGTTAGGATTAGGGTTTTAAAATTCAATTCATCAGTTTCAGATGTATTTATGAAAAATCACGAATATAATTTAAAGTTTTCAAAATTAGTTTCGAAAGTCACAATTAGAGCTATGCGTCACTCACGGAGTCCACTATGCTGATATATACCCTAAAACTTGTCCACACATTTCTTTAACGCCTTGTATATATATTTTTTATGGTATAGGGGGCAAACGAGCAGACGGGTCACCTGATGCTAAGTAACTACCGCCACAGATGGGCACCTGCAACTCAAGAGTCACAAGTGCGTTGCCGGCTTTTAAGGCGGGAGTAGGGAAAGGGGGAAGAGGGGGAGAAGGAGTGAGGGAGGGAGAGAGGGAAGGGGGGATCGAGAGGAAAGGATTAGGGCCTCCGGTAATCTCACTCACTCGGCGAAAAAGAATGCAATCATCGCTTTACTGCCGGTTTTCCATGAGCCCGTAGTATCACTCCGGCCGAGCCAGCCCATACATGCAGAAGCATGGCTCTCCCACGAATAAGTTATTTATACAAAAAAAATTACAAATACAACAAGTTACTAATTTATAACCAGTGACACTCGGGAGGATGTAAGGAGTCTAATGATACCCCATACGTTCAAATCTGTTTAGACATTTAGAATAGAAAATAAAGAAACTCACAGTTTGTTTATTTCACCATAACTTTTAAATACCTGAGCAGATTATAGTAGTTACAATCTAGAAACTTCTTCATCTTCCGTGATTTGTTTCCAAACCTTCCCGGATAACCTTTGGTCATATTATAATTTTCTTACCAGCTATTTCTATTTTAACACAGAGAATAGTTACCTCGTTGTTGACAAATATGTTGCGATGTTTTAAAAAAATCCCTATCATTCTTTTCTTTAGATAGATTTTACATAGATACATACATGAACCCTGAAATATTACACTCCTTTTTTGGGCAGTCGTGTAAAATACCAAAATTTGATTTGATTTGATTTCAACGTGATTCAAATCTCCTAGGCAAAAAGGATTAATGATACCTTTTACTTTTTCAGCACAAATCAGGGACTTTATACGACACGGTATACACCCATACTTTGATCGTCGCTCTAAGCTGTGTGCCTACAGCCCTTTCTGTTGGTATCACTATCAATATGATCGGCAAGAAAGTCATGCTTGGTGAGTATTTTTACGTCATATGGATATTTGTATATCCAGTACTACCCGTTTCCTGAGCTTTCGCCCGAGCTTATGCTCACTGCTCTGCTAAGGGTCGCAGGGAGATGTTACACAGCCTTCCCCAATAAATACTCTATCCAATCCAAAAATATTATTTCGTATCCGGCTGGTAGTTCCAACGATTAGCGTGTTTAAACAAACAAACTTCAGCTTTATTATATAAGTATAGATAGAAACTAGACAACTTTGTATAAACAATGAAGAAAATGAGGATGCTTTGTCTGAATACGATTTTCTCAAAAGAAAAATGCCCGCGAAATTTATCAGGACCAGTGAACATTAGTAATTGTACAGTATCTAAAGTAGATATAACTATGTTGTAATATTAAACAATATCAGTGGTGATTATTCGCTAATCCGTATTCCTGTACATACAAAGAGTTTTACGGACGATTAGTTATATTTTATCAACAAATAATACAATATTATAAAAGATCTCTGCAAAGAATGGCAAATTGCACAGAAAAAATTATAGGCCCAAGAATAGTTCCCTGAAGGACGCCCACAGCAATTAATAAACCGGAGGAAAACTAATCCTATATCTTTTGATTTTCAGTGATGATGTTAATAAGCTCTGGTCTCGCGGCGCTGGGGTTGAACCTGGTTCGTTCTTCAATAGAAAACTTGATCTTATCATGTGTGTTTGAGTCTATAGTAAGCTGCACTGAAGCTGTGCTGTTCTGCGTCATCTGCGAAATATTCCCAACAAAAGTTGCGTAAGTATATTTAATTAATTATTCATTGTTTTGTTAACCGATTTCAAAAACAAGGAGGTTCTCAATTTGGATGTTTATATTTTTTATGTATATTGGGGATACCACCGTCATATATATAAACTGATTTGCAAAATTATTTTTTTGTTCCAAAGAGTTTTTACCGACATGGTCCCATTTAAATTTCGTAAAGATCTAATGACGAGTTTATTTTTATTATGATTTGAAGTCGGTTATATACTTTTATTATTTATAATCCATATAAATGTTTTTGTAACTTTATGTTATTAAAAAAACCCGTAGAAAATAGTTATATTAGTAACTAACTTTATAATAAGGTTTTGGTGTCGATATTAGACTCCAAAGCAACCTAAAAGGCGTGATTGAGTGCAAATTATTTCCACAATTATCGAAGTTACATTCCATATTCAAAAAAACATTTGCCTAAAGTTATTTCACGTAAGCAATTATGTGTTCGACGCGCCTCTATACGCGAAAAGATTATTTTATTCTGTCTGCATAACAAATTCGCGATAGTTAATTTGAACTTTCGCGAGAAACAGATTGTGAGGATGGACGAGCGATAGTCCTGACATTATCTAAGTTTATAACTTGTCATGTTCTACAGCGCCACGGCTATGGCTGTCACGGTGATGTGTGGTCGAATAGGCGCAATCGTGGGCAACGTGATTTTCGGTGCGCTCGTCGATGAGTACTGCATTGTGCCCATCTACATGTTTGGAGCTTTACTTATTAGTAAGTATTTTATTATAAAATTATACTATGAGATGATCATTTAAAAAAATCCGGAGTTTCAAAATTTGAAAATCAAATTTAACAAAATTTCTTTGTATTGAATATCTCTCTAATCACAGCAGTATTGTGATAGGAGGGTCGCCCTTAGTTATTAAAGAAATACATAAGGAGAGAAACGATCTGTCGCGTAAAAGAGCGTGTTCCCATTGTGACGCTTTCTTGGCGCTAAAAGGTTGTTGTGTCTAGTTAGTCTGTCGTCAGTGTGTCTTTAACATTTCGCTTGTTTGCGAGGATAACGACATAACTAAAATTATGGATTTTAGAGAATGGCAATGTTTTGTGATTTCCGCTAGAGTATTTTGTTCTAAATATATAATGAACTTGTCGCTTTATAACGAAGTTTAGCACGAAATCGGCGTTGCATCTTTGTTCACCATAAAATATCAAAGATTTATGATCGTTTGGCATACTTAGTTCAATTCGACTGAATTTTGGATTATGTTAAACGATTGTCGTGACTGTTTAAACTGGATCGTGACGATATTTTCTGTTTCACGGCAGATATCCTGTAGTAGTGTGTGTTAGCCGGGAGCTAACACTAACTACAAACATTACAATAGATAAAAATGATATTTTAATGCCTTTTAAAAAGAAGCAAGCGACGTAAAGAACGCTTTGGGAAATTATTATCGTAACGTTACTTTTTCGTCGTGACGTTTTCTGTCGATTAGATGTTCCCATTGTCTTGACAGTCTGTCGCTATAAGGTAAAAGTGTGGACGACAGATAATCCTACTGTAATGTATGTGAACAACTCCATTTAAATATACAAGCCACGACGCTTTAAATAGGACGACTATCTATCGTAACGACACAGTGGGAACGCTCCCTTAATGTTTAGCGCTCCACTGGTCTAGTTGCGCATAAAACAAATACTTTCTTTGTGATCGCTGTACAAAATTCAACTAACACTTGTATTGTTTTTAATTTGGGTTTGAAACCTGAAACTGAAATCTTAGTTACTCTTGATTTTCGTCATATAATTACGAATAGCTTTGTAATTCTATTTATTTGTTTATTTCAGCGAGCGGTCTTCTGTGTATAATACTCCCAAAGAGCACGCGGCCAGACCGGCACCCGCAGTGATACATTAGATTGTAGTGTTATATTTTTATATTAATAAATAATTATAATCCACGTGTATATGTGTATTTTATTTGAAATACTAAACGAACAGTGAGCACTAGGGTCGCCCAGGTGTCAGAATTTGGTAAGAATAAAACTCTGTTAAAGTTAAAATGAACCGTTTTTTAGGGTTCCGCTTTTCAAAAGGTAAAAAAGAGATATATATTATTATAAGATCACTTGGTTGTTCTCTGTCTGTGTGGCTGTCAAAACCCTTTTCCTCAAGAATAAGTGGAGGCATCAAGATGAAATTCAAATCAAATACTTATGTCAGCGGTCCCTTGAAGGTGTAAAAAAATCAAACTTCTAAGTCAATGCAATCAAAAGACACGGTCATAAGCCTTAGATTTTAACAAATTTGGATATTTCGCAGGCAAACCTTTAGGGTACGTCCGATGGACCTAGAATCATGAAAGTTGGTAAGAAGCAAGATCTGAGAGCACTAGTAAAGGAAAAGTCGTTAATTTGTTGTTATATCATATAAAAAATAGTATTTGTGATTACAAACATATCACTGGTTTGCGAGAATATCAACGTAATTCAAAATTCAGTCGAATTGAACTAAGTATGCCAAACGATCACAAATGTTTCATATTTTATGGTGAACAGAGATGCAACGCCGATTTCGTGCTAACGTTCGTTAGAAAGCGACAAGTTCATTATATATTTAGAACATAATACTCTAGTGGAAATCACAAACATTACGATTCTCTAAAATCAATAATTTTTAGTTCCGTCGCTATTCGCGCAAACCAGCGATATATTTTGCGGTTGGAAAGTTGACTTTGTCGTACATCGATGTATGGGAGAATATGTTTAGAACCGCATAGTTAAGTTTATGTTTCGGAAAAGACGGACAAAAATCTTCGAGAACTGATTCCCAGAATGGTCGTACTATCTTCACACATGTAACAAGTACCTTGTAACAAAAACATGTTGAAAAAGAGTACCCTTAAAGTTTCTTGCCTGTTCTTCTCCATAGGATCTATATGCACGCGCTACCCCAGATAAAAAAAAAAACGCGAAAATCGAGTAAGATGCAGTCTAAGATACAGTCTTTTTCTTTTTCATTTTCAATTTGAAGTACCTTGATTGAGTTTTCAAGCACAATTTGACATGGACGAAAAATAACATCGCCCGCTTAAGCACAAAAATATTATAAGTTTTAAATGATTGCGTACCTGTTGGGAAGGCTGTTTTTGCATCACTAAGAATAGATTAACAAAATGTAAGTATTCAACTAGTTATATCTAAAATTTTTGGAGCGCTAATATGCTAGGACATATTTTTTTTAAATTTGTATTAAATTAACGGCGACGGGAACTGGCTAAAAAAAATTGAATTTCTCGTTAACAAATGAAATTTTTTTGATCAACATTTTTTTGTATATTCAGGAGCATAAAAACGTATTCACCGAAAGTTTCACATTCATTGGAGCTTTTTTTCGAAATTAAAAATAAATTAAAATTTTGCGATTTTCGACCGTAATTCGTCATTATTTAACCAAATAATGGACCAAATTTAATCGAACCGGTCTTAAATTTTTAGAATTTCTACCACCTATACGATAAAAAAATTCAATAATACGGTAGGAGATAATTACAAAAAACTCACTTTTTAGCAATTTTTTCGCATTAAAACGTTAATTTGACAATGTTTCGAACGTCAAAAAATGGAATGAAATTCAGGACCATGCTCCTGATATACCAACGAACAAGTTTTACTATTTTAAAACCTGTGCGTTATTACAGACGCGTTTTTTCTAATTCCACTGGCCTACTAGGAATTACATCTATTATAATGTAAATACGTTGAGATCACATAACAAGATAACGGCATGAATCTTATCTTAGACAAAAGCTTAGAGTGTTACTATGAGCATATTTGATCATTAAATTTATAACAATAAACGTTTTATCTAACGTACGGAACATTCTGAGTGATAAAAATAATATATATATTTTTTAAAAATTAAGAATACTAGCAACGTGGGTCACTCATTATCACCTTCCAGCTAATCTAAAATGCTTGTGTTAGGAGCGGGTTCACGACGGTAGAGTAGTGGGTGGGGTTCGAACCCGCAACCACTTGATCGCAAGTCCGACGCCTTAGCCATTACGCTAAAGCCGCTTTTCAAACCCTTTTTATACTTTTAAGCAATAATAAATTGACAACCTCACACACGGCCGCCTGATCTCAAACTAGGCAGAGCCTGAACTATGGTAACCAGACTACTAATAAAAATACTTGTAGCACTGTTAATCCTATTGCTCACCAGCAAATAAAACTATTCTAATTTTTAAACTTCCATGATCTACCGTTTGACTGATTTACAGTTAAAGGAGCATCTTCTGATAGTATCATATTGTTTATCATCCATTATTATGTTATTTTATTAAATTGTGAAAAGTTCGTGTCAGATGCCTTATTCTTCTTCTCGTAAACGTATTTTTTATATACAATATCCTGCGGCCAGTATTCACTCCTTAAAAAAACATCAATTTTGTTCGATTCAACCGTCAATAAAGATTAATTGAAATCTGTTTCCATATATGGTTTAATATACTCAACGTTTAATTCGGATCGTTTTTTTTTGTTTATATATTCTATGACTTTGTCACTCGTTACATTTTTCAGCAGTCTCGATAAATATAAAACGCTAGTACTAGGCAATGCTTGAAGTAAATCATCATTTTGTCCATTGCCTCTCATATTTTTAATTATTGGTCCGTTCTTTTTGTACGTAACCCTTTAAAACGCTTCCCCGTCATTTATTTCACAATGCACAGCCCCAACATCGCAATAGGGAGGTCGAATATTTGGGGAAGAATTTAAATTCTGTTGTCTGTCTGTTGCAGATATAACACAGTACTTCATTATTTTTTTAACGACCACTCCCGCATTAGGAATTACTCCTGTGTCGCGGGGGACTTTACAGACATAGACACAAAGAACACCCAGACTCAGGTGGAAATCCAACCCACGACCTATAAGCATAGCGGTCAGGGTCACTAACCACTAGACCAACAGGCCAGTATTAACTCATCGTTAGACTTTTTTTTTCGTCGCTAAAACACTTATGAAAGGCTGATCTTGAGAAGAGTATCGTTACTTAATTAATTACAACGTTTTTATTGTATTGCCTTTTGTCACGATGTAATATTATAATATTTGATAATTTTCAACTTTCTCATCATATAGGCACCGAACTAAAATTAGTTGTCAGGTTCAGAAATATTCAAAGTATACTCGAATAAAACCTTTAGTGAGTGGTGTGTGGTGTGGCACCTACAAGCGTCGGGTCCGAAACTAAGCGGGCATCCCCAAAATATACACGTGAGTAAAACCGTATATCTTAACTAATCTTCAAAGTATTTGGTTATTACTTCAATTGCAAATAGCACCTCATGATATTCAAGTAATCCAGTTTTATGAGGTTACTAAGGTACATTAGATAACATTCAAGATAAAATTAATATATCCTTTCCCTTTTATTTGCAGAAATATAATAAAAGTATCCATTATACCTACATTAGGCTCAGCCGTGATTGCCTTAAATTCTCTTCTGAAATATTTACTAGTTTCAAATACATTATTATTAACGGTTTCAGTATTAAGAGTTTACTGGTTTTATTCATAAAATTTCATATAAAAAAGTTGTACACAAATATTTTTCTCCGATCTTTGGCGTGCCCCAGGATTAAATTTTAGGCCCCACGGTCTTCCTGACATATATTAATTCGCTCTGCAATTTTTCTCTACCTAATTGCTCAATTATCACCTATGCAGATGATACAGCCCTGCTAGTTCATAGTCGAAACTGGCCTGCCACTTTTGTTTTATCAGAACAGGCTCTCAGTAAGGTACTTGCTTGGCTTTCTAATAATCGATTGACCCTAAACCTAACTAAGACTACTTACTTAACCTTTTTAAGAACATCACTAAGCCAACCATCACCACACTTTTCCGCTGAAGGCTCACTCCTGCACGAATAGCGTTACATCTACCTCGTGTAATTGCCCTGATTTATGTAGTCCAATAACATCAAATAACTAGGAGTCTACGTTGATAACCACTTAAATTGGAAATTTCATTAAGAAGTGACACGCGAAGTGAGTTTCACTTCGCGTGTACGTAAATTAATTTATATTTTTTTAAAACCTGCGGTACTCTCGCAGACAGTATAAAATTAAAAACAGTTTGCTTTGTGCCAGTCCATTATTGGTTATTGCATTTCCGTGTGGGGAGGTGCTGCAAAAACTAGATTTCTGGGGCTAGAACGGGTACAAAGAGCTGTGCTCAAGGTGATGACCGGTAAAGCATTTAGATATCCCACTACTATACTATATCAAGAAAGTAAAGTCCTGACCGTTCGACAGCTCTTTGCGCTCCATTCAGTTATAAGAAAACACATCACATTGTTTTACGATGAAAATAAATGTAAAAGACGAAGAACTCATGTAGTATGTCCAGTACAAACAGCCAGAACTTGACTAGCTAGTAGACATATCGGGTAATTGCCGGAAATCTCTTCCTAAATTTGCATTTGCAGAATTTGTATACTCGCCTCTTTGTTTATTATTAACGCAAGATGAATGTTTGTCTTCGGGATTTTTAGTATACTAGTTTTTTTTTTGTTACACCTTTTCGTTTTTCATCTGCATGCTCCATCTCGAATGGTAACCAATGTTATCCATCATCTATGTAAATTTAATTTGTGAGAACCCTGGTACCCATAACACAAGTTAGATCTTACCCTGGGACCAGATTTCAATGCAACACTGCAGATTATTTAGGATAATATTATTCTACTAACTTTTAAACTTTCCCATTCCATGATGTAATTAATGATTTATACAACATACATATTATTACAAACAACAAACAAACGTCACAGAGGTATGTAATACCTATTCATGATCGCGTTAGTTCCCGTGTAGATACATAATAAAATTAAGTTCTGTAAGTTTTTTTGTTATGTTATAGACCATTGTTTTTGAAAATAAACATTATTATTATTATTTAGCTGTAACTACAGTTAAACGACGACATTCCGAGACCGTGGTGAATGAGCAGTACAAATTAGCGTCGTACTGTTTTTCTGTTGCATAAAAGAAGTAAAGTGCATAAAAACACTTCTGTAAATTAAAATAGTGTGTTTCCAGTGTCTTGCTAATTACTGTCGAATAATATTTCTGTTATCTACTGTATTGAGCAAACGACAATCTCAATATAGTTTTCTATTACTTTTTTCTTGTCGAATCGATTGATATTAATGTGTTCTAACAAAAAGAAATCCATTTGTTAAAATGAGTAATTCAAAGTAAAATTCCTTATTGTAACCTTTTGACTTGCTTTTTTAGTTTACCCTTTTACTAAATATGTATTGTTTGACAATAAAAATAAAAAAGATCTAATAACGGTATTAGGCCTTACTAAACTAGCATGCAGTTCAATAAAAACTTTGAACTCCATAATGTCTGCTATATAAATCTTACACTTGGTAATAAATGAGTTCATTAGTCCAGATAATTGATGAAGTGTTAAAAAGTAGAGTATCTAGGTAAAAGAACAGAAACTTTCCCGAAAAGGGTACCTACAATGCGGTACACTAGAATGAAAAAGACCACTGTACTGTGGCGTTTGACGCAAAGTGGTATCAAACGCTCAACTTAGTACACAATATTTATTTATTTATTTTTATTTATTTAAAACTTTATGCACATTGGTATAAATGCGGACTTAATGCCTAAGGCATTCTCTACGAGTCAACCTTGGGGTGATGTAGAACTGCTATAAGGTAGGTGCAAAGTTACATTTGAATTTTTTCATAATACAAACTAGTATTTACATTACTTACATGTACAAATTTCTAAATATCATTACGACATAATATACAGTTTCATATAATTATACACAAACGTACATAAGTACTTTTATTATATTTAGATTACATATATATATCCATACATGTCATATAAATAAGTAAATACACTACAAATACCACTATAAAGTCGTGTACTAGCGTTGTGGCTATTCTGCTAATCCGTTGTAGAGGAGTTCTCGTACTTTCTTTTTAAACGTGGAACGGTTTGTGGACATCCTAACCTCGAGAGGGAGCGCATTCCAGAGAAGGACTGATTGTACATAGAAAGAAGAGTTGATGAAGTCGGAGCTGTGAGAGGGACATAAGAGAAGTAAATTATTGGTGGAACGAAGATTCCTGTCATGAGTAGAGCACAAGTATTGGAAGTGTTGAACTAAGTAAGAAGGTGGCGATGGGGAGTTTAAAAAGGAGAACAGAGAACTTAGAACCCGCAAATTGCAACGTTGGCGAATAGGAAGCCATTTTAATTGGGAACGTAAAGTAGACACATGGTCATACTTGCGAAGATTGAAAATGAATCGAATGCAGTTATTGAGAAGGCGATCTAGCTTGTTGAGAAGGTCTGCATTCAGGTCGAAATATTACCGCTATTAAGAGTTTACTTAGCAATTAGTTGCCGAATTATATCTCCCATAAATTTTGGATAAATCCTGTGTGCGCATCCAATTTAATTTATATCCGTTATAAGAGCGTTATTGAGTAACAATGAAATTTACAAAGAAAACTGAATTAAGCAAATTTTTCATCCAACTGTGGAACACTTTATCTAAATTAAAATCTGATTTAGACTATTCCAAACATTAAAAAGAGGCAAATCTTCTATATTTTTTCTGTGTGATGCGCGATGCGCAAATAACAAATACAACAAAATTACTTCATAGATTAATTTGTAATTTTGTGTATTAATTCGTATACCTTTTATTAATGGACACAGTCTTTGAGCAAATGGCAAGACCGTTGACAATTGAAGAATGTACATTTAGTACATTAGTATTCATATTCTTATGAATATGTTCTAGTCTTAAAAACTTATAACAAGAGCAAAAATCGTTTGGAAATTCAAGTTCATTCAATTTTACAATTTGCTACAGGCGGTTACACTTTTACAAGATTCCTAGCTTGTGACAGAGGTTTATCGGTAGCGGAACCACTCAAGGATAAAATTTATATTAATAAGTAGGAAATCTCTAGAGCATATTAGTAATACTACTAATAATAAAATATCTAAAATAATTATTGGAAAATAATAATGGGATCAGAGTGTTATAACATCCAACTCAGTGGTATTAACGGGAAATCTCAAAAAAAAATTGTTGCAGTTGAGAAAATATATGAGTACGAAGATGCAATTGACATTACTGGTAAGTACATTGACGGCATTAATATAAGTTTTCATGTTTGATATCTATTATTTTGGGAACATTGGGTTTTTAATATTTCTTTGTAATTTCGTTCATCTGATCTAAAGACAAATGATTACGTCTGGGCCGGCTCGACTCCGCTCGTTACCACGGCCTCACAGAAAACCGGCCGTGAAGCAATGCTTGCATTGCATTTCGTGGCGTGAGTGAGGTTACCGGAGGCCCTAACCCTTCCCTTTCCCTTATTCCCGTCCTTCCCCTCTCCCTCCTCTTCCCCCCCTCCCCCTCTTCTCCTACTCCCACCTTAAAGGGCGGCAACGCACTTGTGACTCTCGAGTTGCAGATGCCCATGGGCGGCGGTAGTAACTTACCATCAGATGACCCGTCTGCTCGTTTGCCCCCTATAAAATAAAATAAAAAAAAACTTAATGTAAAGACAAATATCTGATTATGCAACTTTAACTGGGTAGTTAGATTTTGATAAATAATTTTTTAAACAGTGAATAAAAAAAGAAGTTATGAGGAAATTATCATGTCGCGTAAATACCACTTTTTCGGGCAAAAGTTCTGATTAAAGATGTGTCGTTTTAGTCAGTTTGACTTAGACATAATCACTTTGTTTGTTTCTATGAAGGGATGGTGCCCGTAGGTTAATATATTTGGATATTAATATTTTCCTGCAGTTTCTAATAGTTTCGTCTTTACCTAGATAGATAGAATATTCTCTATTGTACATCATTAACAACATACAGTTGAAACAGATCTCATATAAAATATTAGAGTACAATGGGCGGTCTCATCGCTAATAGCGATCTCTACCAGACAACCTTAAGATGGAGATAGTTACAGAAATATTGAATAAAACATACTAGTTGATGGCGTACTATTGAATATACAGACAATAATTTACGAAACTAATTATGATCTAAGTATGTAATAGAATAAGAAAGAGTTAAAGATATTACAGAGATAGACAGTGTTGCTTGACCATATTTTTAAAGGCTTGATTTCAGCTTGCCCTATGGTAATGCATTCCACAAACCAACAGCCAGTACCGTAAAAGGTTTGTCAAAAAAAGTTGTTGAATGCACCGGCACTTTTAATTAAGATTTTCTGAAGGTCGTAAGCACTTCGTGCCATGTACCAAGTACCATGAAGGAACTCATATCGTCCTTTTAAATAGGAAGGTGTATGAGGATTAAACAGTATGCTATATAGCAAAAATAGAATATGAGCGTTACGGCGAAGACGAATAGGTAACCACTTAAGCTTTTTTCGGAATTCAGAAACATGATCGTATTTACGCAGTCCAAATATGAATCGGGTACAAAAGTTTTAAAGTTGCTCTAGTTTATCTAATTGGTTCTCGGTGAGATCTGGATAGCTGGCGTCCGCATAGTCAAGAATTGGAAGGAGTAGAGAATTTGGAAGGGCAGTTTTAGTGGCAGTTGGTGAATAATTTCTCAATATTTTTAATGAGCCTGCAGAGGCGAATAACCCGCAGTTTATTTCCTGCATTTAAGGAGACCAGGATATGAGTCTGATTCTTTGAGTCAATAAGTATTCCTAAATTTTTACGTTTTCACTTAAGGGTTACTAGCGCCATTAAAATGAACGGAGGAATATATCAATTATTTGAATATGTATAACCAATATCTATGTAAATGTAAATTCGATTCGTCTGGTAACAGCGACGATGTATGTAAGTCCTCAAATGTTTGATTTAGATGATATAAGAACTCTAGAATTTCAGATGATACCAGTGAGATAAGGTAATAATAAAAAGTTATTATTAGAATTTCTAAAATGACTTAGGTCTGGTAGCTCTGGGACCCATTACAATTTTGAACTTCTTTGTTGTGATTGTACAGACTAGTACTATACTGAAAGATTGTTTTGCAGGCAATGGATGGTATAATCGTGTTTTACTGCTAGCTCTCAGCATTGGGTTGCTAGGTATGGGTATTGATGTCTTCGGTTTCTCAATCGTCGTCACCGGCTGCGCTTGCGACTTTCAGTTAGAACTATGGCAGAAGACTGTTATGCTGTCTATGCCTTTTATTGGTAAGATTTGCTAACAGTAATGTGGTTTCTTTAGTTTTTTCGATATTTATTAACTTTAAAGTTACGTTACGTAACTGCTAATACAGATAAAATCATTTACATTTGTTCATGGCCACACAAATAAAGACGTCACTTTTTATAAACTTTTATTTAGATATCAAACTTTTAATGGTTTTTAAAAACTCATGCTTCTTTAACATTTTAATTATTTACTCAAAATTTATCTTGATAATTTTTGTCTTTAAAACCATTTCATACGTCTTGCCTTTCAGGTCCAGTGGCAATGGCAATACCTTGGGGTTATATATCAGACACCCAAGGTAGGAAGAGATCTTTACTTATTGCATTATGGGGCGGTTTCGTATCGTCTTTCATAGGTGCTTTCTCTTTCAACTGGATCTTGTTGGCGGTACTTAAGGTGTTTAGTTCCATGTTGTAAGTATTGGCAGTAATATTAATTAAATTGTGAGGAATTAAAGCATTTTGATTAAACCTGCAATTAAAACTTTTTTTTAAATGGCACTTGCTCTCGGCTGTGTTTGAGGCAAACAGCACTACTGATGTAACTTTGTGTTTTTGATGGTAAGTATGTGTTTCAATGTGCCATGAGTCAGATAGGAATTATTTTAGGTGCAGGTTATCACTTACCATCATATTGTGCTCGTTGTCCATCTTGACTTTATAAAAATCAGATTCTTCAACCATTCAAAATATTGCTTTTCGAGCAGTGCCAGGTAATGTAGTCAAAAGAATTTCTTAAAGATTGTGATTTCTCATTTTGTTATGATTTCAGGACTAAATAATTTTACTGCACTAAAAGTGTTGTCATAATAAATGTCTAATAATAGAAACTTAATAAAAATATAGAAATGTGCAGAAAGTTATATTATTTGGCACCTAAAGTTTCACTCTTTGATAAAAAATAATTAACTCAGTTGCAGTGCTGTTCAATCTGGGGCTTACGCGTTGCTCGGTGAATGCTGTTCAAGGAAAGTTCGAGACTTCTATATGCTTATTATGACTAGTGTGCTGATGTTGTTCATGATGTCTTACATGGGTAAGTTGCTTTTGGATTATGATAATTTTATTGAATTGAGCCAGTTATTCCAACATAAACATGTAAAACTGTCAATCCTTCAAATTGAAGCAATCCTCTAGAATGTTTAACGAAAAGGTTTCTTAATAGAAAAATCACTTGAGTCATAAAAGCAACACCAAAGGAGTTGCCGAGTGGGTTTAATATGACATGACTTAATTTCTGATCTTCACTGGCTTTTTGGATTTAATAAGGAAAATAAAAGCATTTTTCCTATCTACTTTGTCTGATAATTTTGACTTACACCGTTAAAATTTTATGCAGTAGATTCTTTTGTAATACTAATTAAAATTTTGGTTTTTTTATCTATCATTACACAATCATCCATAATTATTCCACCGTTACACAAGTCAACACTATCAGTCTTCTGCTCACTGTGGTCTATGATGCCTCTACAATTGAACATATATGTTTTTATATTTTGTTTTCTGATTTGTTCTTTCAAATAATTTCAGTACCTGCCTACTTCATTCTACAACTCAACTTTGCCTTTAACCTTGGGTTAATAACGTTTACACCCTGGAGACTGCTAACTATTGTGATGGCTTCTCCTTTGGCAATCAGTGCACTATTGTTGCACTTCTGTTATGAAAGCCCTAAGTTTCTAGTTAATGCTGGCCACGAAAAACAGGCACTGGAGTATTTAAGAAAAATTTGGGTCAAGAATGGTGGAAAAGAAGAAGAATATCCCGTAGGTATAAATTCGATGTTAGGTAAAAATGGTGGTAGTTCTAATGAAACACCACTAAACATTGTTATATATTTTCAGGTACACCGAGTTTGTTTAAAAGACAATTCTAAAACCAGAGAACAGAACATCCACATACTAAAGTCGCTGTGGCAACAGACAACACCATTATTCAAGAAACCATTGCTTTGGAAAACGTTACATTTATTTTTTATAACTTCTGTCATTTATAGCATGTGAGTTAAGTTATGTAACAAACGAATATTACATACTTTTCGTAACATACAGTACAACGAATATATAACGCCTATTAATTAGGTATTAAAAAATGGAATTTCTAAAGTATCTCAAAAACTATTATCTTGTGACCCCCTTTTTTTGTCCTATCCGGAATATACCGAGTTACCGATTATCCTGTAGCTTAATAATAATATTCTGAGACAGATTACATATTGCTATGTAAATTCTAGGTGTAAGAACTTGGACAGCATGCTTATTGTTGTAAATACATGTCACACATAAAAAAAGCAAAGTGGATGGAGCCCTTTGCTGATGATGTGACTGTGAAGGTGATGATTTGTACCTTTATTTAAATTGATAATTTTAGAAACAATTGCTGGGTGATGTGGTTGCCTGCTGTTGTGGAGGCATTCAATTCTGGCATCAGTTCAAATGCAAGTGATGTATCTAAAAGTTTATGCAGCATTATCTCGAGCTTAACAATTATCAACGCGACTGAAACTGACGATGAAGTAAGCAGCGTATTATAGATTACTTTATATTTTTATTTAATTAGATTTAATGTTATTTATATTTAGAAAAAGGAAATGAACCTAATTGATTCTAATACCTAGTATGAATGAAACAAGTAACAATTAAAAAATTCTCAGTACTTACTAACGAAAACAAAATTCAACAGTAAAATATCAACAGAAACTCATATTTCGTACACTGAAGCAGTTTTAGAGTCATAAGGCAACAGAAAAACTATAGCTCCTTTTTGGTTATTTTCGCCAAGGTTTGGAATGAACTGCCTGCTTCTATTTTTCCAAATGTATTCTTCCATTTTTAAGAATAGAGTGAATAGGTTTTCTTGGATAGGTCGAAAACTAAGATACACCTTCGTCTTCATCATTAGTTTTCATCGGGTGAATTGCAAGACAAACGCCTATTCCATTTATCTATACAAAAGTATGGCAACTGGTAATAAACTTCGCTAATAGCTTCTATATTTATAAAAGTAGTTAAATCTGATCTTATATTGTTTTTTTTGTTAGAAAACCTGCTCACATTCAATCGAAGCCCGCACCTTACTATCTGGTGTCAGCCATGGAGTGGTCTTTGCAGGCATCACCCTTGTAGTATCCAAACTAGGATCCAGAAAAAAGCTCCTAATGATAACATTTCTCGTGGTACCCTTGCTGTCAAGTCTGGGAGCTGTGTTTAATGAGAACAACCTGGCAAGTCTTATACTGTTCGTTGGAATGACGATGACTAACCTCTGCATGGGAGTACTGTTTGCGTATTATGTGGAGATGTATCCTACGTCTTACAGGTGAACTATATCGTATTATTGGGGTTTTGTTTGTATTTTTGAGGCAAGTTAAAATGGTGTACTATATTCAGGTTCACTTCCAGGCAAGACAACTAAAGAAGAGGAACTAAGAATTGCTAAATTAAGCATTAGATAAATCTTGTAAAATATCATCATTACCCATAACATTTACCATAACAGTTAACTGACATTGAATTCGACAACATCGTTTTTTTAAGTGTCAATTACTTTTTTTACTCTAGACTATATATAAAATATTCTTGTTATTTTTCGTGGCAACATATGTAGCTACGAAAATTTTCCGTTATTTTATTTGGTAGCCCATGAAATACTTATAAGTATAGGTATATAATAACATTAAATAAAAACTTACAAACGAGAACAAAATCTGAAGACAGGTATTACTAGTAATACATGTCTTGGTAATAGTAGTAGTAGGTATTACTATTTATACACAAAAAAAAACTAAACTAATAAAACAATTGACAACTAAAAAAGTAAATATTAATTGAAATGGTAATCTAGTGGATTAGGAAGTCAACATAGAACACAAACTTATAAAAACAACACAAGACCTTGAAGTTGAAATTTAAATTGAATTTTAAAAACATAAAATAATGCTTCTTCAAAGGACCTATATAGTACCTATACCATTGTTACACAAAAAATTAAAAAAATACAAGTCAAAGAGGAACAAGTAGCTTAAAAATATTTTTTTTTAGCTTATTTAGACAGACTACAAGACAAAAAACAAGTATTTGGTACTTGTTTGTCTAAACGCGAAGTACAATGCAATGCTTTAGAAAATGCTCCCATCACCTCAAGTATGCTTTACATTGCATTGCATGCATTAAGTATAATGTTACGGTTTTGGGTTTTTAGGGGTATGGCAGCGTGTCTGGGTGTAATGGTCGCTAGACTCAGTGGTGTCGCTGGTGTGAACTTACTCGGCTCCAATGTGATGGCTCACTGCGCTATTACTTTCTACGCCACTGGTGCTATTCTTCTGGGTAAGAGTTTATCAAGTGATAACGGAAGTGTTTAAATAATAATAGACTTTTGTATTAATATACCAACATAACGTTATTGTTTCAGCCGGAATTATAGATGCTATATACTTTCTACAACCGGATAGAGCACCTAATCAGTAATTAAAGGTAATTTGGAATATACAAGACTATTTTTTTAAACTCAATAATTAAAAGTCACGCCAAACGCAAATTGTATTGTATGGGTTTCAACGAGTATGACTGACGACCAATGTTACAAAATCGGCACAAAAGTTACGCTTTACTTTGGAGAACAACTAGGAATATTTTATAGAAATTACAAAATATAAAAATAAACAAAGCTAATTAAATGAAAGCATCCACTAAAAAAAGATACAAAATTTGTATTGATCATATCATAGGCACTACCTACTATCTAACTATATGTTAGAGGGCTCCGACTTCCAGGCACCAGAAAAGCAATATTATAAAGTGACATTGAAGACGAAGATGGTACACACCTATCCAAGAGACACCTTTTAACGCTACTCTTAAACGTTCCAAGATTACAATGGTCTGAAAAAAAAATAGACGCATTGCATTCTGTGGTGAATCGACTTTTTGATATTTCGAAAATAAAAGGTAGGAATCTCTGTCTGCGTCTATTAATTTGAAGAGAGCTTTCGGACACTCACCAAAGTGAATCCTAAAAAAAAATCAAAACACAGGCGATTTTAGATTATGCTCAAGAGTATGTAATTCACTATTTGTGAGCAAATCGTTGTTTATAAGCTTACGAGTTCTTCGGTCTACAGCGTCCAGAGATTCTAGTTGGTATTTAGCTGACCCATCCCAAAGGTGACTACAGTACTTCATGCAAGATCGAACTTGGACTGTATAAAGATTGAGCAGCTATTCAGAGCTGAAGTACCGCTGGAGCTTTATAATAATTCCCTTTAAAATAATGGACTCGATTTGTTGACCGAAGTTTAAGAAAGATTATAAAGGAGACTATTATTATATTAATGAATACAGATTTTACTCACACACATTTATCATTCAAATTGGAATGGCCTATAAACATTTTTTGAAGTAGACTTGAAAGATCCCAGAACTCATGACAGTATCTATCGCTTATGGGGTAGCGCAAAATGTTACGTTGCTTATTTAGAGTTGTACTCACGTTTCTGTTTCGGAGACACCCGATAAGTTAAGGTCTCGACAGAAGCTCTTTAACACAAGGAGTTAAATGAGCTCCCATGTCACTGTGAGATGCAAGGTGCAGCGGAGTGTGGCATCCATACAAACGCGGCAAGTAAATACAATCGTATATCTCATTCAGGTGGATGTCAGAGAAAGGTGTGGTCATATTTTGGGGTCGTGGAAGAGAACCCGTTAATAACGCAAATCGCTGCTATGATTATTCGTGATTTTTAATACAGAAACCTTATTTAGAAACTGACTAATTGAACTTGAAATGAGATAGCCCAGTTTTGGGCGAACACGTTACAGAAAAAACAAATGGTGGAATTTTTGTTATATTTTATGTGAATCCAAAAACAGAAGGACTTAAGGAATAAATATAATTTACAGTTGCAAAATAAAAATATTTGTATTTTTGTCAAGTTCATACATTTCGCCTTGAACTTGAACATTAAACAAACGTCAGCGTCAAAGCATAAATATCAATCTAGGAAATCTGGGTAGAATTCACTCGAGACATATTAGCAGAAAAACCTATTTTGTATATATTATAGTAGATAGTTCTTAGTGGAAGGTAAGCAATAATACAATATTATTGTAATTGTATCGTGGGAAGGCATACAATAGGTTGTTGCGCTCATATAATGGCAAGTACATGGTACTTGAGTTGGGTTGTTCCCGGATCCCTCCTACTTAAGGCGCAGTACGGCACACCGTGTGGTTTTAGTCGGTTCGATTCCGACACACCGCCCCCCGAAAACCCCGGTGGGGTGACTGCCCGAGAGGGTTTCCACGTGCACAAAAAAAGTTACCAAGAAAATATTTCACCCCTTGTACACTTCCTAGATTCCATTCTAAGATTGATTCATCTTATGATCATGATTGTACTGTTCGGTTTGGTATCTATAAAACAACAGATACCGAGATTCACTGTACTGCACTCCTACTAGCTCGGCGGTCGGACTAGAAGTGAGCGGTGACTGCGGTGAGCTGTCGCTCCGCACGCTCCGCACGCTCCCACCACCGCACGCCCCGCCAGTAGGCGCGCACACATATATTTATTATGTATAGGTATACACTACAATGATCATTGATGGTTATTTTAAATAAGTATAATTAATGAAAAATAAAAATACCTACTTAAAAAATAAATGATTTTTATGTAACCTAACCTATTTACCTAGGTATCATAAACCTTCCTGTAACTTATCACTACCTGGAAAAATGCAATTTGAGAACTTGTCTGAGGACAATGGTTCTGTAATCATTTTTTTTAAGCTCATACAGTTATTTGCACGATACCTATGCCTAAAAATCAGTTTTTAAAACTTTTGTCTGTCTGTTGGTTCGGTTTATCTCCGGAACGGATGGCCCGATTTCCACGGAAATTTCACTAGCAGATAGCTGGTGTTATAAGGAGTAACCTGGGCTACTACTGGCGAAAAAGAGTTAGGGTTCTGCGCAGAATTTATAAATATGTATATGCGAGCGAATTTTTAAATAATAGCCTTATGATATGCCGTATGATGCGAAGGGATGAGCAAAATGTGGTG
The DNA here is from genome assembly GCA_963859945.1 of Euplagia quadripunctaria. NCBI lineage: Eukaryota > Metazoa > Arthropoda > Insecta > Lepidoptera > Erebidae > Euplagia > Euplagia quadripunctaria. The sequence goes on along the minus strand of OY982571.1, from coordinate 708,875 downwards.
AAGAGTTTTATGTGCAAAAGTTGACGGGTACAAAAGTAAAGGACGATTAAAGAAAATAAGGAAGGACTGTGAGAAAGAAGATGGCTAGAAAGGGAGTAAGCAGTAAAATGACGAATAACGGAGGACGGCAATTTTGGGAAAAAGGTAAGACGATGAACATGATGAAGACGTGATTGTCATATTGTTTACTATTGGCCATCTTTGAATTGCAGAGAACTTTGAAAACTAAGAAAATACTAATAAAACTCCAACCGGTTTTATGATTAACATCAAAGTTAGTATACGTCAAGATTCTTTTAGCCATGCATGAACAATAAAACAATGAATATTTTAATATTGTTTTATGTTTAACACGGAAAGAAGTAATCAAAAGCGCGAATAATTAGTTCAATTCGCTGATTCCGAAAGAGTTACTGGAATGGAAACGTCTAGAATAAAACCTTTATTTATACAATATTCCACCCGTGACCACGATCGGTGCAATCCGATCGAAACGTCGGGGAACCGAGCAAGGTATTGTATTATCGCGATAAAGTCCTGATTTACACATCAAATATAATTAAACTGTTGTATACTCACTTTTATCTACAAGTGTTCGTCTATTTGTTCTCTCATATCATGTTCTTATGAGCTAAATAATTGAAACACATTTTAAAGAACGAACAACCGACCATAAAGACTGAAAGTTTCAGTATATTTCTACGTAAGATAAAGCCTTTTCAATAAAAGAAGAATGATTTTAATTGTCATTGACGGTAAAAATATTGCGTAACATTATGTGAATCGATCCAATGGAATCATATTAATTATGTATGTAGTATGAATATGAGCAGGTATGACTATCACTTACATGGCTGAGCTGATAAATCTAAGTGCAGCGAGAACCTGCCAGGTTGGAGAGATGGTGCTGAGTGCAGCGCTAATCAAGCTGCCGCACATGGCGTACATAAGCACCAACTTCCACGCCTTTCATATCTGAGAGATAACCCCAGGGGTATGACATAATTATAACACCTGCAAATACATATTGCTTAAAGAAAAATGTTTTATTATTAAAAGCATTTAATTTATTCTTGTTTTGACAGTTAAATGAATAATAAAGTAGAATGTGTTAAGCATTCCATTGCGATTTAAGGTTTCACAGGTTCTATTCCGGTTCAGTGAAAGTATTTGTCTGCATAAATATGTATATTTTAATTTTTAATACTGCATTAATAATTCACCTGAAAACAATATGATTGCGGTATGATATAACAACGTACAACATAAGCTAGTGTCATTAAGACCATAACTTAATATCTTAAAGTGTTGCAGACATTATTGTTGCAGGCATTTAAGGTAACTTGCCAGAAGATCTATTGGTGTTCCTCAGTTATTTCCTAATCAAATCGAGGTCTCATTACCTTGCTACAGACAAAAGACGTGAAGTAATAAGTGTGTTTATCCTGGTCATAAACATTTTTTGCTTACTTAGTACATTCTTCGGTCTTCAAGGGCTAAACTGAAGCGTATTTTTTTTTCCTTTTTGATGATTTAGGAGACTTTTACGAATTTTCTAACAGTAGTTCTATACTGCTTCAACAAGACATGTTGTTTTATTGAGTTCAGTCTAGAAAATGATTCAAAAATATAATTTACGTTACACCGGGTTGAGCCTGGGTCATGCCACAAATTTGGTACCCGGCCCCAGCATATTGTAAAGTGTCCTTTACGACCTGTACAAGTACTTAACCAATGTCGGACAAAATGTAATATGAATTAGTTCATACCAAAGAATGCTATAGGACCAGCTCCGACCCGGCCTAATATGGCTCACTTTATTGACTACTAGGAACACGGATCACACATTACTAGAATTTTTGTTGACCGCTAAATATAATAGGCAAAAAACTCTCTCACACAGATACTAAACTTACCAGCAAAAGGCATAGAAGATAGAATTCCAATCTGGCTGAGAGTCATGTTGAGGTCGCAAGTGGCTGCGGTGACCACGATGCCCAGCCCGAAGATGTCGGTAACCATCGCAACGATCACCAGGAAACAGGTCCATAGCAACATGTTGTATTTAGAAAAAGTACATCACCCTACACGTGGTAAAGAGCGACGAGGGTGTTGTAAAAGTTATCAGATTCAAAAGACGTCGTCGGAGTCTGAAGACGGCGAAGGGAGAATATATCAATGAGCAAAGAAGAAAGTAAGGAATGGATGCTTGTACAATGTATTCGAAGGTGTAATAGATGTCAAGTGGATATCAGTGTGAGCATCGAAAGGACTGCGCACATAAAAGACAATATTATGTTATTTATTTGCTGAATAGCGTAGCTTCCTCAATAGAGAAATACTAGATTTCTAACTATATTTTAAAATAATGGATAAGCAATCATGTTTCTCAGCTAAAACAGGCGAATCTTGGGAAGAATTTGTCAATAAATTTAAACTAACATGTGCAGTAAATATGTGGCACAAGGAAGACTATCCACTGTTGATACAAATGTTTTTAAATGTTACTCCCTTATTTTATTATAACATGATATATAATGATAATATAACATTTTTGAATTGGTTAATATGTTAAACATTGAATTCCCCTGCAATATTGATTATTTAGAAAAGTTTTGTTCACTTGTACAAAACAAAGAGGAAGAGTTATTAGATTATTTATATAGAAAGTTGTATATTGCTAAGAAATCAAAAATTAATAATGATGAGAAAGTTATAATGCAATTCCTAAAAACAATTAAAAGGAAATATATAATGGAGTTTAGCTTCTAATAAATACAATTACATAAAAGAGCTAAAAGTTACAATTGAAAGGAGTTGGGATGCTTCATTGAACAAGGGTAATATACCTATAAATATAAAGAGCATACGTCTAACAGTGTTGTTTTCCCCAGAAATAAAGGAAAAATTGCTGAGCCTTGCCAGCAAATACAATCGATTTCAGCATTCACAGCAGTAGCAGTACCTAGACATATGGAAAGAAAATTTACAAAAGATACAAGTGCATCTGTATATTAAAGACTCAATTCATCATAAAAGCAATGTACAAAACTCGTTTAATAATAGCTTTAGTAAGAAGAAGATCTCAAGAAATACTAAGAGGTACTCGTAGTCTCAGTATAATACCAGATTGTCTGTTGCTTCACGTGAAGAAAAGAAGAATTCCCGTTTTTATAACTGGCGCAAGAAATAATATGGTCCTCATTTTATGAAAAATTCTTATAAGAACTTTAATTTTTAAAAGTTCAGGAGAAAGTATAACTCAAGAAACGTAGTTAATAATAAAAACAAATCCTAGTTATAAGGATGTATTTACTATTTATTAATGTATTTGATTTATTATTATTGTCTTTGTGTCTGTGTTATTTTCAGGTATAATTTTTTTTTCAGTACTTGTGTTAAATACAATTGAAAATTATTCACAGTTTATCTACTCAGAAAGAAAAAAAAGAGATTGTAGAAGGTTAGGTTGATAGACAATTAGTGATTTATTGATGGGACCAAGGACTTATAATACAAAGGAGCGAGGGAGCACACGCGAAGGTCGTACATTATGTACTGATCGGAGTTTTGTAATAATTAACGAAGTGAGGTAAAAATGGCCTCAAAATACGGCGATATACGGTTTCATCGTACATGCTCCCGGGCCAAGAGATACAAAAAATTACTAATTCCGGGATAAAACGACATTTTTTATAAAAGGTTCATGAGATGTTGCTTTATCCTATTTGCTCTGAGTGTTCTCATTAACTATAATCATTTCACTCGGCTGTCGGTCAGCCGTACTCTGCTTTCGCGAAAACACTACACATGCATCACATCTGGAGATATTTCTACTGAAGAAACTGCTGGCCTCCTTCTCCAAAGGAAGTATGCAGCCAAAATAACCGCTATGCTCAGCAAACCGTAACATATATAGTGATATATTAACTATGTGATTTAATTCATCTATCTGTGGGCTGGGAATATCGGAATTTAATCGAATGCTATTTGTTAATTTGCTATGAGAATACAGTGTAAAATCCCTACCCCTTACATAAGCTTATTATAGTGCTATAATTGCCATATAATGGTGATTTAATTGTAGAGTTATGGTAGTGCAATGACTTTTATCGTTTAGGTGTGAACAGAGCCTTTCCAAGTACAGCAAAAACTTTGTAGCGGCGGTATTTCCTTCCCAATAGGGACTCATGTCATAATAAACAATTAATTTCCATTTATCTTGGATAACTTGCATGTTCTCCATAGATTCAAAGTAAAGGGAATTGTTGCTTGGTGTACAGACTGTAATTTTATTTTATTTTATTTTGGAGGCTTACGGTTTAAACAGTATTTAAATTCGTAGTAGCAGATGCCTGTTACAAGCTTTCACATTTAAAGCCAAAATGCTTAAACTAATCGTCTTAACATATACATGATGTAATTTGATAGATATGCCCAGTTTAAGATCATTTTACTGTTCATAAAATCTCTAGTGAGTACACTCTTAGTGGCTCTAATACTACCTGCGAATAAATCGAAGCGGCTGTCTAAATTCAGATTATTAAATCGATGGCAACAGCGTGGTAGGAAGCATTTTTGTCTATACTGAGTGTGGCTGTGTGGGGTGTGAAGAAGTGTTGGTTTCCTTAGTCTTCGTGTGGGAGTTGTAAGACCAATCTTGCCGAGGAGATGTCGGACTGTCAACAATACCATTCGCGATCCTCATTAAAAAGCTAATATCAGAAATATCCCGTCTAAGATGCAGCGGCAATAAATGAATTTTTTTACAACGCTCTGTGTAGTCTAGATATGGTAATTTAAACTTAAACGTTAAGAAGCGGGTAAATTTCTTTTGAATATTTTCAATACAGTCCGTATAGACACCAAAACATGGGTTCCAAACCTGAGACGCGTATTCTAAGTGACTACGAACATGCGCACAATACAATATTTTTATTGTTTTCATCTTTTTAAAGTTCTTAGATGCTCTAATCACAAATCCCAGGGCCTTATAATCTTTGTCGACAACAGCAAAAATGTGTTGATCAAACAAAAGCTTGACGTCATGGATAACTCCCAGGTCACTGCTAAATGTAACATATTTTAGAGGTTGATTTTAATTTGATGTGTAATCGAAAATAGTACGTTTACGGGTGAAATGCATAGAAAAGCATTTGGAAACATTAAGATCAAGTTTGTTAACTAGGCAGTACTCCCCCAATCTATCCAAATCATCCTGCAACATTAAGGCATCTAGCTCATTATAAACAACTTTGAAGATTTTTATATCGTTAGCAAATAAAAGAAAGTTAGAATGCAAAAAGCAAGAACCAACGTCGTTATTAAAAGATACAAATAAAATGGAACCTAGCAATGATTCCTGAGGAACCCCAGACCAGACCTAGATCCAGTAAGACATAAAGCCATTAAGAACAACTACCTGGGATCTATTTTGAACGTATGAGCAAAACCAGCGATACAAATCTGCGTGAATGCTAAGATTAAATAATTTGGATAGAAGTATATCATGGTCAATTCGATCGAACGTAGTCAGTGTAAATTATGTTCACCTGGTTGTTATTTTCTATAATGAAAGTGAGGAATTCATTGAAAATAACAAGATTTGATACCGTAGACCTACCTCTAAGAAAGCCATGCTGCTGTGGGATAAAAGCAGATTTGATGCATGCTTATAATTGGTTAAATATATTTTTTTCGAAAATCTTAGCAATCAAACAAAGCTTTGAAATAGGTTTATAGTTTTCCACAGCATTCTTAGGACCCTTTTTATGGATAGGTGTGATGAATGCTGACTTCCATATATGTTGGGGACAATACCTTCTTTAAGTGAACGCTGAAAAATTTAAGTTACTTAATTAATAAGAAAAACAGCCCTTATTCGGGTCAAGCTGTTTTAATAATTTAGATACTTCATGCGTTGATACATCAATAGAAGAAATGTCGTAGGAAAATTTCGAGTCACTTTGATTAATGATACGAACAGATGCCTCTCCAGAATCTAAAAATTTGGGTTAAAATATGAAGAAAATGACTGACAGATCACGGGACTTGTATCACTGATTTAGCCCTGAAAGGTCATAGAAGCTGTATATGAGGAATTAGACCGTTTACTTTTTAAGAATGACCAAAACATTTTTGGGTTAATGGAAATAAAATCTTCGATTTTAAGTATATAACTCCTAGATTATATATAGGTCCAGATACCGTGACCAGTACAAATCTCACCGTTTACTTTGAAGCCAATATTTGGATCTGTGTGAGTGAACCCCGCCCAACGCGAGTGTCTACGTGCAATGTTTGTGCTCGTGTGCATGACAGTTTTACTACCAGCGCATAGAGGTTACCCCAAAATTGAGGGACTTTTTTATTAAACAATATTTTTTTTAAATGTAATATTAAATAAAGACGTTTTAAATATATTTAAATGTGTTACAAGTATTCTTTTACTTTTTCTAAAGCTTAGTATGATAACAAATTATTCTTATTATTAATTTATTGGATCAAATAACATGCGTTATATTTCAGTCACTGTCATAAATGAGACACGACACATATTCTATTATTTCTCAGCGGCTTGAGGCACCAGGAAAAGAAGAAACGAATTAGTAGGAACTATTTATTAATAACAATATTTTTTGGTTTGTTTTCCAAGACGTTTTTTTTTGGAGTTTACTCCTAAAGAATCGATTTTGGTATGAAAAACATGAAGAGTAAAAATTGTGTTTTCGAAGGACAGAGTAACGCTTTGTTGAATTGAAGGACGAGACGGCAAATTAAAAATTATTAATTTTTAAATTCGGTCGTATTGGTTTGTTTTGGTATTAACTAAAAAAACAGTCGGTTTCTAGGTACTTGCAACACCGGCAGGCATATATATAAAATAACATGTATTATTTTTGCTAACATTTTGTAGATACTTCTTACACATAAACATATACATAACACAACACTACTTAAATAACATTATTTATGAACACGATACAACTAAGATGCAATAGAAATATTAACATAATCCCATGAAAAATGATGTCAATAATGTAATTTTATTTAGAATATAGCAAAATGTCAATGTACTCACTAAAATTAATTAACTGTCAGTATATTTCTCGTCTTCCTATAAATAACAAGTTTGACAAACAAAAATATACATACTGCTAGAATGTGTTACGGGTAAATAGAATTCACGTCCCTGGGAACATCTATAGTAATGGCGTGGCTATTTTATTAATTTGAAATTTTGTTATTACTTTATAATATAGAATACTTAGATATGAAATGTGATGTTCGGACACATATAATTTTTTTTTTGTATAATTTTTACAGGATTCGACAGCACAACCAGGCATTTTTGATATTATAAATAGCGACTCGAGACGTACTTCAGCGGCGAACGTTCGCTCGCGTGTGACGAGTGAGTCGCTTATATTTGTAATAGTCGCTTATATTTTTTGGCTTCAGTTTTGTTGCACGGATTAGGCATCTGGACCTATATATAATCTAAGATATAACTATTAAAGCAAATTTTCTCTATTACTTTTACACTGTCACGAAGCAATTTAAATGTGTTTTCATCTGATTTATTACCATAAACATTAAATTTTGAGTGATACTTGAATTTTTCTTTAATAATTTTGATGAGCGAGGAATTGTACGAAGGAGAGTATTTTAAAGATGTTGTGGCGTTCACATAGCATACACCTTTTTTTTAGCACTGAGGGTCTGATTTTTTGGTAGATTTTTAAGGCCTCAAATGATTCGCCGACTAGCAGAGGTTATTTTGAATAAAATGTAATCTTGAAATGTTAACTTTGATGAAACATAACTGTTATTTTTCTTTCCTCAGCTGCAGGCCAGCCATTGCTTCCAACGGCGGATGCAGCTTGGGAAAAATGACGTGTCCACCAGATAAGAACTGTGTAAGGGAGGTAGGGAGAACTTTGCACTACCGAGGAAACATAGCTCATGTAGCATTGAACCTCCTTCGGTGCAGAGCGAACCTTGCTGGTAGTACAAAGTTCGAATAATGTCGATTCTATGATTTGATTTTATATAGATTGGAATTAGGACAGAAGATTCTCGCCGCAGCCAGCAGACAGGGTGGACATCTGTCAAGCAGCTCTACTTCGATGAGGCGAATATAAAGTATATGAATTTGATGTGTAAATCGGGACTTAATCGCGGTAATAATTAGAAGATCACGGGTAGAATGGTGAGAGCTTAGCGACGCTTCCGTAAAGTGCGAGTTTCGGCAACTACCCGCATTTGGTCTTCATTGTTTTTATTTACATTCGCTCTGTCGGTACTTCGACACACCACTCACGACGTCCATTGAGTGTTGTCGAGTAGCATGTATTCGCTGACTATTGCATTTGCTGATGACAGGATTCCAAGATGTTGACAAGCGGTACCCATCTTCTCTGTTGACTTTTTATTTTTTTTATTTCGACTGCTTCCCGTACTATTCCCGTACGGAGTAATAGTGACGGTTGGTGGAGAGGACCTGTGGTTGGTGTAGGTCTATCCAGTGGTTTGGACCTGACTCCGTCAAATGCTCGGCGATCGCTGACTTATTTATCTGACGGTTTTTCACAGCTACGATGTGTTCTTTGACCCGTTCTGCGATTGTACGTTTGGTCTGTCCGATGTACGAGCTACCACAGCTGCAATCCACCTTATACACTCCTGGCGTCTGTAGAGGAACGACATCCTTCGGTGTTCTTAAGCAATAGTCTTACCTAATACACGAGCGTTACCAAACATTAGCTGGACTGTGTGACATTCCACACTATCGTGATGATGCGCTTTTGCCCAAGTTGCTTAATTATGTGGCCTGAAAACAACAACAACAAGCAACAATAGAATATTAATATCAGACTTAGATATGTATTGCGATGGAATTTAATTGTATACAACTATTACTTACCTAGTGGTTATGACCAATAAACTTGTAGCAACGTTGTAGCTGCTCGGCGACGCGTTTGGTTACTGCGTTACCTAGCTGGGCCCTTTTATACAAATTCCAAATAATTCGTAACTAAGAGTGATATAATTAGTAAGTAGTTTCGATAACTGAATAATTTAATGCATGGCGGGTAACGTGGGTCCGACACAGATGCTAGCGGTGTTGTGCCGGTCGACGCTGAGTTGTTGACTGTTGCAAGGGGATCGTCCTTCTGTCCTCGGGCCTCCCCACATTCGCATTAGTGGCGCGCATCGTGACACACTAATAAATAATGTTATAATGTATATGTCATTGTGTATTTAATAAATGTATTTTCTTTCTTTCAAATTATGGTTGGCAAAATGTGGGTGTTAGATAAGCCCCTTCATACTCTCATCGAGGACACAGGCTTTAGTGTATATATGTATGTGTGTCCTATCTAATAGATGACATTTTCATCATTGGCTTCATGAATGGCGTAAAAGTTGACGGATTTGGGATGCCTAAAACTTTAAACTAAGGTCTATCTTAGAATGATTACGAAATGATAACATGTCGTGTATATTAACTACGTACACTCAGTATACTTCGTAAACCCACTCTTAACATGAGGAAATAGTACTTAGTCTCTACAAGTAAGCTCTTTTACTTGCATTGGCCAGTATTGATATCTTTATATAAAACCAGGCATACCTATAATGTCATCATAAATCACTTCAACAATTTTTGTTCTATGATTTTATAATCTTTTTATCAATATGCGTCAGAGTAACACTATGGAAACTCGACAATAGCTTTTTATCAAATTTCAATGTTAAAAAATAGGTCTAATGAAGGAAAAATGAAGTTGAATATGTCTGTGCCTCAGCGTTGTTAGCAAGGTATTCCGCAAGGATCGTTCTTAGGGCCGTTTCTTTTGACCTTGATCTTTCTTGAGAGGTATCACCGTGATTATTATATTTATCATGATATCATACTATAAAATAAATAAAGATAGTAGTATAAAATACAAATTTAAAAATCAAAATTAAAGAAAATGTGTTGTGCATAACATTAATATCTTAAATGTTGAACTGCTTAAATTATAGAGAAGTCAAAACACTAGAGGGGCATACAATTATTCACTTCTACATTTTGTTTGGTGGAAAATGGAATGTCGATTTCACACAGGTGGTAGTCCCCATTATGCGTCAGGTCCTACATTACGAGATTATTATTCAACAAAATTGCACAGAATATGAATCATTCTAATGACCATGGATCCCATCGTACTATGTTTATACAATTACATAAAAACAATAGTGTTTTGATGAGAAACTTCATATAGTTCTGGTATACGGGCACGACTATAAACACCGCTGAATATTTTTCCTAGTGGGATTCACGTAATATAGGCATTCAAAGTTGACCAGTCTGAAGATAGCTGCGAGTGCATTGCAATTAACGTTTTTGAGTCCATAGGCAGCCAGCTACATGCTGTCAGGAGTAGATACTAACTGTAGTAAATATAGGAGTAGTACTAATGCAAGACAGTAGTATGCACTGTTTCATGCATTCATTAATGCGAAACTGTCCAAAAACATCATCATCTGACTTTTAAAATGAATGTTACCCACGTTCATTTTACTGCTTGTAAGAGTTTTATTATAATCACCTTACGTATACATACATATGTACAAATGAAATCAATCAGCACAATACACACAATTACCATAAGTTACATTTAGTATGACGATTACACTGTTACGCGTTATCGGTAAACAATCTTGTATTTTACGAGCGAATTTACGATGCGAATTCGAAGGGGTAAAATGAAAATGTAGATTATTATTTTCGCAAAATTGAAGACGTAAGATTATTTTTTTTAACCCGATTTATTTGCAGTCCTATTTATTACACTTTTATACTGCTGCCCAAAAAAGGGGTGTCTGTGAGTTTCTTAATTCTACCATAACTTCTTATTGCCTGAGCCTGCTTTAGACTCCTCTCCATATCTGTGTCACTGACTATAATAATAAAAAAAAATAATATGGCAGCTATAGGTATGGCCATTTTTAAATGTAAAAAAAAATTGGCAGGGCAGTCGTGCTTTTTAATTGTTAACTTGTTTAATATTATTTGTTGTACAAGGCTAACTTTACACAATACTAGATGTTGTACCCAGCGTTGCCTGGTAAACAATTACAGATGTTTCAATAACAACTGAACTATGTAGTTGTTTCGACTTCCACATTGACGAATAGAGCTACTTTCGTTCGTATCTACTAATCCTGGATCGCGTAACGAAAGTTCTCCGATTAGTATATATACAACTTCCCATCAACCACTGGGCTGCGGTTCCCCAGTCTGGTCGGAGGATCCCCCCTTTGTGTAGGAGGGACACGACACTGCGCTCCTCCAGAAAGTAAAACTGTCAGAGTTTCACGCGATTCTAAAATATGATTAGTAACATCTTCCTGTAATGTTTTAGATATGTCGTATCCTCAGGCACAGGACTAGGCACAATGTGGGCACGAAGTGGATACGGGCGATGAGAAAACTCCCTTTTGATATTTTATCACTGATGCATTGTAAACACGCAAAGAAACACTGCACAGTTCCTAGGTTAGTGTTGACTTGGCGGTGACCAGACGTAAAGTGAACTCATCCTTCCGCAGGCCTGCACCCTCCGCCTAGACTCTGCGTAACGCCGATAGATGGCGCTTATGTTCCTTTCCAGTGAATTTATAATAGAGAGCGCTCTAAGCATCCGTATTAATGACCGACAGATATATATATTAAACTGACATTGTTATATTAAGAAAATGTTATTAGAAAAAAAATGTTGAACTTTTACATACACTCACTATTACAAGCATCGTACATTCTTGTACTTAGGCTTAATTAACGATTAAAATTGGCCTTCGTAACGAGTCAAAGCGAATGCTCATAAATTAATGATGACACTTTAATTGAAGTTCATTATGATATGAAAAAATTACTCTATGGAAAACAAAACAACAAATCGAGATCATCTGCCTACTCTTGTCCCAATTTTATTTAGGTTTGGCACAATGTGTTTTCTTCTTCCGTCCTACTTCTTTTCTAGAAATATCTTCTTTCACACATTCTGCTTCTTTTCTAAAAAAAAAACAACAAGTATAAATTATAAATTTTAAACCCGGACTGCTATAAAAGTACTAACTTTAAGCAAATTGTAATCATCTTTTAAAACTCATCGTTCTGATACCCTACTCGATAGGTTTAGGAGGGAACATAGGGAGTATAGGGATGTACATACATACATACACACATACCCGGGTCCCCTGCAATAGGCCCACTTGTGACGGAACACCGTGTGGTTTTAGTCGGTTCGATTCCGACATACCACTTCACCATTACCTCAGGTGAGGTGATGACCCGAGGGGGTTTCCACAGGAAAAAAAAAAAAAAATCTAATTTATAACCCTAATTTTGGGCTTCGTCGCAGTCGGATGAAAATTGCTTACTCTATTTGTATTGAGCTAACAGAATATTCTGCAATTTGATGAGGTTTGAAGTACAAAGTTTTTTTAACGCAACTCAAACGCACGATAAAAATATACCTGCCCGGCCCAGGATTTCTAATTCCATTTTGGACTAAAAGCACAATAAAATCAGTTTTTTTAAGTCCTGCGATTGAAATGAGCCCATTGTGATAAAGTTAAGAATTTGTTTTACATATCTTACATTCGGCCAAACATCCATCCATCCCATAGTAGGCCACAAATAAACATACTTCGATACATTTTATAAAAATATTATATTATACAAAAATAAACTAAATAAATAAAAAATGAGAATAAATTATTATAATACATATTTTTTGAAATAAATGTATTATGTCTTAGTAGTAAGTTGTTCGAATTTTAAGTTTTGTTTTTTTTTTAGTTTAGTAATACGGAAATTCTTGTATAAAAAGTAACAACATTCAAGCAAATTTCACATCAATACAAGACTGATACAGAAGATTGCAACCACAATAATATTATAAGTTTTAATAAGAAACAATGAGGCCGTTTTTGGGACTACCTTCTGGATCAACTTATACCAGGCCATTCAAAAAGTTATAAGAAAAAGAGTTGTTGAGACTGGCAGATTATACATACAAAATTTGCAACTTCTATCGCACAACCTCACCGACGCTCAGAAGCAGTTTCACTTGAAATGGTTCCATGATACGATAACTAAGCTCGGTGCAGAATTGTTTTGACGTGTTTACGATATTATGACATGCGATGTATCTTTGATTTATCAATACGATCCAGACACTAAGCGCCAGTCAACAGTTTGGCTCTTTTAAAATGAGCGAACACCTCCCAAAGTGAAGAGATCAAAAATTGCACAGAAGATTTTGATCACTATGGGATTAAAATAGCATTAACTCTGATTGGTATGCTATCGAACGCTTGCCAGCAGTTTTTACTGCTATCAGCATACGGAACTTCGTGGGCTAGAACACAACGCATCCGCGCATTGGGCGCTCGAAACGAGGGACTTGGTGGACATCCCACCGGTCAAACTTCTCTGTCATCCTTCTTGCAACCGGATTTGGCAGCGTGTGACTTTTTTTTACTCCCTAAAATAAAACATCAGCTCAAAGTGATATAGTTTTCTTGCCAGAAAGATGCGCTAGCTGCGTTTGAGCAGGCAAGGAGCTCTTGTCTGAGGCGCATTAGAAAAAGTGGATTGAAAATTGGTTTAGATGCATGAACTGTTGCATAAATAGCGGTGGAGAGGTTTTTGAAAAGATTTAATTTAAAAAATCGGATTACACAACATATTTTATTTGATTTCCGAAAATTTATTGAGTGTCCCACGCACATATTATTGTGAATATACTACCATGACATGATCAAGGGACTGCTGTACATTGCTCTATTAACTTCACGAAACAAATGTCCTTACACTAAGATGACCGCTTCCCATCAGGCAGGCCGTACGATTGTTGTCTATTTAGTGAAATAAAAATTCAGTCACTAATCTCTAAGTTTATTTTTTTAGACTGGAACAAGTAATAAGTTATTATTACGTACGACCTTCCTATACTTGAGCCAAATTGGATATGAAATCCTGGTAAACAAACCATATGTCATCATATTTAGGGTTGTCATAATTAAAATGCAGAAATATTGTTATTTTACCTCTATTTCTTAGTTATACTTTACGATTTTACTGTTATTGTATTTATTGGAACTCAGTCTAACCACCAAATACGTAGTATGTTAAAAATATCTTAAAGAAGAATTAGCAAATAAAAAATATCAACTATACGCCCTACAACCTTTTAACTTTCTCAGATCACCAACAATTTGGTTATTTATAATGAATATTGATGTGAATATGCACAAGACTTCACAATACAATATTGGAAATAAGTTTTTTCTGTCCTATTAATAATAATAGGTAGGTTTTATAACTTTTATTTTCATAAATCAATAAAGTATCAAACCCATTGTGGTCCTTGTCATCACAGAAGAAGTGAGCCGAAATGGCAGCGTTTAATTTACACGAAACAATTTTTTTATAATAGTATAGTATGTGTTATAGTTTATTGCCGGTAATGTATTGATATGTAGAATCTTTTAATAGTATACAAAAAATATAAGAAGGTATGCAGCAACAGTATACTACTATTACATAGCGACTACTATTTTTTGTGTGAATATAACACTTTTCAAGTGTGAAAATATCAACCTCACTCAATTAAAATTATTTTTAGATATACTTTATATGTATATTTCTTCTGTGCGTGTGTATGTTACTGAACTCCTCCTAAACGAATGGAAAGATTTTAATGAATTTTTTTGTGTCTTCAGGTGAATTCGAGCATGGTTTAGATTTACAATTGGACCCGGTAGATGGCGCTGTGATAGGGTTACAGGAAAAATATTTTTTACGTTCCGTTCATACATAACTGTCAGTGGTTTGACAGTTGGCGCGATTGACAAAATGCGCGCTGCAAATATCGTTTAAAATAGATGCATCGGTAGGAGCTATGTTTTTCGAATAATTCTTTTTTTATTAATTAAACCAATTCGAATTCAATATTCATAGTTAAGACAAGATAACGACTGTCGAGTCAGCTAGTGTAAATATATATATAAATAATTATATTACATATAGGTAAGTATTATCAAAATGTTTAGTTCATTTCATTGTTTTTAGAATAATTATGTAGGACTATTAATATTATAACTGACCATTATTATCGTTTATTTTAAAAGAAGTGAAGATGAATTTGTTAATGATAATTAGTTAATTTTTGAAAGTAAGAAAGTAGTAGGAGACTATCACCAGGAAATGAATTAAAAAATGATTTAACAACGGTTCAACAAAATTTTGCTTACCTTGTGTTTACGCAAAGAGGCCTTGTTAGTTTAGTTACTAATAATTATAACTTGACACATCTCACACACGGCAACGACAAATATTTTTAAAGGTATATATTTGCAAAACAGGTTATTAATACCTGCCCGTCATGTATTGCCTAGCAATGCTTTGTTAGTAAACATTCCATATCGAATTTGGCTGAAGTATCGATTAGTACATAAATTGAATTAGAGCATCATCATCCCAAACCAAGCACAACAAGGCATTTAAAAAAATCAACAAGGACATCAACCCAACTTAAGGAATCCTATTGTCCTTTCCTGTCTATTCTTTAAATCGTTACAAAGAGAATCTTAATCAAAACACTAACATTAAAATTTAAACATTTCAGCTTATGGACAGTAGAATTTAAAGCTATCTGATAGATGTAAGCCATGTTTTATTAATCTGAATATCTTAACATTACCAAGTTCTATTTTGCCAGAAAAAATATATATCTCTACGAGTATTTACTTTGACTTGTGTAAACAAAATTTATAATTTCATATATTTTATTATTTTTAACTGCATGTGGAATATTTATAAATGAAACTTTAACCGGCACCTCACAGAAAACCGCCAGTAGAGCAAAGTTTGCATTGCGTGAGTGAGGTTACCGGAGGCCCTAACCGTTCCCTCTCCCTTATTCCCGTCCTTCCCCTCTTCCCACTCTTCCCCCCCTCCCCCTCTTCTCCTAAAAGCGTGGCAACGCACTTGTGACTCTCGAGTTACAGGTGCCCATGGGCGGCGGTAGTCATTTACCATCAAGTGACCCGTCTGCTCGTTTGCCCCCTATACCAAAAAAAATAATTAAAAATCTAAATAAATATGTGTACCTCTACGACGACAGAACATGATACACAATTTGTATACACAACAACTTTAAGATCCATGTATAGCAATGATTTGTTAAAAAAAAATTATCAATTATATTTACTAGGAGATAAAGTTAACATTTGTACTAGCCATAAAGTCTCCCCATGTAAAATTTTGCAGTAGGTATTGGTATAGGGCTCTGTCTTCGTATTCAGACTCATAGGCGGTCCATTATGTGTTCAGATAAGCTAACTAGTTGAGCCAGCCTAGCTCCTTCCAGAACCTCAAAAGCCTCCTGGGGCGTTCACATGTTTCTAGGAGCGACCTCGCTCCCGCGAGGATACTTGCCCTTTGTATGGCCACTCCCTCGCACTCCAGGACAACGTGGGCGGCCGTTTCCTCCGCGTTGAGATAGTCTCTGCATTGAGGATTGCTTGTCACATTGATGGTGAATAGGTGCCGGTTTAGGGCTTAGTGGCCCGTTATATAAGTGGTATTCAGAAGTAGGTATAGATATATATATATATATAACTGTTGCTTTTCGGTTTCTAAGTTCTGCAGCATTCGCTGTAAGGAAAGTCCGCAAAGTATATTATTATGGGGGCGTGCTGCAGATATAGAACCGATATTCATTCTGCAAAAAAGAGCTATCAGAGCCATTTATAATCTACGTATTCGCGAATCCCTTAAGGATCTATTTAAGGAAATTAATATCCTGACGGTGCCTTATCAATATATTTATGAAAACATCATGTATGTTAGAAAAAATCTTCATCTCTTTACAAAACGGATTTATAATTTCTTACCCTCTACAGTGTCAAGGCTAGTTCACTATAAAATTATTATAATTGTTACATTAAACATATTTTCAATACAATAGTCTGATAGCTTACATAAGCAAGCCGTGTTCGATTCAGTAAATATTATTTTCTTTATAGTCGCACAGACGGCTGGCCAGGCCTACACGAAGTTGACGTTCACAAAAATGTGTTTTAATTCAATACAATTACAGTTTTCTTTACTTATATATTTAATAAAACATTAGTAAATTTTTTTATAAGTTCTAGTTAGTTCTTTTGTGATCTCTTTTTGTGATTTTTTTGTCGTGATTTATCGAACTTTTATGATTGTGATATTCGATTGACTCTGTGTTAAAATAATCTTATCAAGTAAGTTTCACAACTTTATTTTTTACTATTTTTAGTAAGTAGGTAATAGTTTTTTAACGCGTAATTCACGACATGGACTTGATAGATGATTTTAAAATCAGCATAAATATAAAAATAATAGGTTGCTTTTAAATAGATTGATTTAGTCATAGTTCAACTATGACTAAATCAAAAAAAGTAAATAGTGATTTTATCATTTATACAACTTGTGTCAAATTCTTCTCATGAATAAATAATAATGTTAATATCATTTTATAATTTTTTCTCCATGACAACAATTGGACACATTTTTCAGACCATTATGTCTCTTTTCCGTTTAATAAATTTGTGACATGATACAATTTAAAATATAAATTAACTCTGGTTTCCCTTCATAACGCATAAATCTTTTTCTTAAAATATAAATTACTAAAATTAAAATACTATTCATGTATCGGTTGATAATTCATCAATTAATGCATGAATCAAATTTTATTCGTATTTTAACATTGTTTAATTTTCTTTTTATTATATCGAAAGCATTTGGGCATACCCAATACGCGTACATGGCTGATCAAAGAAAAAAAACTGTCACAGGGACAGCTTTGAAGACTGCACATCAGAAGTGAAAACATAATTTCTACTATATGAGCGAGACTGATGGTTATGCGAGTTCAGTGCTTTTTTTCCCATACCATAAGTGCGATCTTCCTTCACGATTTTCAAGACTTGGTTGATGTTTTGTTGAATTACTGCTTCATTTGGGCGACCAGAGCGTTCAGCATTATTTGTGCCTGTACGACTGTTTTAATGAAAACAAAACAATCGAAAAGTTTCTATTTTTTAAAATCAGCTAGTATATTATATTTCCGAGAACAAAAAAAAGTGTGGGTGTATGCAATTCACACACAGCAGAAGTGAAACTTCAGAAAAGTAGCCTAGAATGAGAAATAAAATATAAAAACAACACACATAATTTACTATTGTTAATAAATTTAATTTTAGATAATTTATATTAAAGTTATTGGTCAAATTAACGGAGATATGTTAAATAATTAACATAAATTAATTAACCAACGAATTTTTAGTACGCAAATGCACAAAAATTACACCACATTGACATTGAAATATTTTCGAAAGGCTTGGTCATAATTTCTGTTTCCATCCAATGGTTGCCTGGAAGAAATCGCAAATCGCGATAAGGTCGCCAATTGTACTCAGGCTTTAGTTTGGTAAGAGTCTACATATATGTATACAAGTTGTATTAATTTCTTTCTTTGTTGTACAATAAAGAGTTTATCTATCTATCTATCTTGGTAGTAGAAAAAAATAAAATAACATGCAGTTTCTGTAAATGATGCGTGTTGCTTAGACTTTTTTGATGACATGACTAACACACATGGAATTTTAAGTGAAATGCAATTTAGACTAATGTAGCTCATCAATAGATTGAGTCGCTATTATATATAAATGTAAATATGATCATATAAATTAATAATCAATTATCATTCAAGTATGTAATTTGTTGATAAAATAATGCATTTATATACATTTCGTTATCCAATGGTGCTTATCAGAATATGACAAATCAACATTTAAAAATGTAATTTTAATCAATGAAATTCATTTAAAAGTTCTAGTCTTAAAACTGTAGATCACAGTAAAGATCATTTTCAAAATCTTACTTCAAATACTTTAAAATTCAGACGAAATAAACAAGCAACTAAACAATGCTTTTGCACGTATTTAAAACTTCTAGAGCTGAATTTGAGAACTCAATTGCGATAATAATTGCAAGGAACAATTTAATTTTTGGTTACCCGACGTTTCGATCGAAGTGCACCGATCGTAGTCGACTTCTCTACCTGTCCGGCCAACTCGACTGGTCCCGATAAACACATCTAATATGAACTTATATTATTTATTTCACCCGTCTTCAAATTACGAGTATGTACCAACATAGGGTGTAAGGCAGTTTTAGTGCAAATATTAAAGACTTTTTTAACTATCTATTTTAATTATTTTTTTTGGTGTATCTTACGGTGGTTTCACCCGCTTAAGTCCCGGTGCCGTGGGAATATCGGAATAAAAATAGCATATGTATTAATCCAGGTCTTCAGCTATCTACATACCAAGTTTTATAGCAATCGGTTTAGTAGTTTTTGCGTGAAAGAGTAACAAAGTTCCATATATCCTCACAAACTTTCATGTTTGAGCAATGCTTAAATAATTATGTAAAACTAGCAGCGCCTCGAGGTTTCACCCGCGTAAGTCCCGGTGCCGTGGGAATATCGGTATAAAAAGCCTATGTGTTAATTCAGGTCTTCACCTATCTACATACCAAGTTTTATCACAATCGGTTCTGTAGTTTTTCCGTGAAACAGTAACAAACCTCCATACATCCTCACAAACTTTCGTGTTTATAATATAGGTATATGGCAAATTCATTCTGTCACTTTTAATTAAATTTTCGAGAGCTCGGCCATCTCGGTAACAGCCAGTTCGAGCTACAGGCATGCGACACGGACCTGCTCGAACTATTCCTTTCACTCCTGAATTCATCAATATAAACAATATAACTTTCATTCTACTGCCTTTCTTCTCCCTTCTACCTTCTTCTCTCTTCTACTCCCAATATTCCCATCGTGAATTCCCTAAATGCGACGGCAATAGGCTAGACGATGATGACGGCAATAGGCTTGCCTCTAATAACGGGCATACGACCAAATTACAGTTGGTGTTGAATACGTTTTCAACACGTCTCTGCCTGCCCCTTCGAGAATACAGGCATCAGTGTAATGTTTGCATATGTGTTGTAGTTCCTCAGCCGATTCCTTACGTAACTCGTTAATGGGTTAGAGTTGATGGCTCATCGCTTTATATTTTTTCATAACACGTTACGCGTTATATTTTAAATGAATCAGACAATGAATGTGCTGTAATATTGTTTCTACTGCATGCTTAACTCGAACGATCTTTGAAGATTTTAAGTGTTGTGACAATCCTAAGTCAGTAAGTATGTATTTATACGGGAATTAGGGCGATCACGAAAAGGTATTACATACCTCTGAATTGCCTGACGTTTCGACCAGGTTGCACTGGCCGTGGTCACAGGCTGACTCAAAGTTAGTAATCCTAAGTCAGGTTCTCGAGTTGAGATGCTTATGAGTGGACAGCGATGTGGATGAATTAAGAGAGTTTTTGGTTTTTCTATCCAGCTAAGTTGTGTAACAGCACGTGGTCCATTTAATGTTAATGGGTTATCAGTGCCTATTAAGAGATGCAGCAAAAATATCACTTTCGTGGCGCCCTAGCGATCATACTCTCCAACCAGTATAAATTAAAAATTTTAAATAGCCTCGACTCAAAAACCCCTTCAACTACAGAACTGAGAATAAGTAAGAAGTGCGATATGGGCGGGGCACGCGCGCTGTAGCAAACATCATAGCTTCGGCGAACATACTTTCGCAAGGGTTTTAGCTGAGTGAAAAAACAATGCAATAACGCACTATATTGCTAAAAATATATTGCTAAAAAATATCAAAGGAAAGACTAAGTTTGGGAAAGACCAATCAGTATGCAGAAAATTAAAATGGCGTTGGACAGGACATATGTTGAGAGAAAAGAAAGAGAAATGGACCAGAATAATTACGGAATGGTACCCTAGAGAAAGCAGAAGAAGTAGAGGAAGACAACCAAAGAGATGGGAAGACGATTTGAAGCAAGTAGCGGGGCCAGAATGGTTACGTACATCAAAGGACAGAAACAAATGGAAATCCTTAGAGGAGGCCTTTGTCGAAGGACAAGCTGTTAAGAGGAGAGATAAACCGAATGCCGAGAATAAGTTTTAGTTTAGTTAATATATAGTTTTCTTACCTCTATTAAAATCACATATTTTATTCTTAAAAAGTAATTTTTAGTCAAATAAGTTAAAATCTAACAGCAATAAAGGCTTATTTTATTTTATTTATTTTATTTAATTTAATCTACTTTACAAACAGGATACTTTGAAAACCGAATTATACGAATTTTTTATCCAATTATACAATCCGGCAGCCCTCTAAATACATATTCTGTATTCCATGCCATCAACGATTAGAAAGGAGCTGATTATCTTCAAATGCCTAAATCAAAATCGCGTAGCATCGCATAACAACTCTATTTAGGAGCTATGATGCCACAGAGAGAGACAGTTGCACACGTTAAACTTACAATACAATACTCTTAATTGTACACCATGAGGAACAGTTTAAAATATTTTCAAAGACAAAAAGAAATACATATTTCTTACAGACAACATTTAGATGGACAGATGCAATGGATTTATATATAGGGCAGTTAACAGGCTAATTATACTTCTCCTTTTTGCGTCTAGGGTTAATAAAAAAGATTACCTCTAAGTCACTAGTGCGGTCTTCGGTCTGCAGATCTAACATAGTCCGTGTAACAGTAATCTGATGTCCTACCTTCTTAATAATCTGCTTTGCGGATGAGATAGCCCTGATTGAATGTTCTAAAATGTTACTTTTTTTATTGAAAAATTGCAAATTGGAATAAAATGGGAATAAAAGCTACCAAGTTACTTAAAAGTAACGAATTAGGTTGGTAATTGAATGTGCAACAGTTGAATAATTGCTTCAAATATCACTTTGAAATCCCTGGCCAGAAAACTTTTTATTTATAGACAGTTGATAGAGACAATCTAGACAAGATAGATTCAGACAATCGTATCGTATCGAATACAAAAAATACAATTTCTATAATTATAAAACATCTTAAATTCATTATTATATTAATTACAAAACACAATACAAATACATTGAATATATTCTATTCTGGAACACTACGAATATTTTGGGTACAAGTTAAAAATTATCAAATATTAAATAAGAGATGGCGCTGTTGCCTTGTAAACAGTTAAAAGCGTTTCAGAGTTCAATATCTTCGAAATTAAAATCTGAATCTTAATTAAAAATATCTGTAAAGTGATAAGTGTTTTATGAACTTCTTTCAAAAAAACTTGCAGCAAACAATGTGAAAGAAATTGAAGAAAAGTGAACGTTGGAAAGTGATCATAATAATTATATTATGCGTGACTTGTGTGAAGCAAATGAAATTGACTTACTTATCCTAGACAGAGTACGTTAAATATATTAGCAATTAATTGTTTAAGTGACTGAAGTGAACTGAACATTTAATTAAACTGTTGTATTTCGTCGCAGTCCTCGCATTTCAAAAAGTGCTAATCATTGCATATATCTTACTAGTGCCATCTAGTGGGGATAAAACTACGGTGGATAAAGCAGGTACATTTCAGGGGATATACACTGTCATCACAAAATCGAAACATAAAATTTATAACTATTCCTGTGCATCAGTACTTAGTTGATGCTGCATTGAACGAGACTTGCGCACTAAAGCACACATTCCTAATTAGTTCCTACGTAATCTAAAGCCAGCGTTTCGCATCCATTCAGTTTCATATCCCTCGGGAGTAGATGGTTTGTTAAACAGTGATCAGAATTATAATGATTCCAATGTTTCAACCCACTATTTAGCAAATCGTAGTGCTAGCGCAAAACTAACTGATTATTTTACAACGTACACACATTATATCATTGCCTCTTTGCCCTCTCCCCTGTGCCCCAATTTGCCCCAATCCTACTACTCCACTACTATTTTGTGTATAAGGTATGCATTAACCATATTATTGTGTTAATAATATATTCATATGCTGTATTTATGTATCTTGCATATATGTATCTATGACATATTATTTTTATCAGTACCTGGGAGACCGAGCTTCGCTCTGTTTTTGTAAAATCGTCATTTTTTTTTAATACGTTTTTAGGGGAAATACAACTATGCAGTTAAAATGCAAAACTGTATCTGTGTACAAAATTTCATCAAAATCGTTGGAGCCGTTTCCTAGATTCAGATTATATATTAACACATATACAAGAATTGCTCGTTGCAAAACTCTGTGACGTGTTCTCTCCATCCCATGGTTGCCTGGAGGAGATTGCCTTGTGCAATAAGGCCGCCAATTGTACAAACGTGTCTATAGTTGTAAGTTTTTATTTTATTTAATACCTGGTGTACAATAAAGAGTATTATTATTAAAGCACTACTTTGCTCATGTAAAGAACAGTCTCACAACTATTGCTATAAACTATCAAAATAACTAAATAACAGTAACTGCTATGTTGTTCGAACCTCAATCCGAACTCAAGTGATTGTTAACTTATAATTTTAACATGGCCTTTTATAACACCACTATTCATCAATATGTTTATCAACCGACCAATAGTATTGCGTTACCAATATAAAACTAGTCATAATACTGTCTATTAACTCATTTTTATTAAATAGTGAATTGTTTTATCACATATTCTAGTTGGCCCCTATTTTTAATAAAATAAATAAGAGTTTTTGATATGGCTACAACACTCATATAAACACGAACAGATAAATTAATAATTGAATAATTCAATTGGTATATTAATTATTTTTCTTTATGTATATTCTTAAAAACTTAAAAACTCTTAAAAATTCAATTCTTACAGTAAGAATGTGTAAATTGCTTGAAAACACTCTTTTTCTAAATACCTTGGAATTTGGTGACAATTTTAGAAAACCTCAGAATTTTCCGCCTTTACCTTTTAAACAATCAAAGTAAAGTAGATTTTAATATAATTAATACAGGGTGATTCCGTCTTACTACTCTGTACAAGATAATTTTACCTAATAGTGAATCAGTCAGTGGTATACCTTATCAAACACTTTTTGATTTGATTTATAAACAGCATTTTGGATAAAATTGTTGTAAGTGATAATTTAAGTAATCTCCTAAAGTTCAATAATTAATTAACAAGATCAAGAACCAAGTTAGCTTCCGTTAGTAAAAAAATAACAGTAAAAGAGTTATGTATAAAGAGACGTTTAGCCCATAACCAAGTTCCTTATTTTATTGTGTAACTAGCAACCCGCCCCGGCTCCGTACGGATAGCAGAGACATCTTTCACAATCATCATCATATTTTAACCAATTGACACAAAACCTTAACAAATTATATACCTAAACCTTCCTCATGAATCGCTCTATCTATTAGTAAAAACCGCATGAAAATCTGTTCAGTAGTTTTTGAGTTTATTGCGAACAGACAGATAGACATACAGACAGACGCGGCGCGGGGGACTTTATCTAACAATATGTAGTGATAGTTAGGCGTTTATCTTCAAACTCAATTTCAATCAAAATAGAAAGTGATGTTGAAGAAGAAGATGGTACACGCCTATGCTAGAGAAACCTATTCACTCCACACTTGAATGTTCCAGGATTATAATTAACTGAAAAAATAGACGCAGGCAGTTCATCACACAATTTGGCGACTGAAACGAACCATAAGTAATAAAGTCTAAGAAAAATAGAAGATATTATATTATAATTGTGAAAAATAGGATTATTATTATTATTGTGTAAGTGCCTAGTGCCACCTCGACCATTTCTGGTCTTTTGTAGCGCACTTTTTGCTTTACAGTTCACTGCTCAAACTTATGGCTTCGAGAAACCTCCAGATTCTATCAGCAGTGATTGTTTGTATTTCCTGCGGTTGCATGATATCTAACCCTAGGTTAATACTTCGGTGCCGCGTTAGTGGGCCACAAGACCGTAGAATATGCATTGCAGTTTCTTCTGCCTCTTGACAGAATCTGCATATTGTGTTCTCGCCCAACTTTAGGTTGAACATATGTTTGTTCAGTTTCCTTAAAACATATATGTATTTAGAAAAATGCCTTACAGATGACTATGAAGATATGCATAACAAAGACTGATTAACTAAACCATTTTACTGTTCTCACCGAGTGCAACAAATGAACAAGTGTTCCATACTGCCGTAATAAATTTTTAAGACAAACATATTAATACTCGTATCTACATCCTGAGATAAAGAGTCATTTTAAAAGAACTAAAGTTCAAGGCAAAAGATCATTTTAAAGATACTTCTTTTCATTTGTTTTGTTTTATTACATTTAAAAGAGCCGATAGAAGTAAGACCGACCGATTGATACATAGAAGGTATTGCGATACCTAAATAAAATAAATAAGAATTAATTATACCTGGCAAACTGAACTAAAAAGTAGAAACGTCGAGCGTGTGTATTAGGGTGCCGTTACTTAAAAGGAAAAAGGGAACCCTAGGATCACTTTGTCTATCAAGACTTTTTTTCTCAGGAACCCGTGAACGCATCAAGTTGAAAATAATCGTACTAATATTATAAACGCGAAAGTTTGTAAGTATGGATGGATTTATCTTTGTTACTCTTTCACGCAAAAACTACTAAACCGATTGCGATGAAACTTAGTAGATAGCTGGAGATCTGGATTAACACATAGGCTACTTTTTATCCCTATATTCCCACGGGATCGGGACTTACGAGCTAGTATATCATATTTCGTGCTTGGTGGTAGTAAAGTTTAATCAAAAACTTCTACTTAATTTTAGGAATGCAAAAGTAACGCTGTCTGTCTGTCTCTATGTTACAGATTACTGTCTACCTAACTGTCTGACAGCTAAACCAATTTTAATGTCGGTTAGGTTCGGTATGATCAGGGTGTGTCCTGGAAGAGGTCGAGACGCTTCCGGATCACCTCTATATCTGATTTGAGCTCTCCTGGACCCAGGACCTCAGAAGGATGATGAAGGAGACAGCCCTAATTTACTCTTGGCTGTCTCTGCAGCTTCTAATCAAGGAGGTAGACATGGGAGCAGGCCGCTTTCGCGATGCAATTATGTATATTTGCGTTTCGGGCCATACCCTGTTCCGAGGGCTTCCAAGGAAGGAGGTCGATTGGTGGTCCCAGGAATTGGCGGACCTTCGCACGTGGGCGGAGGCTCTGACCGCCCAGAATAGTAGTAGGATTTGGAGGCAGAAGTGCTCGCCGAAGTATCAGCGGCTGAATTTCGTTATAAAGATAGAGCGAGCCTTGGAGTAGGACATCAAGGAAATAAAACTTTAAGGGGGGAAAACAGGGTATGAAAGTTTGTATAGGGGAGATTTTACGCAGAGATTTGCCGTTCTATCAACAACTTGAAGAAAAAACCTAAATGACAGATTTATTGACAGTAGGTAATGGACTTTTGATTGCAAGTTTCTTTAATTAATTATTTGATACTGTTAATTACTTGCGTGTGCTGATAGTGACCACTGTGTTTAGAAGAATTTAGTTCTGATACTACTTTACCCTAATTACATCAATAATACAGAAGAATACAGTTACATAACACTAATTATCTATATATTAATACGTGAAGCGAAAACTTTGGATCCTTTTTACGAAAATTGGGCGGACGGAGGAGTATGAAATTTCGCACACTTATAGTTTATACAGAGAAGAACTGACGAATGCTAAAATTTTTGAACAATATTTGCTACAAAGTTAAAAAAAAAATGCAAAAACGGGTACATACAGCTATGAGTGTCCAGTATATATTTTGACCTGTCATGGGACAAAAGCCTATACAATGACAGGTCAAGTAATATTGGCCAATGAAATAAACCATGGTCGAAATTCGATCACCACGCAATCTCTAGTATAGCATTAATATTTAATGTATTGTTTCTGCTATTTAGTAATAACGTCAGACCTCCATGCCATGGTGAGGAGAGGTTCGCCTTACCACGTTTTGCTGGTTTTATAAAGTACCTACTACAAACGTTTGTAGTGTTGTGGAAACATAAGAGACAGTCAGAGTTACTTTCGCTTTTATAATATTACTAGTATTCGCCCGCGGCTTCACTCGCGTTTAATTTGTTTTTGTTATCCCTTGCGAACAGTACTTTTTTTCTGGATGAAAGGTACTCTATGTCCGTTTCTATATCCCTAGCAACGTCTGCAATGCGAATTTCATGTGCTTTTTGTAGGGACCTCCTACAAAAATCACGTCATCACGTGTATCTTTGGTATATTTCATCTAAGGGTTTCATTAACTACCCAATATAATAAAAATACTTTATATATTGTCACAGCTATGACAGTTCTCAACAAATTTTGTTGCACTAAAACATGCTGTCTAATAATTCATGTCTATGAAATATCCTTGTTGAAAGATTTATTTTACATAAGCTGTTCCCCGCGTTCACCCACCTTAATGGTTAATGATCCACTCGTAAGCGTCGTAGCGTGATGTTACAGCCTATAATCCTAAATCCTCATGAATCTGGCTATCATATACAAAATAATTCTTTCAAAAAACACCGACTTTAAAAAAAACTATTCCATAAAAGACTTATATGGTTTTCTCATAGATGCCATTGTCAGAAATAAACCAAAATGGGACCACACGGGAAGCACCAGCTTTCAAATAAAAAAAGAATCATCCAAATCGGTTCACCCAGTCGAAAGTTAAACAAACAAAATTCAATCGAATTGCGAAGAGAGAGCCTTTTTTGAAGTCGGTTAAAGATATTTTCGAATCCGACTGGTTGTTTCAGAGATTAGCGCTTTTAAACAAACAATCTAACAAAAAAACTCTTCAGCTTTATTATATTAGTACCTATTGAAGTATTTTTACAAGTAGGTACTATAAGCGCTTTTTATCAGATCACGATTAACACATCTAACATGCATGCAAGTCGCAA
The DNA here is from genome assembly GCA_963859945.1 of Euplagia quadripunctaria. Lineage (NCBI taxonomy): Eukaryota > Metazoa > Arthropoda > Insecta > Lepidoptera > Erebidae > Euplagia > Euplagia quadripunctaria. Next base: position 680,934 of record OY982571.1, on the reverse strand, counting down.
ATGTTTATAAACAATTTCTGTCAAGAATTTCTAATTATCAATGATAATATTATATTAATAGCCAAGGTCAATCACCTTTATAAACAAAAGCCTTATTCTATCACTCTATTACTGACAATGGTCTTAACTAATATTATAAATATGAAAGTGAGTAGTAGATATAAAGTTTTTACACCTTGTCTACTTAACCAATCATCATAAAATTTTGCATAACGTTCCCCATGGATACATGGATATGCGGACATTCAAGTGATCCACGGGTAAAAATAATTTGCCTGTGGTCCACCCAGGTGAGCTACACAGGTTAATTGAGAGGTTTTAAGGTTTTTACCCGGAGGTGGTGCCCGCGCTTTTGCGCGTATGTGCTATGGGGGGGGGGGGGGGGAAGTCTTAATAAAAGCTGTTCCCGGTTCCCGCCTACTTAAGGCGCAGTACGGCACACCGTGTGGTTTTAGTCGGTTCGATTCCGATACACCGCCCCACCGAAAACCCCGGTGGGGTGACGGCCCGAGGGGGTTTCCACACAAAAATAAAAAGGTGAACTACACAGGTGTGCGACGGGCAATAAACGATTCATTGACATAAACACTTTAAAAAAGTTAAACCGACTTCAAAAAACAAAAGAGCACTGAAAAGTGAAAAATATTTGATACATACACTTTTCATATTTATCATATGATAGGTAACATTATAAAGGCACTAAGTACCTACTGGTCTGTTTGAAGTCGGTGCATCAGTTATGGCTACCAGGTCTCTTTCATTTAATGACTGGCCTGTTGGTCTAGTGGTTAGTGACCCTGACTGCTAAGCCAGAGGTCGTGGGTTCGATTCCCACCCAGGACAAATAATTGTGTGACGAGCACGATAATTTGTCCTGTGTCTGGGTGTAATTTATCTATAGTATGTATGTATTTAGAAATATATAAGTATGTTTATCAGCAGTCTGGTTACCATAGTACAGGCTCTGCCTAGTTTGGGATCAGATGGCCGTGTGTGAGATGTGTGGAGTTATTATTATTATTATTATTTAATGGCTTTAGTCGTAGCTTATGTACCAATTAGTCTTCATATATATTGCTGCCTATATTGTGCGGTTTCCACCATCTATAGGCAGTGGTGGTGGTCGTCTACAGGCTGTTAGATATGGTCAAATGTTAGGAGCGTTGTGTGTAGCCGTGTTGATTTAGTTCGAAAAAAGTTTGAATTATTTTTACTTCGAAAAATTTTTCCTTGGTGTAGGTGGTCATTTCTAAGCAACAACTATGAATTTTCATGTCACTTACAATATTTTGATTATTTTTAATTTTTATGCCGACATTTTCAGAAAAAACCTGAACGTTCCATCAACATATTGGTATGAAATAGCCACAGTTTCATTCATGTCAGCCCTCTATCATGCTTACTTCCTTACTAATATTATAAATGCGAAAGTCTGTCTGTCTGTCTGTCGCCCTTTCAAGCCAAAACTACTAAACCGATTTAAATTAAATTTGGTACACAGATAGTCTAGAGCCTGTGAAAGGACATAGGCTACTTTTTAATGCGAAAAAAGGTGTGTAAGGGGTTGAAAGGTGGGGTTGAAAAGTTGTATGGAAGTATCGTCATATTTAGAGCTAGAAGCTTGAAACTTCTTTTTAGTCTGTTGATTCGATTTAAATACACTATTCCACGCGGACGAAGTCACAGGCACAGCTAGTACGAAATATTAGCTTTATCAATCAATTTTCAAGTTCAATTTGTCAGTTTTAAAAATAAATTTTATTAACGCTTTGTGTAATTTACGGGGTCGACCCTAAAATATGACCACACCTTTTTGTAACACCCTGTATAATAAATTAGAGAACGGAGACTCTCAGTAGGCTTTCAGTTTCATTATAGTTTAGTGATTATCACTTTTATTTGAATCAGGATGTGTTTAACCACGCGCAGAGCTCACCAGTCTCCCTCCTCCCACCCTTCTCTTATCTGCGAATCACTAGCGCTACATGGGTTCACAAAGCCTTTCATCGCCCACAGCTGGACATAAGCCTTTCCTAGTGTACGTCACTTAGCTCGATTGTCAGCTCTCATCATCCAGTTTTTCCTCGCCGTTTTACGCAGATCGTCTTTCCACCTGGCCGCAAAGTGTCCTACACTAGCTTTTCCTAGACGCGGTCTCCACTCCAAAACCACCATATAGGGATATAGGGACCAATAATCGCAGACCACGTAAAAAGCCATAATATAATATACAAATAGGTACTTCTTGTAGTCTATTAAACCGTATAAAATAGCAGTGAAATAGTAAGATACCGAGAATTACGAATCGATTATAGCGAACAAGTAAATACACTGGTCAACAAGATGGAGTCGGATGATGCTTACCATATACCTACTCACGTCTTATTCCCATCTAGGGTAGGCAGCTAGTGGACGATAGCTGAGACATTCAGCTTGGGCCTGTTCCACATACGAGTGCTTTTTACTTGGCCGTTATTCAGTATACTGCAGCTCTGAACAGTAAACCTTTTTCGGGCCTACCCATAGCGATTTGCTAGTACACAGTATAGCAGTAACATTATTGTAAGTTCTGTGGATATAGCTATTGTTTCTGTATTTACCATTTAAAATATAGTAAAATATTTTCTTTTTAGGGTTCCGTTCCTCAAAAGGAAAAAACAAATCCTTATAGGATAACTTTGTTGTCCGTCTGTGTGTCTCTCAAGACCCTTTTACTCAGGAACCCGTGGAGGCATCAAGTTGAAGCTGTAAAAAAATCAAGCTTCTAAGTCAACGCAATTAAAACCTATTATATACTTCCCATTGACCTTGAAACATGAAATTTGGTAAGACGCAAGGTCTCACAACATAAGTAAAGGGACAAATCCGAAAGATGTTAATTTGTTGTTATATCAAATAAATAAATATTTATTGTGATTACAAACTTATATATTGTTGTTTGAAAATTGACTTTGTCGTACATCGATGTATGGGAGAGTATTTTCATATTATTGATTCGGGATAAGGACGCACTATTTACATACAAATTTGTTTGCTCACGGAACCCTAGGCATACATTGTAATACATACAAACTAGAATATTACATTTAATTTTATAACACTTTTGCATCATGCTGTATATTACAGTATACAAATATTGAATTTTTCTATAATGCAAAATAAACAACATTTTGTACATCTTACAAAAGGAAATATTTTCTTATTTTAACATGAAATTATTATAGTAAAAGGAAAGAAACGTGTTGTGTAGTTGTTTAGGACAAATAGGTCATTAGCGTGTATTGTTTGAATATATTGCCTGCAATACCTATGATATAATTTAAATAAAAAGCAGTCAGTCGTAGGACAGCACGTCAGAAGTGAAAACATAACTTCACAATGTATTTGCATATACATACATATACACATTTGCATATATATAATTATTTAAAAATAAAAAGTAGGGAATAACATATCTAAATGTATACATAGGGTACACTGGAAGTTCTGCGCTCCTGGCCGCTCATAAATGTTGGAATTTCGAATGTTACTTTTTTTAATATAAGAAACTTAAGGCCACGTGTCCTGTCGCGAGTTTAACATTTTTTACCCATCCCAAAAAGTGCACAACGCCGCTAAAGAAGTTTTCACTTCAAAAAATTACATATTGACAGGCCTGTTGGTCTAGTAGTTAGTGACCCTGACTGCTAAGAGAGAGGTTATACCGGAGAGCGGTTATACAGAGGAGCCAACGATATTATTGTTAATATCGCTTGCTCATATGTATAACCTCTTGGAAAAAAATTCGTCATCAATACTGCACATTTCTGATCATGAACTACTGTTTCAACAAGCGTTTATTTTAACTGTGAATAAAATAATATATTTATGAACGGCTACAAAGAACAACATGTTGTTAGGTAGTTATTGATCGTTCGATAACACGTCCTAGCGAGGGAAAAAATTTGTGTTGCGAAATATGCGAGAAAAAAGTAGGTACATAAGCGTAACGTCTGAAGTTAAAAAATAAACTGTCAGTCAAAGGACTGCACGTCAGAAAAGAAAACATAACTCACATATATATGTAAGAGACACCGTACCGAATCCTGAAATAGTGTATTCAGACCATTATTCTGAGTAGAAAATCATTGGAATTTTCTTTTGATGAATTGGAAAATTCATCAATTTTTTTTTTGCTTAAAAATCATATCACAATGAATAAAAAAAACCGATAAAAATTTAATAAATGACGCATACGCCCAAAACTGCATTGTAATTAATCAAACAACATTTAAACATTTTATGCAGTTAGCTGGTCTCGACGGCGCCGAACGTTTAAGGTCATTCACCGTACCGCACAAAAAGAACACCTACGCATGTTGCATGTTCATTGCGTATCGCCAAACGAAACTAATGACTATAAATCCTTAATCTCGCATTTTTATGATAAACTGAATTTTGTATTGTGTTAAGTATAAACAGAAAGAGGTTATTGTAAATTTTTCGCGTAGCTCAAACTCCCATCTGTATAAATGTATATGAGTGTGACGGTCACGCGAGCTCAGTACTTTTTCCTCATAACAAAAGTGCCCAAAGTACTTTAAGAAGATTTCACTTCAAAAAGCAAAGCAAGTTTACCCCGGCGACGTCCAATGAGAGTTTTCGATATTAAGTTTGATCTTGCAAGTGATACAGTCAGTTTATTATGTGCTATCAAAAACATTTCCGCAACACACAATTCGACGGAAACGCAATCATTCTCAAGTTTAATAAATTATAGTAAAAAAGTTTTTTTGTCTATAACCACCTCCTGGCTCCATCATCAAACACTCGACAACAAGTACAATGTATTGAACTCCTCAAAATGAATCATGTGGCCCTAATCCTAAACCTTTCAAAAGGTTTACTGAAAGCTACTAAACATAGCCCAATATATTGGACTTGTCGAAACATATCATGTGTGCCCCAAACTCAGAGGGTTTATTATATTAATAGTTACTGAAGTGTTCCACTTTTCCATTTTATATATAGTATTACCAGCCAAACTACCTATACATACGAAGTTTCATTTCGTACAACAAAAAGTTCAGTTCAGTTCATTCTGTTTTATGAGATTAAGATTCAGTTGTATGATTTGTGTAAGAATGTAGCTATTTTAAGTACGGTAGTTTATGAAACGGATATGAAATTTCTGTTTTATAAACATAACGTACGCATATATAGTTAAACAAATATATTTCGATACAACTGTTAAAAAACTTGTTTTCTTAAATGATTCTCTAAGGGAATAACATTTATTTAAATATCGTTAGGTTTATCCCACAGCGATATGACATCACTTTCAATCATTACAATCACATCCTCATTAAATGATCCAGGCTGGCTATTGGGCCACGATACTTGGGTGCCCCTTCTAAACATCCTAATTTACGCAAATTCACTTAGCCTGGTCGGAAGATCCCCTGTTCCTGCAGCAGTTTTTAAGTAGTTTGTGGCTAATTTGAGCTTTATAACGCCCTCCCCGGTATGATATAGCCACACATCAATCAATGCTCCGCGCACTGGTCACACTAAAATCCTTTCGATTCAAGTAGTACAAATGTAAATAAAACATCATAGAAATTCTTGAATTACATTGTTCAGATTAAGCCAAAAGCCATTAAAAAGCTATAAAGTTTCAGTTGATTGATTATAACGTATATTGGTTGAGTGTAATTCCGTCCTTACTGCACGTGGACATGTGAGAAAGCGAACAAATGTATAGGCTTGTAACTATTTATTTATATGTATTTTAATCAAAGTCGAAAAATCTCAATATCTCGTTTAGCAGTATCTCAGTTTTTAACCACCTGGATACCTATTAAAGATGGTTGTACTTGTGTGTGCATTACGGGGAGATCTGACTTGTTACGGGCTGACAGGTGCCAATTATCAAGGGCGATCTGCCACGTCAGTTTCCTCTTGACGTTCTAACCCGCTTGCTTGCGTTGAGTATAGAAATGATTTCTGCAACTTGACTATGGAAACTTTTTTGGGCTAATGAAGAGCGTGGTTCCGCAGTAGTAATGTTTTGTTTACTACATACATTGTATAATCGGCACAAGAAATGCTCGATAAATTTGTGATAACACGAGAGCGATCCCTGTTTAGAAGTTTTTGTTGTGAAAAAACTTCGTAAGGTATCAACTTCAAATAAAATTTCAATTTTCAAAGGGTGTTCTTACTTTTTACACACACTTCGAACATTGAAATTAATAATTTTATTTATTAATTTACACCCGAAGTTGCGTTAACATTGGTGTAAAAATATAGATTGTTGTAGGCTTCATGACTTATTATCAGTTTTACTTGACTATTTTGCTCACGAATATAATATAATAACCAGAAAACTTATACCACTCATAAATTTAAAAGTGCAATGCAAACAGTGTAATTAATATCTACTAAAGTACAACTTTGCGTGGGTGCCTTAAGAGAAGTTAATGAAATACTTTTATTAATTCCAGACCAAAATGACGATCAAGTTACAAAAGAAAAGAGACTCTGAAGATGGTTCAAATAACAACGTCCTATCAATCACAACCAATGGCCATGAAGACAGGGTCTACACATATGCAGAAGCTATTAATTTAGCAGGTAAGTCAAATGGTTCCACCTCCCTCTAGCTTGTTGCCGGAGCTTAGAAATGCCCGTATCAGAATAAAAACTTTCGTGAGGAGTATTAATTTTAATTAAAGCTCATGGTTTAACTCATGTACGTATTTCGGGAATAACCGACTACTTTTGAATCTAACGGGGGCCCTTTATCAGTGTGGTGCCTGACATCGACGCGGGAGGACGCTTCACGTGATACTCGCACCTTGGCAACGTTTATATTTTCCCAATAGAGTTATTTTACTAAGATAGCAGGGTTGGTTTACCGCGGTCTTCCTTCGTCAGGCAAAGCCATTGCTGCTGTTTGCTGTACCGTACTTCTTACAACCTATTAATGGCCCAATCCTGAACAAACATAATTTTGTCCAAGTGGCCTGTTCTGACCAAGGTCAAAAAACGAAGGCGAAAAACCCGACTGCGTAAAAAACCCACTAATAAATACTTAAGTTGTATATATTTTTGTACACCATAAAATATTTGAAAACATGCATTTTGGCGCAAAAAATCGGCCATTTTGGTTTTTATAATATTAACATACCCAGTAATAGTCTAGTGACCACTTAAACTTAATAATAAACTTTTAATTCTTAAATTACTTTACTAAGCTGGAGATAGAAAAGCAGGAACTACAATAAAATCGTCAGTCGCAAGAATCCGAATATATAGCTCAAAAGTAATAAATTTCTTTCAAGTGTTAATTTTACAGTTATGTGTTAACGACTTAGTAACGCTATCGTAACTTCAGTAAAAATAAAAAATAAAACAGCTATCGATAAAGTCAATTATAGGAAACCAAATACCATCAACAATTATACCTATTACGGAATATGATACTTTCAAACTCCTAACACAATCGTGCGGTTGAAAACTGTTTGAAATTAAACTATCTCGACAGCTATAAAACACATACATGCATACACACAAGGAACAACATACACGACAAAGAAACACACTCACACCTCTCAATGCGGCACTTATATTTTATATTTTTATGTTTTTATATTTTTTCCTTTTTCTCCTCTCTGGCCCTCATCTAGGCCTCAAGCCTAGTTTAAGGACTCAGTATTTCACGAAAATCCACGATAAATGACATACGCACTGGATTTGTAATAGCTGAAACTGTACTGTTTGGGATTATCCTTAACCAACCTGTAGCACAGTATATTACTAGCACGGGAATGGGGGAGGCTGGCCTTGATGGTCGCTGCAGCCGAACATAATTACATGGGTGCTTTAGTGTTTTAAGTGGATTGTATCTTTTTTTTGCCAAAAAAGTGATATTATTAATATTATTTAATTACTTACCTGACCTACGCGGCGCAGTGGTTCGATTCCTGCTCAGTATAAGTTTAGGTGTTTTACGTATAATAGCTGTGTAAGTATATTTATCGCTGTTTTAGAACCCACAGAACCAGCTATGCTTAGTTTGGGTTCAGATAGCGGTTAGTTAATAAACACCACGTTTGTACAATTTTTTTCCTGTTTTTCACTTCCAGGTAATGGTTGCTACAGCTTAGGTCTCTTATCAACCCTAAGCGTGTGCAGTCTGGCAATGGGTGTGGATATGTTCGGTTTCTCCGTGGTGGTCACCGGCTGTACCTGTGATTTCGATTTAGACATCAGACAGACTAGCATCTTACTGTCCATGCCTTTTGTAGGTGAGAATACATACTTTTATTATTTTTATACATTAGTTTTTTCTTTCTGTTACCATTCACCCGTGAGGTTTTAAAGCTTCGTAACAAAGACTTTCCAATTTTTAAGTAAGTTTAAAAAATCTTTGTTTAAACTTACAGTTAAAAAAAAGCTTAAATTATATGAAATCATATTTCCGCTTACAATGGATTACCACCCAGCATGCTTGGCTGAAATTAATTCCGTTTTAAAGATATAAACAATGAAATGGAATTATCATTTTTCAACATTTCTTAAATGAATAAAAATCTCATCGTATCAGAAAAGAAAAAACCATCACGAAGATCAAAAACATTAAACTATTTCGTACCTTTTAACTATATGTGTATAGGTACAGTAAACTATGTATAAGTAATTTTATACATAAACAACTAAATCTAATTTATATTCTTCTTCTTTTCAGGTCCTATCGTAATGGCGTATCCATGGGGTTATTTTTCCGACACCCAGGGTAGAAAAAAAGTCTTGGTCATCGCTATGTGTGTGAGCTTTGTTGTGTCTAGCATCAGCGCCTTCTCTCCCAACTGGGTCGTCATGGCTGTGCTTAAATTTATTAGTACTAGTTTGTAAGTTCAAAATGATCAGCTGTAATAAACACCAACCAACATCTTATCGCTTGAGTTTAAAAATTAGATGCATTAGATTCTAAACGTTTATTTATCGATCCAGATGCTAATAAAAGGATATTCAATAATTAAAACGCACTATTACCACATGACCCATCCGGTTTACTGTTCCTGAATTGGTTTCGAAGCCGTCGTCACAGTCTCGTACAGACCTCTACCCGCCTAAAACTTAACTGTCATCGGCTGCGAGTAAGAAAATTTCTGTAAAAAATCATCCATATATTAAAGTCACTTGTTCGTGAGAGGGGATGAAAAGAGAGAAAGAACAAACCCCTATTCCATTACACAATTAAAAAAAATCTTCCAAGTAGAGAAGGTCGCTATAATCGACGTCCGGCGTATGTTGATGGATCTACTCAATGAGTATATATATATATATATATACCTACCGTCTCTCCCGGAAGCAAATCTAATGTCAGTGAAACCATGTGGTTTTAGTTTATTCCACTCTGGTAGAACCGCTTCGTCCTTTTCATACCGAAAAAATATGCAGTAATGATTATGAACGTGAATTTCATCTCCGAGATGCAAATAATTCACTTTTAATTGTAAGAGAAGGTAACTTTATAATAGTTTTATTTTGCATTGCAGTTGTAGCTGTGCTCAATCAGCTACTTACACTCTATTAGGAGAATCCTGCGCAGAGAAAGCGAGGGACTCCTACATGCTGATTATGACAAGCGTACTGGATTTCAGTTTAGCAGCTTATGTTGGTAAGAAACTTTAAAAACTGTTACTTTCCAATTATTACGATTGTTTGATTTTACCCCAAATTTATTTATTTATTTCTATGTGGTACCTTCCTGGTGCCAATATGTTATTTGGTTGTGTCACAAGACGTTTCGCTTTCTGAGAATATAGCACTAAACCTATATTTGACAAGTCGATTTTTGGTCAAGTTATTTTATAATTTGTTCATTGATATGGCATTGCACATTTGAACGGCGCAATAAGAAACGTCACAACATTTCAGCAACATCACAGTTAAAATAGTCTCTGTATACTAAATATTCATGTGTGTATTTATCCTCTATAATAATAGACCTACAATTTTATTTCAATTTCATTCCTGTAAATCATTGAAACCACGTGATCAGCTTAGGAGTAGGTAGTTTTCTAATCGATTTTTATTTCAATAAATTGTTCTTTTAGGTTATTTATGTTTTCGCTTTGTAGCTTATGTGGTTATCACATAACTATTTTTATATAGTAATACCGACATAAAAACGGATCGCCTATTTTGTTTTTACCAAACACACAATATAATTAGTCAGAGCCCTGTAAGTAAATAAGAACATGGTTTAAAGGATTTATACTAATAGAAATTCACTTTGTATATCTATTATTTGTTTCATACAGTATTTTAATGCAGTATATTTTCTTCCACAGTGGTAGCATACTGGATCTTGAATCTCGACTTTTCTTACGACCTCGGTGGTGGTATAGAATTCACACCCTGGCGTCTCCTGGCCCTCATACTTGCATTGCCACTCGGTATCGGGGCTATTGCGATCCAATTCTTCTATGAAAGCCCCAAATTCCTGGTCAACGCTGAAAGGAATGAGGAAGCTTTGGAAAACCTGACTAAGATATGGCAGAGGAATAAGGGCAAAGGAGACAAGTATCCTGTGAGTTTGTTTAATTTTAAATAAGGCTTGATTAATCACTGACAAATGTTCTGTTTTGTACCGTGATATCATGAATAGGTGCAGAATTGTGAAAACCTCTTACTGAACTTTCGACAAAATTCTCTTATCAATGTAAACATACAAATTCTGTTCTGTCCAGGTAAAGAAAATAATCTTAAACGAGGTTGGCAACGAGCGTCGCAAGGATGTTTCTCTACTGCAGTCACTGTGGGAACAGATCGTACCCCTCTTCAGGGCTCCCCTCATCTATAGAAGCATGCAGCTGTATTTCTTCACCGCTGTTATATTTAGCACGTTAGTCTTATATATTATTTTCTTTTTTAAATTTATTTTATTATTTTAGTTAGAAGGCTCTCTGGCAAGAGCCAGTTCGAGTTACAAGTACGTGACCCTGACCTGCTCCAGCTATTGCTAACACTCCCCAATCCATCCGTATAAGCCATATCCCTTTCCTTCGCTTGCCTTTCCTTCTCGCCTACCTTTTTTCTGTCTCTTATGATACAGGTTTCACTTAGTACAAGAGGCAGGGTTTCTATTTAATTGTTCATAGATATTTCTCTACATTAATTAACCATTTATTGTCACTTTTATACTATAAACTGTATCTATGTATTAGTTGAAATAAATAAATTATTATTTCCTTTTCAATATACTTCCAATGTTTCCATCTTTAATTCAAAAAGTGCTCGGTTGGCGGCAATAGGATTGTTCTCTAGTTGGACCAAAATGTAGTTGGCAAAATTCGGGTGTTTAATACGCCTCTGCCTACCGCTTCGGGGATACAGGCGTGAGTGTAGGTATGAAGAACTCTTCGAGGTAGTACTTATAGTTGCCTTCATAAACAATATTTACTGTTGTAGGTTTAGAAAGATTGATTGCTATTATATTTTATTCAGTCCATAGTTTGATTAGAATACAAACTTCCGTGAGTGTCACTCACATTTATTAAACATTCGGTTGCACCCAAGAATGTGTTTCGGGAATACCCGAATAGTTATTTAATGCGGCAATTTTTGATGCGTATTTCATTCCTGACACTACTAGACTTTTAACCAAGAATATACTGTATTTTAGTGATGTTAAAATTATTATTTCTTTTACAGAAACAACAGCTTCTTCATCTGGTTCCCGTATTTAGTAGAAAAATTCGCGGCTGGCATGAACACCTTCAGCCCCGATGACGAAGCTGGGCTCTGTCACTTGATCGTCAGTAATTACAATGAGACGAAATATATAGACGTAAGTTTTGATCTTCATTATAAGGTTTTATTAACGTATCCATTTTATTTCATAGTCATTCAGAGTTCATCATTCAAATTTAAAAATTTAATACCTATTGTTGATAACATAAAGAACGGTACACTGATTCTCTCATGGTTGAGTGTTGAACAAAAATTGTGAAAAATCTTTGAACCACACCGCTACTTCGATGATAATGGATCGCTGTCTATATAAAGTATTAATGGTGTTATGGCTGGTTGTTTAGCATCCAGTTTTAGGAATGAATATAAAGTTCCAGTTATTTTCCTACTATTGTATTCTTAGGGAACGCAACAATTATTATGCCTACGAAAAATGTTACGCCAAATAACTCTGTAGACAAGACTGTTGGGAGACCAGTCTAACCTACGTAGTGGCGTAAGGACTCCTTAAAATTTTTCTTTTTCTTTCAGTTTTACAAAATTGAACTGAGTCATAGACTTTTGGCATAAGGGGGATAAAAAAGTTGTACAGCCCAATATAGGGCATATTTTTTTTACAAATTTGACTTTAACTGAACTTTAATAAACTTAATACTACGTAAGCATGCAAAAGCCAAGGGAAAGCAGCTGTCCACTCCTGCCCTAGGTACACCCATAGATATCCCTGATCTTGCTAGCTTATTGTAAAAATTACTATATTTGATTTTACCTTACTGATATTTAAAAATTCAAAAGTATTACATAAACTTGCATTTTTAACATAATTATGTTAGTTTTCTTTTGTTCACACATAGTTTTAGATTTTAAGACTTAAGTGTCGTTCTTTTCTTTGTTGATCGAAATAGCAATGGTATGCCAAGGCCGTGCTAAACCTATACCCCCCTTCCCGATGAGAGTAACAGAAACCCAAGGTAATAGAGTTTTAAAAGACTCAGTATCTTTTTTTATTATCTGGGTTTAGACCATAGTTAATGCTTACTAATATAATAATAAATTAAAGTTTTTATTTCCAGACATGTACCGCAACAGTGGAGCTCAGCTTAGTATGGTCCAGTCTCGCCCAAGGAACGTCCTTTGTGCTCATCATGCTTGTCGTTACAAAGCTGGCGTACAAGAAGAAGGCTTTGACGATCATCATCATGTTTTCGGCAGGGCTCGCGTCTCTCGGCGCTGCTGTCATTAAAGACAATTTAATCAGCTTCATCATGTTCTTTGGGCTGTTGGCCAATGAGCTGTGTATTGGCATTATATATACGTACTTCGTTGATCTGTATCCGACGTCTTATCGGTAAGTGTATTAAGTTTTACTTACTTATTTATAGCCTTAAAACTTTATTTAAGTATTTCATTAACATATATGCTTGATGTAAGTGTAAACGTCTTTCATGGTAAGTATTTGATTTGAGTTCATCGATTTAAGTTCATAAAGATGAAAACAAGAATGTGTCGTATCGAAATCAAACTTTGTATGTATATGTACTCGTAATTCTAATGACAATACTATAACCGTCAGATCAGTCTGATGATAGAGCCAGGCGGTGGTTAGAGGGACTTTTCAGTGGCTACTAGTGAACCCCTCGAGTTTAGGATTTGTTTTGACGAGTTCAACAGACGATGGTCTGATGATGAAGCTAAGAAGTGGATAGTGAAACTTTTTTGTTACTTTTTATGTTGGTTTGCCATTAAAGAGTGTTTTATTTAGTATTCCCTCCCGTTCACAGCGGTATGGCGGCTTGTATAGGTGTAATGGTTGCCCGAACGAGTGCCTTAGGCGGAGTCAACGTGCTAGGGGCTTATATCATGACACACTGCTCATCCATGTTCTACATCTGTGGTGGACTGATGCTCGGTAAGCATTTCATTTAACTTTTCTTTTGACTGCTGACCTATGGCGACCTACGGATCCTACCTAAGAAAATATAGTGCTGTTTTTTGGTATCAAGAAAACCACAATATTTTTATAAAGTGCTTTTAATTGACAAAGTGTGATAGACTGAAATGAAAAACAATTAAATTAGGCGTTACATGAATGGAGGAAAACCCAGACCTAACCTTCGGCTTCGGTTTGTGAACGCTTGCATATGGCAAACAAATAAGAAAAAACAAAAAGAGTCTGCTTGGTAAAATAATGTGTAGGTAATCATATCCATGATATGCAATCTTTCGTCGTAATACTTCGATACGATTTTTTTTCTGCATTAGCCATAAATATTTTACAATTGGTAATGTTTGGAATGTGTTTTCGCTGCACGCAGGAACACTGAAGAGAAGGGCAATCATCTCGGAGGATGTTACTTAATAAATATAGCACAATTACAATCCTAAATCTTCCTTGTGATACAGAAAATCGTCTCTTTCACTTATATATATGTATGTATTAGTATAAAAATTCTAATGGTCAGTTTCACTTGTTTTAGTGGCTGGAGCGTTAGCATGCCTGTTACCACCAGATATAAGAAGAAAATAGTTAGTGCGAATAACCACGGATACCTATATTATTGATAAGTTTTTAAAAATAAACATTAAGCTAAGGTGATATTGTTTATTCTTTATTTTTTGTTTCTACTCCTGACTTCACTATTTACGAATATCAACCGTTGTTTTAAAGCTATACGGAAATCAGACAACTGAACATCTTTACTGCAAGGATTCTTTGTTTTTTCTGGAATTTTTAAACTTCGTATCACCTCAAAATACAAGTAGCTACTAAGCTTAAAGTACCTATAAATTTCATTTGTTCATCCGAATAATTCCAATACGTAGTAAGAGTCTTAGGTAAATTTCACGTCACCACCACAAAGATGGCGAAGTGAAAACCTACTCCTTACTTCTTGTATAATGCTTATGATCTGAAACACTGTTCTTCATACGATCACACCGTTATTCAACCGCAGGTTTTTACCTTTACTCTTGAAAAATCCTAATGTTTTTAAATTTCATGAGAAACACAAAATAAAAATACCAAGTGTGTACCATGGTGTGCTTACTAGCACAAAAAACAAACAAAAAAATCGCAATTGACCAGTTTTGTATTATCAAAAAGCTATTATACCAGTATGTAAAAAAGGAATAAATAAAAGACGGAGAGAGTGGCAAACCATTATTTGTTTAATTTTATATTGAATTGTACTCTTCGCCACTCAAAAACACCATTACGTAACTAGACAGTACAATAATTGCTGAAATAGCCAACGACAACATGTATAGAATTTGGATTTTCTATTCTAGCACTGTCCAGACCGAATCTAGATCACAAAAATACGACGAAACGCTTCGAGAAAAGTTAGGTAGTGCGATTCCGTTGTCTCGTCTTGGTGGGGTCATGACAATGAAGCATGTTTAAATGTTATTGTTAAAAATCTTTTGTTTTCTAGCAGCAGCGTAGCAAAGTATAATTATGTTTTTGTGAAAATTGTAATGATCTGAAACATAGATTTACATAATCTTTACTACTTAAAATATTTCATTGTCCATTAGGTAGGAATGCGAATAAATTGTAAACTAATTTTAGTTTCGCATTGCCTTGTGAGGTTTTCTAAACACGGATTTGGCAAGTTGGATGTTTTTAGGGTTCTTTTCCTCAAAAGGAAAACTGATATGGTCACCTAGTTGTCTGTCTTTTTCTCAGGAACTCGTGGAGTTATCCAGTTGAAAGTAACAACAAATCCTTTGTGTCTGCGGTCCCTTGACGCTGTAAAAATATCAAGCTTCTAAGTCAGTTCAATTAAAAGATACGGCCATTTAAGTCTTATATTTAACAAATTTTAAGACTTCGCAGGTAAAACAAATCTATAGGGTACTTTCCCTTGACCTAGAGTTATAAATTGGTAAGAAGCAAGGTCTCACAGCACAAGTTAAGGAAAAAATCATAGTAGTTAATTTGTTGTTTTAACACATGAAAACAAATTACAAATCTCATATTATCCGCTTGGAAAATCGACTGCGACGTACACTTATACGTAGTGATAATTTTTAGAACGGCAAAGTTAAGTTTATCTCTAGGCGAGAAGGGGTAATAATCTTCTAGAATTGATTCCCGCGATGGACGAACTATCTACATTTGTGCAAGTATGCACTTGCCCGATTTAATTTTTACTTTGATGTACTAGAAAATATCGGGTGCGGTAGGTAGGCTGGTGCATTCACTTAAACTCCGACGATAATCAAATATTTTATTAAATGTGTATAAACCTACAAGTTGCCAATCCTACAATTTGAAGCATTGAATGTCATGGGTGTACCCAGCTTTTAGTCTAGGGGGGGAGGCAAAATTGTTTTAGTCATCTCAGGGGAAGAGGGGGGCAAAATTTTATTTTGTCGGTCCAGGGGGGGGGAAACAAATAAAAAATTTGACTAAATATTACCTGAGTACTTCGTAAGCTTGCTAAAGCCAGTTACCTCACCTTGCCCCCTCCCCCCCCCCCCTCGGTACGCCCTTGTCGAATACTATCAATATTCATTAAATCAGTTCGTTTTTATTTGGACAAACAGTCATTATGACTACATCTGAGATATTCGCTGTGAGAATCAATGGAACAAAGTCCATCTATCAGAACGATAATTTTCGAGTATATTCTTATAGAGCCGTTCCTGGCAGTATCCCTACGTTTATGGTCACTGTTCCGCTCCTAAGAGCCGTAGCGTGATGTAGCCTTCCTCAAGGAATACTCTCCATAGTACAAAAATAATTATTCAAATCTGACTAAATAGTTCCAGAGATTAACGAGTTTAATCAAACAAAAAATCTCTTCAACTTTATTATATTAGTAAAGATAAAAAAGAAATATTATTTGTGAAAGTTGTCATTAATTTTATATAAGCTCAGCCTAGTAGGAAAGGATGTCATCTTATGCATCAAATATATTTTTTTTAAACTGTGGAGCAATGTAGCGTATATCTGGGTCGACTTATACGTATATGTAACAATGATTTACATATTACACATTATATTATTTTGGTGGTTCCATTGCCAGAACAAAATACAAAATTTTTGTAAATGTCTTTTATAAATATTTACTCCAAAATGGGCTGAGAATGACACGAGGGAACTATGAATATTAAACAATCGCACCAACTGTCAAATGACTGACAGTTTTGTCAAAGGCGCTAAGGTTACATTAGAAAAGTTAATATGGTCATTAAGATTTTTTAACTTTTTAATTTGTAACCTTAGCGCCTTTGACAGAACTGTCAGTCGTTTGACAGTTGGTGCGATTCTCCTGACATTAACAGACACAAAAAAAAGAATTAGCGAAATTGGCCCAGCCGTTCATGCGTGATGCTGTGACCAAGGGAAATAGGGATACAAACAAGGGAGAGCCTGAGCCAGGGTACTATGGTAACCAGACTGCTGATAAACATACTTATATATCACTACATATTATAAAACAAAGTCCCCTGCCGCGTCTGTCTGTCTGTCTGTTCGCGATAAACTGAAAAACTACTAAACGGATTTTCATTCGGTTTTCAGTAATAGACAGAGTGATTCATGAGGAAGGTTTTGGTGTATAATTTGTACCCGTGCGGAGCCGGGGCGGGTTGCTAGTTATAGATAAATAGCACCCAGACACAGAACAAATTATGATCATGCGCATCACACAATTATTTGTCCTGGGTGGGAATCGAACCCACTACCAAGGCTCTGCAGTTAGGGACACGGACCACTAGACCAAGAGATATATAGTCTAGAGCAATACCCCACTTATTCTCTTATTTAAAGGTTCATTACGCCACTGTAAAAAAGGTGAGTAAATTAAATCAGAGATGACCCTGCTTATCAAGTTAAACATTCTTTGTAGTAATCAATATGAATGTTTTTATAGATGTTTGTTGCGAAAATTGCAGCATTGCGTTGACACGGCTTGATAACGATAGGTATGGCCTTCTTAAGTGAATAGTGTTTAAACCAGTCGACCGTTTGTTTTCGTAACAGACGGACTTATTGTAATACTGACAGTATTATGGGAAAATCCATAAAGAAAAAATAAAAAAAACTAAATAATGAGCGCGAAGTGCATGAAGTTGATAAATTCGATGTTAAATAATATTGTTTAATGTTGAATCTAAATGTGATTGTTCTGAATTTAGTGTGATAATAATAAAAGTAAATAAATATTATTTTTATGATAGATCTTTAATAAAGTAAATTGATGTTGTAGTTGTGTTTATAAATTTTAAATTTACAAAAAATTCGTTTAAAAAACTTTTTTTATTTATTAAAAGTGGCGCCACATAACAAAATGAAGTATGTTATTAACCAGATACGTGATATTGAGATGAGTGCCACAAAACACGATGAAAAGGCTTCCTATAGTTATGAAGAGGCTTTAGAAATTACTGGTAAGTGTTCGTGAATTCAAGCGCTTTTATCCAAGCACTACTTACATATATATTTGTATAAGTTTAATAGGTTCTGTATTATTGGAGGTGCAAGTAACGAGATGGTTATATTCAGACAAGCATAAACCACGTTGCGAAACGGGAGTTAATTAAGTGCGATAAGCGACTGGGGAAGTACCTCTGGTTAGGTTGAAGTTAGGGGGCGTCCATTAATTACGTGAGACGTAAATCGCCAAAATCGCCTCACGTAATTAATGGATGCCTCCTTATATGTATTTATAGCTAGCTTTTGCCCGAGGCTTCGCTTTTGCCCTCGAAGTATTCTAAGATAAGTAACGAACATACAAACTTACTTTTGCATTTATGATATTAGTTAGAATAGTGAATAGGGTTGCCACAGTTCCGTCTGAAGGGAATAGGGTTGGCAGTGAGCGAATGACACCAGGTGCGTTTATATTGTTTATGGTATACACATACACATTTGCTTTTTAGAGTTCCGTACCCAAAGGGTAAAAACGGGACCCTATTACTAAGGCTCCACCGTCCGTCTGTCTGTCTGTCACCAGGCTGTATCTCACGAACCGTGATAGCTAGACAGAATAAAATAAACATTTAAGTAGGGCTTTCATACAAAAAACGTGATTTTTTGCTGTTTTTGCAGACAGACACCGTGGTTACAGACAGATACCGGGACAAGTGAAACTAATAAAAAGGTTATAATATAGTGTCTAATGTTGTATAGATAATGGTACGGAACCTTACGTGCGCGAGTCCGACTCGCACTTGGCCAGTTTTTCTCTATTAAAACTAAAAATATGTCTGGTAAACTGTAGGAAATACACATATTCCTATCCCTTCAGGAACATACGATTATAAGCTTGACTACGAACAAAAATACTTAATAGTTCAGTACGTATATTTTAGGCTACAGTAAATTTTACGATATAATTATACTTAATAATAACTTAAGACACCTCACACACGGCCATTTGATTCCTAACGAGGAGGAAACTTCTGATAAACATACTTATATATTACTAAACATTATACATATGTAAGGGTCTTTATACTGCACGCAGTGCGTTATTGTATTGCAACGCCTAACTTATGCCAGTTGGCTCTGTAACGTCATTCGGAACAGTAGTTAATGTAATTGTGTTAATAAAGTATGTGGAGTTACTAACTATAAACGTTATAAAACTAGAGTTTAATTAATCATTCCTAGCAGAGTCAACTCAACAATAGTGACCCCGACAACTAGCGCGAACTTTCGCGATAATAAGGTGTCTATTCGAGAAATGTCCGGTTTTACAAATGTATGGATTACAAGCGCCAATACCGGCAATACAATTCCTAGAAGAGTTAACTCAACAGTGGTGACCCCGACAACTAGCACGAACTTTTGCGTTAATAAGGTGTCTATTCGAGAAATATTCGGTTTTACAAATGTATGGCTTACAAGCGCCAATACCGGCAATACAATTCCTAGCAGAGTCAACTCAACAGTGGTGACCCCGACAACTAGCGCGAACTTTCGCGATAATAAGGTGTCTATTCGAGAAATGTCCGGTTTTACAAATGTATGGATTACAAGCGCCAATACCGGCAATACAATTCCTAGAAGAGTTAACTCAACAGTGGTGACCCCGACAACTAGCACGAACTTTTGCGTTAATAAGGTGTCTATTCGAGAAATATTCGGTTTTACAAATGTATGGCTTACAAGCGCCAATACCGGCAATACAATTCCTAGCAGAGTCAACTCAACAGTGGTGACCCCGACAACTAGCGCGAACTTTCGCGATAATAAGGTGTCTATTCGAGAAATATCCGGTTTTACAAATGTATGGATTACAAGCCGGCAATACAATTCCTAGCAGAGACAACTCAACAGATAAATTACACCCAGACATAGAGCTAATGATCGTGCTCATCACACATTATTTGTCCTGGGTGGGAATCGATCCCAGCAGTCAAGATCACTTACCACTAACCCAACAGGCTTGTCACTTACCACTTACTTGTTCATTTTATATATTGTGTTCTAACACAATATCTAAAATGATATCTGTCATAGACAAAACGGGAACATTTTTATGTGAACTTTTAAGATAGTTATGAAAGATATTTAGTTACATGTACTCAAGTATTTTGTCGAGTAAACCCGACTGATTTCGAGACCGAAAGGGCCCTTTTTCAAGGGGCTGAAGCGATCTGTCGTGTTAGTATTATGCGCCTCACTTAGTTTACCCTGATACACAGTTGATTACGACCGTACGTCTTTACCATTCACGGGAGATATTATTCCAATAAAAATATTCACCATTTTAAGGACAATTGACAAAATAATACAGTGGAAGAGCCATGCTTTTTTGGGGCGGCTCGACCGTTGTATTTCGCTGAGTGAATGAGGTTACTGGAGGCCCTAACCCTTCCCTTTCCCCTCTTCCCCCCCTCTTCTCCCCCTCTTTCCCTACTCCCATCCTCTTGACCTCTAGACTCTTGAGTTGCAGGCGCCCATGGGCGACGGTAGTCACTTACCATCAGGTGACCCGTCTGCTCGTTTGCCTCCTATCCCATAAAAAATAAAATAACCTACTTTTTAATGTAACGTGAACAAGGTCAATAGCTTTTATTGACATACATACATACATTATTCATACGCTCATACCTGTATCCCCGAAGCGGTAGGCAGAGACGTTTTAAACACCCACGTTTTGCTTAATTTAATCTGTTGAAACTCATCTAATAGGGCAAACCTATATTGCCGTCATCCGGGCACTTTAGGAATTGAAGATAAAAAAAATTAATAGTACTTACTGATATTGAAGGTAATGGTAGGAAAGGAATATTGCTTATTAGGATGGATTCGGGGATGTAGGTAACTAGAAGATGCTAGGGTCGCAAATCTGTAACTTGTACTGGAAGTCCGAGCATTTTAACATAATATAATATCTTTCATCGACGTTGTTAATTACAACAAACTGTATTGAGGCTATAGTATAACACTAAGGGCCACTAGAGGCGCTGGTGTAGCGGGAGGTCTACGAAATTGACTACTCTGTGCTCCGAAATGTCATCTGAAATGTCACTGTTTGTTTGCTTGCTTTATTGTGTGTTGATTTACTAAACAAATCATTACGGTGGTGAATTTACTATTTGCTATTTAAAGGTGTACAATAAAGAGAAATAAATATATATATATATTTTTTTTGCAATATCCCATTAATTATGGCATATGTAAGATACGATAATAGGAAATGATTTACTGTTTCCACGCGCGTAAAATCAAATTTTGATAGCTAAGACCTCACTCGCCGGTGGCGGCAACTGGTGAGCGTAAAAAGGGTAGCCCTCATTATATACACATACTAATGGACAATGGACTAAAAAAAACTTAACTCTTAATTAACACGAAGATAAACGTAAATAGCATAAGCGCAAACATTGAAGTGTAAAAACAAGAAGTGCAGAAACTCTTAATTATTTCAATAAAAATAGGGCCAAACAATAATAGATTATAAAACAGTTCACAATTTAATAAAAATGAGTTAATAATTTAATTTAATAATAATAATAATGTCTATTATTATAACTAGTCATACCGGTAGTACTACGGTATTGGTTGGTTGACAATAGTGGGGTGTTAAAAGGACAGGCATGCATTATAAGTTGATAACAATCACTTGAGTGCTGTTGGAGGTACGAACAACATAATAGTTCCTGTTATTTAGTTATTTTGATAGTTTATAGAGCTATAGTTGTGAGATTGATACTAACAGACCATTTAAGTAATTACTTTCAATCCAACGTCTGTCAAGCCCGACATATCCTTTCAAGTCGCGACGCGTATTATTGCGATGTGTTACGGGTCACTATAAAAGGTTCACTTGAGATAAGTTCATATCTGTTTACAGTTTATATGTATATACTATTTTTTTGCCTTGCACAACCAATCTCTGGAACAAATTGTCGCCTGCGGGATTTCCGGACCGATACGACCTTCAAACCTTCAAGAAAAGAGCGTACTCCTATCTCAAAGGCCGGCAATGCACTTGTGACTTTTTAGTTAGTTTTAGTTGCAGGTGTCCATGGGCGACGGTAGTCACTTACCATCAGGTGACCCGTCTGCTCGTTTGCCACCTATAATTAAAAAAAAATACATATATATATATATTTATTTATTATATATATATATATATATATATATATATATATATATATATATTTAGTTATATATATAAGCATGTTTATGAGTACTCTGGTTACCACAGTACAGGCTCTGCCTAGTTTGGGATCAGACGGCCGTGTGTGAGATGTGTCATGTTATTATTATTAACAACGTGTATGAAAAGCAAGTAAGCTGAAAGCTTAGCAATTGAAACGATAACAAATTACATATCAAAAGAAAGATATCTGGTACCTATTGCTTTGTGGTGATTTCTGTTAATAGCGAATCAGTTAAATAATAAAGCGATGGTATCGTATCCGCTAAAGGCGACAAACTTGGGTAGCCGTCGAATCCCAGTATGCTACAGACATGAACCTACTCCTCACACAGTATTTTGGTTATCTTGACGGGTCAACAAGAATAGCAGTACTGTGTGACGCGGTAACAACCTGATTTTATTAGACAAATTTACGTATAAAATAAATAAAATGGGAAAAGGATGTGGATGAATTAATCAAATACTTATCCCACTAATATCATAAATGTGAAAGTTTGGATGGAATGATGGATGAATGGATGGATGTTTGTTACTCTTTCACGTAAAAACCACTGAACCGATTGCGATGAAATTTGGTATGTAGATAGCTGGAGACCTGGAGTAACGCATAGGCTTTAGGATCCAGATATTATACTAGATACCACAGGATCGGGACTTACGCGGGTAAAACCGCGGGGCGCTGCTAGTATTTAATAATTTAATGAATAAATTTATACCGAATAGAATTTCAAAACACATATAAAACGGTTTGTACAGATATACATAATTTATAAAAGCTAGTTCTTGCTGGAATAAATTAGCTCCAACTAGGACAGAGCAATTTGAATGAATATTTGTTGGGGAGTTTCATCATCATCATTTGAGCCATAGGACATTCACTGTTGGACATAGGCCTCCCTTAATGACTTCCAAGAAGACCGATTGGAAGCGGCCTGCATCCACCGACGACCTGCGACCTTTACTAGCTCGTCTGTCCACCGCGATAATGGACGTCCTACGCTGCGCTTTCCGGTCCGTGGTCTCCTTTCAAGAACTTTTCGGCCCCATCGACATACCGTTCTACGTGCTATGTGCCCTGCCCATTGCCACTTCAATTTGCTGACCCGTTCGGCTATGTCGGTAACCTTCGTTCGTCTGCGTATCTCCTCATTTCTGATGATATTAGCAGAAATATATAAATGTATATTTGTTTTGAACAAACTAGACCGGATTTATTTGAAATACGTAGTTAAGGTCTTCTGCAAGTTTAATTTTCATAGGTTTATGTAATTCTTATCTCATTACAATGCCTACAAAAAAGGATACCTATGATAGTAGGTAATGTCTAAGTGACTTTTATTTGAAAATGGTTTATGGACTAATCGTCGTGTATATTACAATGTGATGGTGTCGAAACATCCATGGTGTGGTGAAAATGGTCCGCTGTCATTGAAAACGTGATCGTCTCTTAAAAGTACAATAACAGAGCTTCAGCGAGGTCACAAGGTGCTTCTGGTAATCATTTATTTATTTTGACCTTGTCACAGAACAGGATATAAAAAAAAATAAAAGTTATTTTTTCTCACTATAACTTTTTTTAAGTAACCCGACTCACTGGCACTTTTATTTGTATGTTAAATAATATGTCTCCGGGTTTCTTGGAGATTTCCATCCTAGATTATAGTCTCTCTCTCCTCTAGTCTCTTGCAATAGATTCACTTGTGATGGAACACCGTGTGGTTTTCACTTCACCAGTAGCCCCGGTGATGACCCGTGGGGGTTTTCACATGATAAAATAAAAATATGTCTACTTAATATTTATTTAAGTTTCATTAAAACTGATAACACCGAATTTAGTGTTTTTGCGGTAAGTTATTGCATCATGCGCAGTACCAATGAATGCCGATTTGGTATGTCAGATATTTCATTCCTTACTTTCATAGTTTTCAAGTTTTACTGTTCATAATATCGAACGCCCTAAACTCTATAAACACAGCCCCCCGAGTGTAGTCACTATGTAAACAAACATGGTTATTAAAAAAAAAACTTATACTGAAACAATTGCTCTTCACTACATAGTATAAAACAAAGTCGCTTCCTGCTGTCCGTCTGTCCCTATGTATGCTTCGATTTTTAAAACTACGCAACAGAATTTGATGCGGTTTTTTTAATAGATAAAGTGATTCAAAAGGAAGGTCAAAGAGAAACACTGATAACTTTAGAGGTTTCTAATGTGATGTCGTAAATAAACACATTTTTTTTTGCGTTTACATTACAAACGCTGGCTGAACCCTATGAGATAGATCAAAATAATGTACCACAGTATTGTACACCTTAAAAAGGTCTACAAAAAAGTCCGCAATGGTATATGTCTATCTCTTAGGGATAACCCACAATAACCATTTTTTATCCTTTACTTTTTACGAGAAATAATGGCTTATTTACGAAGCGATTTTAAGCAATACAGCATTAATCCTTATCCAATTAAGTACCTTAAATACATTGTGCATTTAATATAAATCAAAATGGCCCTTTACATCATGTAATTTCAATGAATATTTTCGGAGATATTACAGATTTAAAATGCAATTAATAAATCGCAGGGTCAAACTTTCAATGTTGCAGGCTTAGATTTGAGCGTTGAGTGTTTTTCACATGGCCTATTTTTACCTCTGAAGAAAACATGTTTGTATTGTCTAGTGACAAAAAAGCTGTGAACGTTGTATATAAAGACATTCTGTAGTATATTTAGTATCATCATTGCACCCGTGCGAAGCCGGGGTGGGTCGCTAGTAAAACATATAATGGCTACTGTTACATAAAATACTCTGTATAAAGCGGTTGAAGAATATAAAAGAAGATTTTATTGGATTTTATTTGACAAAAAATGGAAATGAAACCGTAAAATTTACGTAGAAAAGTGATTTAACAATATATATTTTTTATACACGTGTTAAAATCAAATAGGATCTTATTCATCTCCAGTATTATACATAAATAAATTGCAAAAAATTCTTACATAACAAAGTAGTTTTAAATTTAAAACTAATTCTTAATGTAACAGTGGACAAAACAGCCGAGTGAGATTTAGACCATAAAAACCGTTTTGTAAAACAAAACACCATACTTCATGGTAATTATCATTAGAATTTCACATAACGTAAACTGTAATTATTTTTGGAGTTGTGATGATTTATTACGCGACTGCCTAAAAAAGAAGTACCTATAATGTTTTTAGGGTTCATGTATGTATGTATGTGAGATTCTTTATTCGGCCTTAACGTCCAACTGCCTGAACAGATTTAGATGTATGGAATATCGTTAGAATCCTCTCATCATGAGAGACACAGACTATAAAAAGAAATTAATATGGCGCTATATTCAACAAAAAAATCTTCAACTCATTTTCGTTTTTTTTTACTAGAAATCCTACGCCAATAAGTCGTGCAAGCACCGAATGGGATATGACCTATATATAATCTTTATATACATATATATTTATATATATATATAGTTCGTCTCAGCCCGCGGGGACGCACTGAAGTAAGATTTTCATAAACGGGATCCGACATACCACTAGTGGAAACGTATTTATATTATGTGATGCGCGAGAGAGCGAGACACACTGCATAAAGGCGTGTTAAGATAGCACGATCGAACGGAGATAGGCTGAACTAGCTCGATCTATCAACTTCATGCACCTTATCTTGAATTGTGCTATGACAGATTACGAGCTGATCACTTCGGACACATAATTATATGTTTATCGAAACCAGTTAAATCGATCTAACTATAGATAAACTATGACATGTTTTGCACCGAAATTGACAAGATTTTAACACTTTTTTAATAGCACATTCACTTGTAACTATCTATGTAAACAAAAATCTAGGAATTCAATTTAAATCTAAAGGGAACGTGCACAACGGTGGCTCTGCAATCCCAATCTTTTACGTAAACAATACTTGACATTGGCACTTCTCGTTATTAAATAATCACATTAAAGCAATGAAAAATAACATTTAAGTAAGTGAAAATGTATTGTTGCATTTCTGGATGCTCGAACACTTCAAAGAAAAATAAAAGTAAGTGAAATGGTATAAAATTCTATTACTTTTCCACGAATAGTAGTCACTTAGCATGGTTATATAATAAACGATATAAGTGGATAAATGTAGTAAAAAACATATGTAAGTATGAGGTTTAATAACATTTAAAAATTACTAATAATGTTATTTAAAAATAGCTAACTTTTGTATTTAGTAGTATTATTCAATGCAAACAAAACTGTAAGCAAACATTACCTCAAATAGTTTTAATTTACGTGAAAACCTGCGTTATGTTTCGCCGAGCGAGTGAGGTTACCGGAAGCCCAAAGCTCCCTCCCCCATTTCCACTCCATCCTCTACTGCCACCCTTCTCCTACTCCCAATTTAAAGGCCGCAACGCATGTGTGACTCTTGCAGCCTTGCAGGTGCAACTCAAGAGTCACAGAGAAACAGAACGTCCTCGTCGTCATATACGGTCAGGTGACCTGTCTGCTCGTTCGCCCACTACCCCATAACGCTAAAGCCAATACATTCTACGTGTGATTCGTTCTCTTTTTAACCGATGAAAAACCAAAGGAGGTACTCAAGTCACCCCGTTCATTTGTTTTTTGTAATGTACACTTAGCTTTTTAGAGGGTAGTCCGATTTCAAAAATATTATGAGAAAAAACGCAAGCAAAGATAACAGTTACAATATTATTGATGATATGCTGTAAATATAATAATAAGATAAACATATAGTAGATCACGTGTCAACATAAATTATATGTAATTACTTGATTTTATTGATTTTGCTATTGAATATTTAGAATTTTATTCAAAATCACGGATAAAAACTTGTAAATAGATTCATTTATTTGTATACATCTTGATTTTGATCTCTCTCTCTTGATCTGCTAACCACAGGACACGAAAAAAATCAGGGCTTCGCTTGTCATATTTGACTTTTTTTAGGGTTCGGAACGAAAAACGGAACCCTTATAGGATCACTTTGTTGTCCGTCCGTCCGAACGTCTGTCTGTCTGTCAAAACCCTTTTTCTCAAGAACGCGTAGAGGTATCAAGCTGGAATTTATATCAAATACTCATGTCTACTGTCTTTTGGAGCTGTGAAAAAATCAAACTTCTAAGCTAACGCAATCAAAAGATTCAGCCGTTTATGCCGCAAATTTCCGGAAATTTTCGACACTCGCAAGGGAATCAAAACCTACAGGGTACTTCCTTTGAACTCAGAATCTTGAAATTTGGTACGAAGCAACGTCTTATAGCACAGATGAAGGAAAAATTGCGAAAACCATAAGTTTTTAGTTACATCATATAATAAAAATATTTTACGGAACCCTCGGTGCGCGAGTCCGACTCGCACTTGGCCGGTTTTTTTTTAAGTGCGTTCCATTACAGGTAACGCGTTAGTAACGCTATTAGTGATGAGTATTTATATGAACGCGTAAGAACTTGCTATCAGACGTGACAAACACACTAGAAATTTGCGACTAAGCCATATTCAGCGTTATTCTCCGTAACAGGCACATTAACATAACATTATGTAAAGAATATGGTAGTTCTATTCATGTTATAGAACCTTGTGACGGTGGAATTTGCATTTACGCGTATGAGAAATAAATTCCTTCTATTTTGCTGTCCACACAGGTAGCGTTCGTTTGTCTTTGACTTTTAAGTATTTTGAAAAGGTTTGGTATTTGCAAAATATAAATATTTTAGTAAAAATAATATTTTGGGACTACTATGGGGTCTAGAGCATAGATGAACATGACAAATTTCTTTGGTAATACATACATACGTATCATACATAGAAATACATAGACCAATGTAAATAGACATATTCATGCATACACATGTTGCACTGAACGGGAATCAAACCCGCGCCGTCTGACGAATGCTACTACCAACCATCGAACGACACACACACACACACACACAAACACACACACACACACACACAAACACACACACACATACATACACAAATGCATGCATGGAATTATAATACCTAAATTAATTAATTATATAGGCACTTTGTTCATCAACTGTATGACATGATAGTTCACCAAAATTAAACAAAGCGTTGTATATTCTTAGTTCTGTACTATTCAGCAAATTGCACAGCGTCATAGTAGAAGCCTGGTGACCAGCATTACAGGTAATTTATATCCTACAGCAGGCACCAGCGATCCACAACCAGATTATCTGTATATTCGAGCTTAAGGAAACACTGTTATTTATATTTTACGTTGTTGGTAAGACATTTTTTTATTGTGTTATGGAATAGGCGTTTGTCTTCCAACTCACCTGATGGAAAGTGATGATGAAGACGAAGATGGTGCACGCCTATCCAAGAGAAACCTATTCACTCTACTCTTGAAAGTTCTAGGATTATAATTGTCTGGAAAACTAGACGCCGGCAGTTCTTTCTAGACCTTGGTGACTAGAACCAAGAAAGAGTGTAAGGAATAGTCACACAACCACTGACATAAACTATGAAAATCACCAACTACAGTAACTGCCAAGTTGTTCGTACCTCTATTCGCACTCAAGTCAATTTTTTATAACCCCACTATTCGTTAATATTTATCAATCGACCAATAGTATCGTGTTACCGGAATAACCAGTCAAAATAATGTCTATTAACTTAATAAATAGTGAACTGTGTTATCATCTATTATAGTTTGTCCCTATTTTTAATATTTCTTTAAAAAAAAACCGACTTCAACAAAAAGAACCATTCCATAAAAGACTTAAATATGGTTTTCTCACGGAACCCTTGTCAGAATTGGACCAAATTGAAATAGGACAACATGGGAAGCACCAGCTTTCAAATAAAAAAAGAATCATCAAAATCGGTTTACCCAGTCGAAAGTTCTGAGGTAACAAACATAAAAAAAAAACAGTCGAATTGAGAACTTCCTCCTTTTTTGAAGTCGGTTAATAAAATAAATAAGAGTTTTTGATGTGGCGACGACAGGAGCTATCAAAACGTTTCGTTCGACTTTTTGGTGTTTCGACAATGAAATGATGGAACCTCTGTCTACGTCTTGTCGTCCGATGAAGGAATGGAGACGGTCCAATTGGTTCGAAGAGAGCCTTCGCATACACCAAAGTAAATCCTATACAAAAAAAAGATAAACAAGAGACTTTATTATCTTAAGACACTTCAACAAGATTCATGTTTATATCAAATGTTTCACTTACAGAGGAGCGTATCTTTTGTTACTAAGAATTAGTAGAGGTACATACAAAAAAAAACTTAAATGTAGTTAATAGTATGTAAATTATAAACTAAACAGATGTTAAGTATGTACTCGTGCACGTGTGCTACGCTACGCGCCAATATGATGCTATCATTAATCTGTACTACAATAATATAATGATGAAGAGTTTTTTGTTGGTTTGTTTAAACGCGCTAATCTCTGAAACTATAAATCAGATTTGAATAACTCTTTTGTATTGGATAGAGCGTTAATTAAGGAAGCTTAGAGGCTATGTAACATCATGCTACGATCCTTACGAGCGAAACAGTGACCATAAACGCGGATGGAACTGTGGGGAATTGCTGGTTCCAAATAAACGTCAGCGTCAGTGCTTTATTACCAAGCAGAGGTTTCACTTGTCTTCCCCTTATTTATCAACGTACTATACATTCAATTTATGGTAATTTTTAAGTCTCGAGGACGTAAACAATCACATGATCAAAAACAATGATAAGTTTTTATTTAAACTGTAATCGTAAAGTTTTCCGGCACGTGTACGAGTTTCGTAAGAAAAGCAGTATTTGTAAACACACTGAATTTTATGTGTTTATATTATTAATGGTTATTTATGATATATATGATATAAGATATGGCGTATTATAACTAACTACGTAAACGAATATCGGATGGCAATTTTAACTTACTTATAATTGTCGTATCTAAAAACTTTGCAGGTATTTATATATTTTTTTAAATACTAGGAACGTGGGTCACATATTACTTGTATTCTTGTGGACCCCTCCTAATTCTAAGCGAAATTCTTGTGTTAGGAGTGGGTTCACGTCGGTAGTGCACTGGGTGGGGTTCGAACCCACAAGCACTTGATCGCAAGTCATTACGCTGCTTCATGTATGTAGTTTGGATGACAATATTATGTATTGCATGTAGCCAGGAAGTGAGTAGTAGAACTTTTCAGTGCTTAATAATAAACCCCTCGAATTTGGTCTGAAATGATTCGTTTCGATGAGTCCAACAGATTGGTGTTGGTAACGATGGTCTGATGATGAAGGAAGTGGATAGTAAAACCCCTTTTTATTTTTAATTCGATTTGACATTGACTAAATTGTATTTCTCAGGTGAATGAAATTTAATTCTTGTTTAGTCGGAAACCTTGAATCGTAAACTATTATCTAAAGTAATTAGGTACGACGTTTTAATAGTAATGTCGTTTCATTCATTTGTTCCAGCTATTTTATTGTTTATTTTGTAGACAGATGACTGAAGTGGTTTATTTCTACAAAGAAATATTAAAGATTAGATTAGCTTTGTCTGATCGTATAAACAAGGTTACAGACAGATATTCAATCTAAGATTGACACAATAACCTCTTTTGCTAGGGATGTGCAAATACCTATTATAGGTAAGTAAACTATTATTTAATTTTTTAATTTTATTTTTGTGCTAGCCTCTTAAGGTTCGTAGCGTGATCTTTCTCAGTGAATATTCTATTCAATACAAAAATAATTATTCAAACCTGACTGATGGTTTTAGACATTAGCTCGTTCAAAAAACAAACAAAAAACTCTATAGCTTTATTATATTATTATAGATATTTTTTGTTTTTATCACATGAGAGTTAGAACAATGATGTCTTTAATATTATTGTATAATATAAATGTATAAAATATCAATTTATAAGTAATAAAAATAATAATAATATCCTGGTACATAATTATTATACAATGTAGCGCTACGAATCAATCAATCAATCAGCCTATCGTAGTCCACTGCTGAACATAGACCTCTCCCAATGCGCGCCATAGCACCCGATTCTCCGCCTTCCGCATCCAGTCCATCTCTGCTACCTGCTGCCTCAGGTTGTCGGTTCATGTGGCTGGGGGCGTCCTACCTTCCATTTACTCTAGGACCCTTCTGCTCCAACGGCCATCGGTCCTTCGGCATACGCAACCAGCTCATTGCCACTTCAGCATGCTTATCTTGCTAGCTCTTTGTCGGATGATCTCATTGCGTATTTTATCCTTCAAAGAGACTGCATGGCTCGCTCCAAAGACCGCTGCGCGACTGTTAATTTGACCTATCTAAAATAGACATAGCCAGTACTATGGAGTCCATAACACGTTTAGATATACTTAGATACTTACATTTTTTTTGTAGATACATACGTATTGTTAAATAGAAACACCCAGACCAAATAGATATATTCACGCAAACAAATATGTACACGGAGCGGCGGTGTTGCAGTCGAATACAGATGTTGTAGTTGCGACACTACTGGTTTCTATGAATTTATATGAAAACTAACAGCTCCCCGCGCGGCTTCCTTTTGCGCAGAACCCTAATTCTTTTTCCAAAATAAAAGTAGCCTAAGTTACTCCTATAACACCGTGGCAATCGGTCCACGAGTTGCGGAGATTAGCTGGAACTATTATTATAACGTGCCTTCCAACACTTTATATTATTAATGTTCATTCTGAGTGTGAAGATAACATCTCATATCAATTGTTTTGTCTTTGCCTATTTTGTAGATAAATAAAATAACTCTAAATTATCAAAATTTTTACCAAAATATAATGAAATATATTTTTTTTCCTCCGAGCCTTTTCTTAATTAAGTTGAGGTCGGCTTTCAGTCTCACCACGAAATGGCCGAACTTCGGTCATTTACGTGAAGCGACTGGCATCCATGCCTCCACAACTCAAGTACTAGGCAATATCGAAGTTCTGTAGTTAGATCAGGTTGTCGGTCTTTTTTTTAGGGCTCCAACTATATGTAACGAATGCCACAGATGTTCGTATGGCAACCGGGACCGACGGCTTAACGTGCTGTCCGAGGCACGGAGGGATCACAATGTGTTAAGAATGGTCACCCATCCTAAGACTGACCTGGCTAGTATTACTTCACCTTGCAATGTGCTAACCTACTCGATTACCAATTAGCCACGAGCCCCTCTCGTAATGAAACTAAATTATGTTGATCAACTTAAATGCATGTGTTTTATAAAACAAATAAAACCTATTGAAAATGAATTCAGTTTAAATTATTTTTAATTAAAGCAGTGAGTTTTACTTTTATTTCATAGCGTCTTTAATTTGAAAATTAATTATATAAATAACCGTAATGTTGTTGATCTTTTTTTTTGTGTGGAAGTCTACCCTAGAAAGAAGAAAGAAAGAAAGAAAATCATTTATTTTGCACAAACATTGGACGCACACAAGACATATTAAACAAAGAACATGTATGCAATAAAAAAAGCAAATGACAAAAATAAAAAAACATAATGAGCCTTATCTATGGTCGGATAAAAAAGTCTGTACTCTGTGGTAATCTGTGGGCGTAGTCTGTGGGAGAAAAAAGAATCCGTAGAAAGGAAATCCCTGTGAACCCCGACAGACTTGGCGCCTGTTGAGCAAGGCGACCCCACCATGATGTACCTGTCAAATCTAATTTAGAGATTCTTGTTGATCTGCGAAATTGAAAGATATAGGGTTAATAAAGGGGTGCAAGATGTATAGTTGTAATTTGTAATTTATTAATACTTGTTTTAAGGTATTTTTTGCGTATTTCGTATTTGGTGGTTAGATTCAGTCACAGCCAATGCAATGACGAGGAAATATAAATAAAATTAAATATTTCAGCATTCTCATTATGACAACCCTAAACATGATGACATATAGTTTGTTTACAGAGATTCAATATCCAATTTAGCTCAAGTATAGGTTAGGTTATTATATATGTAGGTATAGGTATAGGTATAGGTTATCTCATTACTTGTGACGACCAGTTAACGACACTGAACAAAACTTGTTTGTGATAATAATAGTGGGAGAGTGTGGTTTGCGGCCAGCGAGGACTCTGCCATAGTTCTTTAAGTAAGGTATTATACAACGTCAGGGGATTTATTGGTTTAATCGTTTTTTTAAATGCGTTGTAGCATGGGTAATCAATCAGAATCAGAAATCAAAATGAGATAAAAAATTTCGTTCGGTTTACTGTCGTGTATATTTCGAAAATCCCTGACTAGTTTCGGACGACATCAGGCGTCACACCATCGCAGCAAACACCATCCGAATATCTAAAATCTAGAAGAAATTTAGCCTAGCAAAACATAAAAAGAACATTTTCTTAGGCTATATCGACTATTTTACAACTATACATAACACTCTAAAATATGACCACATCTTTGTGTATTATGTTGTAAAGCATATCTATAGGAATTACGTAAAATTACCGATATAAAGTTAGCCACTACACTTTTGTGAGCGGGTGAGTCGAAGCAGGTAGACTCCGAAAAGCGCATACTAATAACTACATAATAACTTGTCACATCTATATGCCGATATATATCTCTTACCGTCTGATCCCAAACTAGGCAGAGCTGACTGATACTGACTGGTAGAACGGCAGTATTATAGCAAGGACCAAATTAAAGCACGTGTAAAAGATAAACGTCTGATGAATGTGTCAGGATCGTGGTAAAAGGCGCTCTGTCGTCTCTGTCTAACCCGGATTTCAACAAGGCGTAAGATATGTATGTACGAGTATGTATCAAAGTTAACTTTAAAGTGATGACTCCATGCCTACCTAAATCTTGAAAAACTGCAACAATGAAATTAATATTGTCACTTTTCTTCACCAGGTCATGGAAAGTACAACTACATGTTGCTATGGACCTGTTTTCTGGTGATTGTTGCAATGGGTACCGACATCTTCGGGCTGGGCATCGTGGTCACCGCAGCCACTTGCGACCTCAACATGACTCTCAGCCAGATTGGAATTCTATCTTCTATGCCTTTTGCTGGTAAGTTT
The DNA here is from genome assembly GCA_963859945.1 of Euplagia quadripunctaria. Lineage (NCBI taxonomy): Eukaryota > Metazoa > Arthropoda > Insecta > Lepidoptera > Erebidae > Euplagia > Euplagia quadripunctaria. The sequence continues at coordinate 646,499 of OY982571.1, read as the reverse complement.
AGTACCTGTGTCAGAGAGTTTTTTGCCTACTATATTTAGCGGTCAACAAGAATACTAGTAATGTGTGACCCATGTTCCTAGTAGTCACTAAAATGAGCCATATCAAGCCGGGCCGGAGCAGGTCCTACAGCATTCTTTGGTGGGAACTAATTCATGTTACAACGGGAAGAGTACCGCGGAGTAGACGGCGTTTAATTCTCTGTAGATGTTTTGTCCTACATCGGTTAAGTACTTGTGTACATTACAATGTGCTGGGGCTGGGTACCACATTCGTGGCATGACCCAGGCTCAACCTGGTCTAACGTAAATTATACTTTTGAATCATTTTCTTGATTGAACTCAATAAAACAACGTATCTTAAATTTTGAAGCAGTAGAGAACTACTGTTAGAATATTCATAAAAGTCTCATACACATCATATTATAAATCATCGAAAAGGAAAAAAATATTAAAAATACGTTTAATTCAGCCCTTGAAGACAGAAGACATAAGTAAGCAAACTATTTTTATGACCAGGATAAAGACACTTCTTACTTCACGTCTTTTGTCTGCAGCAAGGTAATGAGACCTCGATATGATAAGGAAACAAATGAGGAAAACCAATAGTAGATCTTCTGGCAAGTGACCTTAAATACCTGCAACAATAATGTTTGCAACATTTTAAGATTTTAAGTTACGGTCTCAATGACACTAGCTGATGTTGTAAGGTGTTATATCATTTCGTAATCATATTGTTTTCATTCATGCAGACAAATACTTCCACTGAACAGGAATGGAACCCATGAACCCTAATATCGCTGTGGAATGCTTCACACATTCATAGGTCATTGTCGTTATTTTATGTCTTCAAAACATAACTATCAAAACAAGAATAAATTGAATGCTTTTAATAATAAAACAGATCAGACAGTAAGTTAATATGTCCCATTTTTATTTAAGCAATATGTGTTTGCAGGTATTATAATTATGTCATACCCCTGGGGCTATCTCTCAGATATGAAAGGCAGGAAGTTGGTGCTTATGTACGCCATGTGCGGCAGCTTTATTAGCGCTGCACTCAGCAGCCTCTCTCCAACCTGGCAGGTTCTTGCTGCACTTAGATTTATCAGCTCAGCCATGTAAGTGATAGTCCTAGCTGCTCATATTCATACTACATACATAATTAATATGACTGTTTTGGGTAGATTCATATAATGTTCCGCAATATTTTTACCATCAATGACAACTAAAATCATTCTTATTTTATTGAGAAGGCTTTGTCTTATTTCTAAAACGGTAGAAATATAAACTTTCAGTCTTTATGTTCGGTTGTTCGTTCTTTAAAATGTGCTTCAATTATTTAGCTCTTAAGAACATGACATGAGAAAACAAACAGACGAACACTTGTAGATAAAGGTGGATATACAACAGTTTAATTGTATTAGCTGTGTAAATCGGAATTTCATCGCGATAATAATTACAATACCTTGCTCGGTTACCCGACGTTTGGATCGGATTGATTGACACCGATCATGATCACGAGTGGACTATGGTATAAGTATAGGTCTTATTGTATACATTTCCATTCCAGTATTTCTTTCGGAATCAGCGAATTGAACTAATTATTCGCGCTTTTGATTACCTACTTCTTTCCGTGTTAAACATAAAACAAAATTAAAATATTCATTGTTTCATTGTTCATGCATGGGTAAAATAATCTTGGCGTACACTAACTTTGATGTTAATCATAAAACCGGTTGGAGTTTTATGAGTATTTTCTCAGTTTTCAAAGTTCTCTGCAATTCAAAGAGGGCCAGTAAACAATATGACGATTACATCATCATCTTCGTCATTTTACCTTTTCCCAAAATTGTCTTTTTCTATTATTCGTTATTTCACTACTTACTCCCTTTTCGGCCATATCCTCTTTCACACAGTCTCTCCATCTTTTCTTTGATCGTCCTCTACTTTTATATCCGTCAACTTTCATACATAAAACTCTTCACCACATTTTGCTCATCCCTTCGCATCATACGGCACATCATAACGCTATTATTTAAAAATCTTTATGAAATAAAACATGGTTACTGTTTTATTATTTATCTAGTGTTACAGATGTAAACCAACTCCCTTAATAGTCACAATAATTATGTTATTTTAAAAACACTTGGTTAAAAAATTATTAGGCAGTTATCAGAAACCCTGAAGTTCACCTCCATTGAATAAGTTTGTACCAAACCTAAGCTATTGGCTACTGGAAATATGTTTCTATTCTGTAGAAGAGTTTTTTAATTATCGTGAGCAATAAGCGACACCTATATTGGTTGATCGATTTATCATTATTTATTGATATTTCAGTTATTATATTACTTACGTCACTAAGCAATTTTAATATTATGAAATGTAGTTAATTAAGTATCAATTTAATCAAAATTTAATTTAATTTAATATAGAATATCATAAAAATGAAATATAGTGTAGGCATAGGTGTAAGGCAATGTAATCATTAATTAATAATTTTATAAATAGCCATTAAGGGAAAAATTGCATGCTGTTATTTGAATGGCTAAATGAGCTTGTACATTTATTTAACTAACAACCTACCACCACTCTGTATCCTCATTTAAAGCAATTAAAGTATTTGTGTGTTTGTTTGTTTGTTTCTTCTTTGGAATCGCTCACTTACAAACACGGCAGAAGTTTTAACTAAATGGTTTTAGAGCATCAACTATACATTTTCAGGTCGAGTGCTGCCGAGTCAGCTACATACGCGCTACTAGGAGAGTGCTGCAGTTCAAAAGTTCGTGCCAAGTATATGCTCCTCATCACCAGTGCATTGATGTTGACACCAACCCTTTATTATAGTAAGAATTGTTCTATCACTGTTCTAGTTAATATAGAAGCAGTTCTTTGGACCCTCTAAAAATTTGATGTTATCAAAAACTGAATTGTAAACCTGGCCAAATTGCAGGTTTTCCCATGTCAGACATCTGGTCTTGCGTTGATGATCGAATTGCGAAATGTAAAAGCTTGTGTAGTGCTAATTATAGTTATAGAAGAATAGTTAGTTTGTTTTAATGTCAAATTATATGGTTAATTCTGAATAAGTTTTTATTTTTGCTAAGCGCGTTAATCTATGGATCTGTAAGTCGAATTTGAAAAATACTTTTTGCATTTGATAATCTTATGCTTACGTAAGATTGAAGGCTATTTAACATCATGCTACGAACCTTAGGAGCGTTGCAGTGGCCTTAAATGTGGGCAAAACAGTTTGGAACAGCTATCTCAAAGGCCGGCAACGCACTTGTGACTCTTGAGTTGCAGGTGTCCATGGGCGACGGTAGTCACTTACCAGCAGGTGACCCGTCTGCTCGTTTATAATATAAAAAAGTAGAATTTAGAAAAGTTGAGACTTAGTCCCGTTAAAAGTACTTCGTACGTAAAGAGAGTTAAAAGATTCCCCTTGCACAACCTACTCATACTTATATTTGTGTATTTCAGTAACGGCCTACCTTACAATGAAACTGGACTTCTCCGTCTATCTTCTGGGCTTAGTATATAGGCCATGGCGACTCTTGACCCTACTTATGGCCCTACCTTTGGGAATGGCTGCGCTTTGCCTTTGGTACTTCAGCGAGAGCCCCAAGTTCCTCGCCAATGTAGGGAAGGAAGAGGATGCTGTTAACGTCCTGAAGAGAATGTATGTGGTGAACGGAAACAATGAGAATAATTTTCCTGTAAGTGTTTGGTTAATGATAATATAATGTTCTTTAATGTATTACAAAGCACTATCTTTTCTGTTTTTTTTTTATCGTGTGGATACCCCCACGGGTCATCACCTCACCGGAGCTAACGGTAAAGTGGTATGTCGGAATCGAACCAACTAAAACCACACGGTGTTCCGTCACAAGTGGGTCTATTGCAGGGGGACCCGGGTATACCCTGGGAAGGAGTCCTCCGGGAACCCCTGCAGACCTTGACCGCCTTCAGCAGGCGACCACATCATGAAGTACGGAGTCATTAACTAAACATTTGGTTTACAACCACAACAATAACGCTTTGGTTCTAAAACAAGCCACGCTGATCTAAGTTTAAAATAATGTAAAAAATGGAGCTGCAATCCCTACATTTTTTTATTCATCATTAGATTATCAGACACTATCAGATTCATAAATAAAATAATACGCAGAATTTATAAAAACGACGATTGAGGTTTCAGTTTTTTAATGTGTTTTACTTGCTTGATATATTGTGTGCATTATTTAGAGAAAAATACACGTGTATAAACTGTGAACGACACACAAATGCATGGATATATTCATGCTAAGAATAAAATAAAACATTAGAAGGTGTAGAAAGTAAACGTTGAACAAAAGAAAGAACAAACATTTACAGTGAAAATACCGTTTAAACGAAGTTATGGTTCAGCTAAATGATTATTCATAGCAGGTTGAACCGAATCTTCACCAAGTCCAGTTATTAAATATAAAAGTCTTATTTATAGATCAAACGGATCTTCCTCGACGATGGCAATAAAGAAATAGTGGGAGAGTTCTCTTTTCGCTCTCTCTGGGTACAGATAGCGCCACTGTTCCAGTCACCTCTCCTCGTCAAGACCTTGCTGCTGTTCTACCTTACCTTCGTCACTTATATCGCGTAAGTATTTATGTGGAATATATAGGTAATGTATGCACTGAAACTGAAACACTGAAAGAAAAATTAAAATTAACCCCTGTCCAGTAACAAAAATTTGTGTTAGGAACATAAAAACCGATCGAGAACTTGTCCAGTATTGTATTTTGATCTATAATCTAATAAGATGCAATGCCTGCCACTGTAATATAAATAATGGCTCAATTCAAGGCCTACGCTATAAATGCCATTTTAGGAGTTCTTTACAGAATATTTGCACCTAACCAAAATCCTTCAGAAGCTCTCAAGAAAAAAATTAAATAGTCTAAATTATATCTTGAGAGAATTTTGAATAATCCTCCTCGACCTCCTCACTTATTTATAACGTCACTTATTCAGATACGCTTCGCTTAACCCTAAGCGAAGCGTATCTAAATAAGTGACGTCGACACACACGTCAATTTCATACTACTGAAATTGTATAACAGCAAATAAGATTCCCAGTAGAAAGAAAGAATAAATCTTGTGACAACTATACAACGCACAGCAGCATTCCAAAGTCAAAAGCAGTTTTCTTCTTTTTGAGTTACGTTGTAGAAATATAGCACAGGAAATTTCCTTTGTCTAACAACCGATATGAACGATATTTCTTACAACTTTTAATTCATTGTAAGCAAACAATTAGCAAGCACCTTGATGTATCTAAGCTAATGTTAATTTTACTCATTTAAAATTATTATCTCAGTACGCCTACTTACTAAGTGGCAACATTACATTGTAAAAATATTGCTTGTATTTCATTAACGTAAGTTAGTCATCTACAAAGAAAAAAAGACGACCTTGATAAAAAAATAGGAAAATATATGATTAGGGAATGTCATGGTTATGCATTTATAATACTGCAAATGTACTACATACTCGTTGTTAGACAATTTACATCTGCATTATATATGTACGCGGACAAACTAAGCTACTTAAAAAAAATATTGCATCCGTAGTTAAATTAATTTGCACACTATTTACGAAATGTATTATTTATTTGCTTCTACTGTCGTTACACTTTACAGTAAGTTAGTAAGATAAGATATAGTCGATAAATAGTCAAATCACCCTGAATTAACTTTCATTTCACTCTTTCTTTGGAACATTATTTTTATCATGTATGTAAACATTTCTTAACAACGTCTTACCAAATTTTATGTCAATTTCAATGATTTTTCTTTTCATATTATGAAATATAAACATTTTAACCAATCCGGATATTCTACCAAAATCCTTACTATTTATTGCCTATAGTCCCATTCATAACAGTCTGTCTCTTACGAAACTTACATAAATAATCAAGTTTTACCGTAAATTTTAAAATGTTTTTTCTCTATAATTTTATTTTTTTCTAAATTATACACTTTGTTCTCGGGGTCTAATATATTAACCGACTAAAACCACATGGTGTTTTTAGTAGGTTACAAGTGGGCAAATTGCCAGGGATTTGGGTATAACGTAAGTCTAATGCCCGTTTTCACCAACATTCCCTAAATTTCAAGGGTCACCTAGAGCAAGTTAGGTAACCCTTAGTGAAATTTTCGTTTTCACCAACCTTTAGGGGACACCTAAGTGCTTAAGTGTCTAAAATTTAGGGGCCCGAATGTTGACCACCTAACTAACCCCTAACAATATATTCGCTTTTTTGTAAGACTTTGTATTTATATTAAATTTGGACGAAAGTTAGGATATGTTTTACTGAGAAGGTAGGTACAGACACAGGTTTGCCTAAAAAGGAATAAGAAAAGAAGGAAGGGGGAAGAGACAAAAGCATTTCTGAAATGTTTGGTTAACAGAGAGTGTACCAGGGTACCTACTGGTTTTGGGAGAGATGAGAATACTTAAGGGGCTTCGGGACATTGATTTCGCCCAAAGAAGCACAGCAGTTGGCGTGGGTGCTGTGACTTTGTCGATACGTATAATTAATTGAAATGATGATGGTGCCTACCCCGGTCAAACTGTTTAACAAGGGTTTTTCTTATTTTACAGGAACAAATCAGTGCCACCTATAAAACAGTTACTGTGTGCCCTGAGGTTCTATGCTACGGGTAGTCATTTGTAAACAGTATCTGATATAGCACCAAATTACAAAAAATGGTTATTAAGTCTTTAAATATACAAAAAAGTATTTTATTTCGCAAATTTTTTTCTTACGAAGTAATAATAATCATTTTAATAATTTTATATTGCAAAAAACAACACAATCTGAAAACACTTTCGCAAATTTACGGTTCTTGAAACCCCTACAAAATAGGAGACCCTTAGTTAGGTGTCACTTAGCATGGTGAAAACGAAATAAGATAAGAGTTGTATTTAGGAGCTACCTACGTTAGGGGACTCCTAGTTAGGAGATGGTTTAAGTTTAGTTGGTGAAAACATGCATAAGTCCCCGAAAACTACGATACAACTTTAAAATAAGTCCACACCTTGTATACGACGACATCAAAATATCAACCGTTGACTTATGAGTCCTGATCATCAAATCTGATTGGAGTAACCTCAATTTGTGATAGAAGAATATCATAAACCATCACTCCATAACAGTCCATATATTTTAGATTTTTAACACCAGTTCATTTTGGTTTCAGAAACAACAGCTTCGCGATTATTCTACCGACTATCTTGAACATTTTCTTTACGTCGTACACGACCAGTGTCGCAGGCGCATCCTTCTGCGATTTATTCCAGCTCACCAACACCACTGAAACCGGGAACATTGACGTCACTGTAGAACAGGTAATTATTGTTTTCAATCCTGAAGATATTATCATTAATGATTTTCATTATCATTTACCAATCTATGTGATAGAGAGGTCATACATATATTTATATGTATAAACACTCACTCCTGTGTCCCTAAAGGGGTAGGCCGTGTTAAACGCCCCCATTTTGCGGATTATTTAGTACTAGGGGGCACTTACTAACGTAGCAAAGGCCAAACCTATTGCCATCAACCCAGCATTTTTGAGAATTAAATGGGAAAATTTGGAGTAAATTAAAACGGAAAAGTTGGTAAGAAGGGAAGGCAATGGACGGAAAGGGATATTGCTTAGCCCTAGCTACCCTAAAAAAAGAAGGGCACAGGACGCCCGCAAGCCACGTGGTGGACAACCGTTTCAAAAGTTCCGAAACGAGCTCAGATCAGCCACCAGATGACCCAAGATAGACTGTCTTGGCGCCTTAGAACGAGGAGGGCTGACCCCAAATGCAACGAGAAAAGGCACAGTAGAAGAAGAAGAAGAAAGCGTATATGTAGAAGAATTTTTAATCAATATGTTATAAATTGAAAAATTGTATAAAGACGGCTACAAAAAGCTACTGGCGCCTAATATAACTGATCTGGCATGGTATGAAATGTGTATACAATGAAAGTTCAAGTTATACCGATCATTGATGTAAAATAAAACATTAAAATGACTCATTGTTGAAATTCGACCACCAGGTGATCTCCAGCACATCTCAATAATTTATTTATAAGTAGTATATACAACGTATGAGCTTAAAACTTATTGCAGGCTAATAAAAAGGAAATATCGAATGCATGAAAATATTTATGATATTTTTTTTACACAAGTGTATGTAAAAGGTTTTCTATAAAAAATATAAAAATGACTATGGACTATGGGTATGAATCGACCACCAGTTAAAAGTAGAGCTGATGTTGAAGTTTTCGATTTAACTTAGCACTTTTTAGGGTTTCATACGTCGGAATGAAAAAACGGAATCCTTATAGAATCACTCGTACGTTGTCGGCCGTTTATCACAGCCAATTTGCTATGACCCTATTAGACCGATTAAGTTGAATTAGAAAATGGAAACAAAAATGTAAACTGTACCGTGTGACATCTCAAATGAAAGGGGATAGGATTTGCTGTGAGGGTCTCAAATAATTTTATAATTTCAAGAAAATAGATGAAAACGATGAGGGAATGGTCACATTCCCTCTTTCCTTATCTCCGAAACCACTAAGCCCAAAACTACTAAGCCCAGTTATTTACTTATAGATTATAGTAAACCTTTAAGAAGTCTGAGGCCTCTCAAAATTCTGCGTAGGTACAAATTTACATTTGCAATACATCGTACGGAACCCTCTCCACTCGCAATTGGTCGTTTTTTTCTGTAGATCATTCAACGTCTACCCATAACTAAAATACAGATTAATAAAATTCCAGCGGTTTTGAATGAAAATAGCTTTGATAAATTCCAGAACACGCCCAAATGCACGAACCCGATAGAAGATAACACGATTTGGGCTGGATGTGCTCATGGACTGTCTTTTTTCCTTCTCAACGCCCTCATCTCCCAATGTGCTAATAAAAGAAAGGTAAGCGGACATTTTAACAAGCGTGCCTCAGGTTAGTACATATATCATAACTAATATTATACATGCGAAAGTGAATGTTTGTTTGTTACGCTTACACGCCTCAACAACTCTACTGATCATCATGAAATTTTCACGTTGCCAGGAGTACAGAAGAGGACATAGGGTTCCTTTCATCCACAATAAAAATACTATTTCCCAGGGATACAAAAAAATATAATTTTATATAAATATAACATTAATATACATCATCAGCCTAGCGCTGTCCACTGCTGGACGAAGGCGTCCCCCAAGGCGGGCCAACATAACATTAATATACAATCAAATTTAAATATTATTTTTATTAACCTTTACAAAAAAATTTAATAGAAGGACGATGATGAATAACAATAATTAGTAGTAATAGGAATAATAATTAACATAAAAGGTTTTTTCTTCGATTTCAAGGTAATAAAGTTATTATATTATCTATTAAACGGGTTTAATATGTTCAAATCGCTAAAGAGCAAAGTTGAACGAATCATTAGAATTCCCTTTGAATTTAAATATATTCATAAGGCTCCATTATCCTCATAAAAACCCTAAAGTCGCTCAACGAGTAATTGAAAGGGCTATGCCTGTTTTTCTCCGCGATTACTGAGTTATTATTACTAGCGTATAGAGTAGACACCGCGAAGAAAAAGTTTGTAACGCGAACTGCGGCCCCTGCACCACAGTGAAAACAAATCTTTGTAGCAGTTCGTTGGGCAACACGCGTAAACGCCATGAAAATCACGGCGCTTAGGACCTTCCGCTTGTGAGAAAACTACAACTCAAAAACGATCGAGCGCTGCTTGTTAATAGTGTACGATTTGACTACAAATGACTGTTTTAGCGCTGCAGCGCTTTTTAGTTTTAATTCAAATAAAAACGGAACATGTATTTTGTTCTGAGTGGCTTCTCTAGACTTTCCTCATATCGCTAAAGCTTTTACAACAACTAGTACACTTTCGACGTAAAACAGCTTCTAACACATTGAGCATAGTTTGAGATTTGTTTGAAGGTTGAGTACAGTCCCTTAGTTTGAAAGACCCTAATTACGAAATATATTGCAGCATTTTTTTACTCTTTTCCAGATATTGACAATAATAATTCTGATCATCGCGGCGGCTGCAGCCGTTGCTATCAACAACTCCGGGGAAGCTGTTTCAGGTCTCGTGTTGTTCTACGTGTTCCTAACAACCGCCATGGCGTTCGGAGTTATATCCTCTTACTTTGTTGATTTGTATCCTACATCATATAGGTAAGTTTGTTGTTACTTGTTTGTTCTCTTGACTAGTCTAGACTAATGCTGCAACGATTCTTCTTCTAAAAAACAAAATGCATCAAAATACATGGCAAAGAGACTTTTTACCCTAACATATATAACAGTTCCAGAAGAACTTCCCTCCCGCAAACGCTCCGGCTGTGGAATGAGTTTCCTGCTGAGGTTTTCCCGAGGGACTACAGTATGGGGAGTGTATATTTTTTTAAAGGGTTGGCAACGCGCATGCAAGTCCTCTGGAATTGCAAGCATCCATAGGCTACGGTAACCGCGTCCATCAGGTCATATGGTTGTACGCCACGGACGTAGTATAAAAAAAACGCCTGGCAAAATTTTAATATTTTTCTTTCCCTCACAAAGGTGCTCTGATAACATTAGGAGTCACGAATACAGTAATAACTTAACTTGTTATATCTGTGGCAGATATATTGTCACAGCCGTGATATTACAGTTTTACTACTGATATTATAATCTAACCTAACGTACCGTTAGTTTATAATCTCACGCGTTATATCATAAACTGACGGAGTTCACAATTTTACGTTCATAAGTTCACAATCATATCGATGGCCACAAGGTGTGGTCAGGACAAAAAATTCTCATAGTTCTATTTTAGATTAAAAATTATTTAACCATAAGTACCGCAGACGACAAAGAAAATGGAATAACAATCCGTTTTAAAAAGACTCAAACGACTTAAAATTACACTTTAGATAGAATAATCAAGATTACATAACTTGAAAATTTAGAACATAAATAATATTATAAATAAATTATCCCAACAAGTCATAATCACTTAACAAGTTTGATAAAATTTCTCAGGGAAGCGAAGGGGTAGGCAGAGTAGTATTAAACGCCCACATTGCACCAACTATGATATAGATTCCATTTTCAATTAACTCATTGGCAAGCGGGAATCAATTATCACTCGGGCAGAACTATGATGAACTATGTTCAATTTTATTTAGGTTACACCGAACGATTATTTTATAAGAGTGACAGGCCTGTTGGTATAGTGTTTATCATTTTTTTTTAGTTTTTCAAAAAATATTTTATTAACTGCGTGCTTCCCTTTCAGAAATTTAAGTAAATGTTCCATTGGCAGACACATCCTATATTTATATGTATATATTATGTTTTACAGGGGTATGGTTGCATGCCTAGGGATGATGGTGGCCCGTCTTAGTGCCTTCGCGGGCACCAATATAATCAGTGGTGCTATGGGAAGCCACTGCTCTACAGCTTTGTACAGCGGGGCCGGAATTGTTCTCAGTGAGTACTCTTAGAATGTTTATGTATATCCTTCTAATATTATAAACGTGAAATTTTGTGAGGATATAAGAATGTACGGATGTTTGTCGCTCTTTCGCGCATAAACTACCAAACCGATCACTATGAAACTTGGTATGTAGATAGCTGGAGACCTGGATTAACACATGGGCTACTTTTTATCCCGATATTCCCACGGCATCGGGACTTATGCGGGTTAAACGGGAAAAGGTTTTTGTTTCATTGTTTGTTTGTTTAGACGCTCTAATCCCTGCAACTATTAGTCGGATTTGAATAGTTGTTTTGGTATTGGATAAAGTATTGCACAGCACAGCACAGAGCAATGAAAAAAAACGCAAGTAATACTGCGGTAACGGCTAGTGTAAAATCTGATGTTTTCTTACTCTTAAAAATAATATTCTCAATTACTATTGTTGTTAGAAACTCAAATTCTTAAAGTAGCCGTATTAACTAGCTAACATAGCTGTATTAACTAGTTGTTCTGTTGGATTTTTCAGTTTTTGTTTAATTATTTTTTTCAGGTGGTGCCTTTGCAGCGTTGTTCTTGCCTTCGGATAATCAAATATTCAACTAATTTTATACAATTAACTTAAGCTAACTTATAATAAAAATTGTAAAAATAAAATTAAATGCGTATGTACACTATTAAGGTTGTGAACTATTTTTTATGTCCGTGCTGACCCTTGTTTATAAATAATGTTTAAAAAGTAAAGCGTTTTTTTAGTTGTTCAATGTTTTCTTTTTTTTTGCTGCGATGCTTTTTTAATATGGCCGAGGGAGACTGAAAATTCTTTATCACGTGATCACGGACTATGAGTAATGGCGACGGAGGACCCCTACTCGTGGAAGTTACTTAAATCTAAATTTTTACGTGGGAGAGCCATGCTTCGGCACGTATGGGCCGGCTCGACTCCGCTCGATACCACGGCCTCACAGAAAACCGGCAGTAAAGCAATGCTTGCATTGCATTTCGCCGCATGTGTGAGGTTACCGGAGGCCCTAACCCTTCCCTCTTCTCTACTCCCGTTCTTCCCCTCTCCCCCTCCCCCCCCTCTTCCCACTCTTCTCCCCCTCCCCCTCTTCTCCTACTCACACCTTACAGGGCGGCAACGCACTTGAGACTCTTGAGTTACAGGTGCCCATATGCGGCGGTAGTCATTTACCATCAGGTGACCCGTCTGCTCGTTTGCCCCCTATACATAAAAAAAAAACATCTTTTGCGATTGATATATCATAGACGTACCTTTGTTACGTATATTTGACTTACCTATATTTGATATTTTGCTGTCGTTTCATCCAATCCCGTTACGTGTAGTGTGAATCATTCTTTACTCGTAAAAAGACAATAATCAAAGGTCAATTATGTAATAGGTACTGTTATTAGGCTTGGTTTTACAACAAGGAAAACCCACCCAACACGCATCTAAGTATATAATATTTTAATGGTCTTTACTTGTAAGTGTAGTGATTATTACACTGTTGTTGTTGATTAATAATATAATTATAGTTTAGTAAAACTAAACAACACACTTTAATGGCACACCTTTTTTTAAATATCTTACCAATCTGACTTCAGATCAGACGATCTGAAATCAGATTGATAAACCATTTAATTCCTCAGTGATAAAAAACTATATTTTGGTAACTTAAACCTTTCACTTCTCTCCTGCACACAATTACCCGTACACGGAGATATACATTTATACATTCTGTCAAAAAAGTATCAGGAATTGAAAATGTAATTCTAATTCCAAATTCAATTCAAATAATTCTTTTTGTGGTTAAGTTGGCACAACTATTTTCTATATTGGCGCGAAGTTTGAGCTAAATGACAGCATTTAGTTTGTTTTCAATACTCGATTTTGTAAGCTCATCTCAAGAGTGTTTTGCGATTTTTATAATGGATAAAAAACAACAAACGAACAAAGAGTTTGTCTTAAATTTTGCATTGCAAATGGAATATGTTACAAAAAGCATACGGTAAATCGACTTTATCAAAAACTCGTGCATATATCGTACAGTGCATTCGAAAGCGGCGGAAAGATTTCTTGGAAGATTTGCCTCACTCTGGTCGGCCATCAAAGTCTTCAACTGAGATTAACATCGCTAAAGTGAAGGAAATTGTGACTGAAAATCCTTATTCAAGTTTGAGAGGAGAGAGATAGCCACTGAAGTTTCTGTGTCTCACGAATCGATTAGTATCATTTTAAACGATCATGGTAACTGTTTTCTTTGACTATCAAGGTGTTGTGCACTCAGAATTCTTTCCAGAAGGTCGGACTGTAAATGAAGAATGTTATTTGAGCGTTATGCGGCGTTTGAGAGAGTAAATTCGTCGAAAAACGCCAAATTTGTCGAAAGGAAATTCTTGGATATTACACCACGACAACGCGCCATCGCACAGGGCCATCATTGTGAACGAATTTTTGTCAAAAAACTCAACAAAAACCATCGAACAACCACCGTATTCACCGGATATGGCTCCGGCCGACTTTTTGTCTTTCCAAAACTCAAATTACCACTTCGAAGCACCCGTTTTCAGTCGATTCGAATTCTTCGCGGCGAGAACTGAAGTCGATTGTGGAAAATGCATTTAAAAAATGTTTTGATAACTGAATTTTTCGATGGCGTAAGTGTATTATATCTGAAGGGGCCTACTTTGAAGGCGATACAATAAACTTGGAACAATGGTTATGTTTTATTGACCTTTTCCCGGTACTTCCTTGACAGAGTAGTATAATAGTGCCAACACACCAAGCAACAAAGTTTAGGCTTAGTGGGACTTGTATAGATACCCGTTAAATATCCTAGCCGTCTTGTTTACTTGCTTGCGTTACAATAATATAACGGTACTATTTTTTTGTAACTTTAAATATAAATCCAACACACTTGACCCATGAATGTTTAATTCAAATACTATTCATGTCAAGTACTCGTTGATTATAGCGGCTCACGGATCATGTCATTTATAGACAAGATTAATAATTTAACACTGTAGCTTTAACCTGTACACACAATAAAATTTGATTAGACATTGTTTCTGTGTCCAGCTTTTGAATGCCTATTTGAACCTATCATTTTTATTTCGAAGAATTGACGGGCCTGTTGGTTACATGGTTAAGTAGTGATCCTGACTGCATTATGGTTATGCATTCCATTTCCATCCAGGACAAATAATTGTGTGATGAGCACGATCATTTGTTTTGTGTCTGGGTATAATTTATGTATAATGTGAAGGTATGTATTTAGTAATATACAAGGATGTTTATCAGCAGACTTGTTACCATAGTACCTATAGGCTCTGCCTAGTTTTGGATCAGACAGCCGTGTGTGAGATGTCTCAAGTTATTATTATTATAATTTTTTCTATCGATTTATATTATAAAGCATCATAAGTATAATACCTACTGTCACACATTCCTGTGTAGTTCAGATTTCCCCGTGATTTTTTAACCAATTTACTGGTTACTTATAAATTGAAGTTATAATTTACTTGACAGAATGTAAAGTTTAATTATTGATTCTCAATTATTTATTATACAGTTGTAGTTAGATGTGTTTCGGGAAAATCAGACAGCTCGTGGATCTGTCAGGGGCCACGCATCAAGGAACGAACTGACCGGTTCCAAAAGTGTCAAGCGCCGTTCATAACTTAGGGTTTTTACTATGTGGAGTGTAATCTATTAAAAACTAAGAAACTACTTTGATTACGAATTTACATTACACGATGTAATAATGATAAACATCTATTCAATAAGGGATTAGTAGGTATTTGTGAAAGCAAAATTATTAGACAATTTATTCAAACTAATCCCATTGTTATTAATTTAATTATTATTTAAAATTCTAGAATTTTTACATCAAACTTTCAAATTCATAAGAAAAGGAACAGATGCTAGGTATTCACATTTTTTACTAAATATGGCACATAGATAGATAGTCTGGAATAGCATATAGGCTAAATATACGAAACCCATGAGATAGATTTCACCAAATTTTACTGAAATAAATTAAAGATATTTTTGATTTCCTCAGTTATTTAAATGTGAAAGTGAATTTGTTTGTTTGTTTATTTGTTACGCTTTCACGCCTTAACTACTTTCCTGCCAAATTTCTAGTACAAAAAACCAAAAACTTTCAAATATAAACTTTTGAGAGCTCTTACACTTCTTAATTTCGCCCTGTCGCAAAATCAGTTAAGAACTGTCTTAACTGACGTCTCCTACTCATAAACTACCTCCCTGCCAAATTTTAACTTCCAAAGTCAAGTAGTTTTTCAGATTTCGTGATTAGTCCCTAGATGAGTGGACGAGTTTCGCTTTTATAAGTATAGATGTCGTTGTAAATAAAATTGTTGTTTGTTTGACATGTTAAACAAAACTCAAACAATTCTTTATCTTTTGTGACAGGCCGGCTATTTGCAGTTCATGGAAATGGTTTGGATTTTTTATCAGTGTATATATTAATATATACCACTCGGTACGAAGCACCCATCTTTGTGTCAATTACATGTAAGTAGCTAATGCCCGCGGTAAAGCTTTCTCTAGATTTCGGACGGACAAAGGTTATTACATTAAAATTTGTATAATTCCATTTTTTCTTCATTACAATTATGACAACCCTAAATATGATGACATATGGTTTGTTTACAAAGATTTCATATCCAATTTGGCTTAAGTATAGGTATTGAAATAAAGTCAAACTTTCATCTAAATGCTTTTTTTAAGTTATAAATACTTCTTTTGGCGCGTTAGGGAAAGATGATGAGAGTAAATTTTTACGATGCGCGCGCACACAAGTCACAAAACCGACATCCTGAAGTTAGCTAGTCAAAATTTTAGTTTTTCAAACAAAGTTATCAACTTCACGATTGTGATCAAAATGGTTTTTACATATTGACACATACTTTGAGTACGTTTGTAGAATTTGAGGTTAGTTGACGGTATGTATTATTTATTACGATATTTAAATAAACTCTATTTAACTAGATAAAAGTGTAACTTCTTACGTGCGTACATAAGTACATACACACTTTTTTTTTAACATGTTTTTCAAAATAAATAATAAAATTATTGAAATTGCCCTATAAATACGTTTATGTTAATTTTATCACATGGTTTTGCTTAGTTTTAATTAGAGCAACAGCCAGTTTGAGCTACAGGTATGCGACCCTGACTTGCTCGAGCTGTTGCTTGCACTCTCCAATTCATCCGTATAAGCAACACCTCTTTCCTTATCAGATGTGTAATCGCGATAATATTTATAAGGTACAATACCTTTTTTGGTTACCAGACGTTTCGATTGAACTGCACCGATCGTAGTTACGGGTGAACTCTTCACGATTCTTTCCTTCATTTGCGTTTTCTTTTTACCTGCCTTTTTCTTTGGATATACTCCCAAATTTCACATCTTTAATTCCCCAAATGCCCTGTTTGCGGCAATAGGTTTGCCGACCAAAAGTCTGTGCATGATTCTGCCCGTTTATATTTACGTGCTAAGTTTGCCTCGAACTTTCAAATGATAAAAACCGGAAGGGTGTAGTGTTAAGGTGGCCTTCCACGGTACGTGATATTACGGATGGTCGCGGGCCAGCCCACACTACTGTACCGTGAGAAGAGGGTCCGTGATGGTGCGGTGGATCTGCCACACGTAGGTGACTTTAATGGTGCGGTTTGAGCTCGTGCGCTGCGGTCCGTGGTCGTTCATATAAATAGACGCGCCTGTCAAAACTCCTACGAAATATACCACAAGAGTATTTCATCGTGCAATCATAGCAGGCTGGTCCGCGTTCGTCCGTAATATCACGGATCACGGACCGTTGGAGGCCACCACTGCTGACCTTTCTGCTCTTTCACGGACAGCGTCCGTCCGTAATATCGCGGACCGTGTTCAGCCACCTTAAGGCATCAAAACTATGCGAATAGCGTTAAAATTACCACAAGAATTTAGGAAACGTGTAGTGCACGTGACTAGTAGATCCTGTTAAAACAAGTTAATCTTAAATTATTCTTATTCTAATATACAAATTACCTTTTTAGGTAGGTATAAAATAAATATTTTATAAATTACTATTTGTCTGACAGTTATGAGTTCTCACCCGGGGATTGTATTGGGCACTTGGGGCCTTACTTTCGTTGTGTGATTCATGTCAGGTAAGGGTAGAGAACCTTCGTTTCGCTGACGACATTGTACTCTTTCCACCTCATTATCTGAACTTGGCACTACGGTCACTGAACTCAACCGAGCAAACCTCGAGGTCGGATTGAAGATGAATATGTCGATGACTAAGATAATGACTAATAGTACAAAACGTAGGTTAGAAATCGACAGCGCAGAAATCGAATACATCCAAGAGCCTGGGCACATATATCTGGGCCAATTAGTCTCTTTCCAGGTGAGACAAGAAAAATAAGTTGCCAGGCCCACGGCAGCCCCAGGAAAAGATGAATTGGATGCGTACTGTAAACCGTGAGCAGTGGAAGGAAGGTAAGGAGGCCTTTGCCCTGCAGTGGAACGGCATACTATTTTATTCTTTGTATATTATATTAATTTTCTGGTTGTTAATTTTCTCATAAATCTCATAACGACATTCCTAGCTTCTAACAAGTTCGTCAGGGATTAAATTTACATATAAAACAGTAGTTATTCCGATAGCACAGATGGACTTATTTGTGTTTAAGCACGGTTCTAAATGAAGGTCTTATAAACTAATAGCTACCCGGACATGCGTTGCTAAGTTATTTGATATAGTTGTGACTGTAAATTGAGATGAAAATTATCCTACCTCTCAAGTTGGACCAAACCAATACCTACATACAACGTAGAGCTGTCGTAATTTAATCTTAAAAGTTTGTCGGTTAGTGCACTTTATTGTTGTGAAGAATAAAAGATGATATTATTTTTTTATACAATGGTACGTCTGCATTCCAACCCAGACAAGAAGGCAGGGCGTTGACGCTACTTACATATGTCTGCCCTTGACATTGACATTTAATATATTTTTTAAAGATGCGGATCATTACATCATACCCTTTTAGCGGAAAAAATGCCTAATTACCAAGTTTAGGTATAATTTCATCAATGATAGGAATCAAGTGATGTTCTTTAATTAGTACTTCATTAATTTTTTTATTTTATAGGGGGCAAACCAGCAGACGGGTCACCTGATGGTAAATGACTACCGCCGCCCATGGGCACCTGCAACTCGAGAGTCACAAGTGCGTTGCCGCCCTTCAAGGTGGGAGTAGGAGAAGAGGGGGAGGGTAGGAAGAGTGGGAAGAGGGGGGAGAGGGGAAGGACGGGAATAAGGGAAAGGGAAGGGTTAGGTCCTCCGGTAACCTCACTCACGCGGCGAAATGCAATGCAAGCATTGCTTCACTGCCGGTTTACTGTGAGGCCGTGGTAACGAGCGGAGTCGAGCTAGCCCATACGTGCCGAAGTATGGCTCTCCCACATAAATATTAAGATCCTTAGGATCTAGGCATATTCTTAATGAACCATATTTCTTTTCTATTATAACTAAATTACTTACAAAACTCTTTGGGTGATCTAACTTTGCAATGTCTTTGTGCTTCACCAGAGCTTCCAACTTGTCAGCAAGGCGGTTCCTCAGTGCATTAGATACTCACCGGGGCGGACTTACCACTGGCTCCACTCGAGGTTCAACACGCAACTTAAGAGGGATCTTAAATTCACCCACACCCTGAAAAAGTTTAGAATTCCTTTTTATAATGGAATCTTTACTATTACTATTAATATAAGTGGTTACACTCTCAGCTTTCTTTATATTAATATTATTATTAGTCAGTAACTTCAGTGCTAACAGAGAACTTAGTCTCAAGATCGGCTTCACCTTATTGTTATTAATTATAAACTGAGTTTTATTATTATGACCATTATTATTATTGGAAATATTTAATTTAATCTTTCCTAATGGCTTTATTTAAGACCTCAATTCTCATTTTTTCCGAGATCTGTTGAGCGAACTAGTTATAACTCTTTAACATCTTGAACATTATGAATCTTTTTATAAAAGGTACACCTCACACTAAAATAGTAAAATTTTTGGCATTTACAACAGGTTTTACCAAAGACAGGACAACTTCTTGTACCATGCTCTTTATTACTTTTTTACACAAATATAATGTTTTATTAAAATTGCTATTATTTATACTTTTATAATTAATATTATTACTGCTGTTCTTGTTATTAATATTATTAGACTTAGCTCAGTTTTATGGTGGTGATGATGATGTTACCTCTTGTTGCCAAGGTGTCCTCGCCTGCACAGTATGCACCTCCGGGTGTGTCAGCGTCTTAATGTGTTCTTCGGAGAGCACCTGCAGATACCTAAAGCCTTGGCCAGGGTTAGATCTATGATCTCTAAGAGTTTCTTCTGCAACCGCTGCTCCCTCACGCCGATGACAATTCTGTCCCGTAGCATCCTGTCTTTCTGGATTCGAAATTGCAGTTCTCTGCCAGCTCTCTTATGCTCGTATAGAAGGCATCAACGTTCTTACCATCCTGTTGGTCTCTCTTGTTGAATTTAAATGTATTAATTACCTCGTTTTGCTTTGGTTTGAAGTGATTGTTAATGCTTGTGATAATTTCTTGTAATTTAATTTTGTCTTCTGTAACTTCAGTTTTTAATTCGTTAAAGTACAAGTCTTGCGCCTGTTGGTCCACACAATTCAGGAAAATCGCTGCCTTTCGTGTTTCAGATAAGGGTTCAAAGCCTGCAGACAATGTGATCTTTATCAACCTAACCTTTATCAATATCATCCAGATCCAGACTTTCCGGCATGCACCGCGACCGCGCTCATGTGGTTTCCAAATTTATTTTCACTTTCATCAGGCATTGTTGTTGTTTTTGTATTAGATCTTTCTTGAACAATTCTTAATATTAATAATTATTATTTAAAAGGACGGTGGTGTAACGTGACCCTTTTAAATGACAAAGTTCACGCGACCATGCGGTCACGCGGAGATTAGGTTTTTTTTTGTACCTTAATCTTTTGTGCAACGATGCGTCTTGTTTATTCCGACTGCACTATGTATTGTTGTGCGTTGACCCTAATTACATATGTCACCCCTTGACATTGAAATTTAATATACATCCTGGTTTCTAGAGGGAGCTCATTCCAGATGTTTACAGCTTGGACAGTGAAGGAAGAATGGACTATACTGGAACTATATGAGGGACTAAGAAGATGTAGATTATTAGAAGAGCGGAGATTTCTGACATGAGTAGAGGACAGGTCCTGGAAATGAGGCGCTAGGTAAGAAAGGGAGCTAGGAGAGTAGAGAAGAGAGTACAGCGTAGTCAACGCCCTTAAACTGCGGCGTTGCCTTATAACGTTTATACAAAAAGACAGACAGACGCGGCGGAGGGACTTTCTTTTCTAATATGTTGAGAGAGAGAGAGTTAATGTGCATACGCATGAAAACATAGAAGACAGACCACAGTGTAGACGGATAAGTTGAAAGATGCACTTTAGGGAAAGTGAAGTGAAAGTAATAAATAATAACGCTGGGCAGTAGAAGAGATTTTTATAGACAAAATGGTTGTTTTAAAACTACTACAACTAGGCCTGGAATAGGTGACGTAAAACTACTCACTTGAGAACTTTTTTGTTTTCGCAGCAATCAACAAGTATAAGTACTTCTGAACACAATCTTGAATCGTATTACAAGGTAATGTTCTGGGGTCATTTATCATCATCATCATCATTCATCATCAGAAGTCAGAGTGATTTATATCAGTACATGTTATCAGAATTAAAACTATGTTGTAAAACTGTGTAAATTTTCAGAATGAAAAAGATTATTATCAATATTATTTCAGTCATAGGACGTCCACTACTGGACTTAGACCCTCTCACCTACTGCCAAGAAGACCACCATCGTCGACTAGCGATCTTTATATGGTCGTCTGATCACCTCATTAATGGACATTCTTTTCGGGCCATAACTTTTTAAATAGGGACGTAAATTGACAAATTTTGTAGCTCACATTTAACATTGTCATTAAATATCAGTGACGTACAGTGAACACAATAATAAAATACACGTAAAATATGTAAAATAATGTAACGAGCCTTATCGGTAAAAGTAATAACTAGGCAACCTTGGGAAAAACGAAAATGACGATAAAAAATAATTAATGGGTAGTTTTGTCAAAACCAAATAAAATAATATTGGCAGGTTATTCCAGTTAAAAGACGTTACTATGACTTAAACGTGATTAATTACTCATTTTAGAAGGTATTTGATAAATTTATATTTATCTCTTTTTTTTTTTATGGCGAAAATAGCATTCGAAATTTATTTTGTTTTTAAAAAATTGCTCATTCTTGTCTGTCAGGAAATAAACTGGTTTGGTAAACTTTATAGTGGTGGTCAAGAACATGCGGCAAAATGTCTGATGGCTGCCTACTAAATAATCAATGGATTTTTGAAATTTAGCAGTAAATAATAATTTTGTAATAAAAACCGAATAGTTCTAACTCTATACATACTTTGACTATATCTACTTTATTGTAAATATTTTATTGATCATTTACAATAGTCATTATATAATATTTTAAAAAGATATTTTTTACGATAGAATTATTTTTTTCTTAAATATTCTATTTTTTTTTAGTTCAGCTAGTTACAAAAGTATGTTTTTTGGTTTTTTAAACTATTATTTATTTAATAATATCGTTCCGGCGATGTATTTTATCATCTGCAGATATTATCTCTACGGCCACGGCTCTGTTTTATACGTACAGGAAGATTTCTTACAATCTTAGGCAAAGCGCGCACTATGAGTTTTTTCGCCGGTGCAAGACTTGGATCTTGTTCTAGAATTAACGACGCTGCGCCAAATATGCCACACTATTTAGGCCGGCAACGTACTTGTGACTCTTGAGTTGCAGGTGTCCATGGGCGACGGTAGTCACTTACCATCAGGTGACCCGTCTACGCGTTTGCCTCCTATAATATAAAAAAAAAACTATTAAAACTCTTATTATAAAAAGCTGCAGTGAGAAATTATGACGTAGCGGTTCTTTGCTGTGCGATGGAAAACTCGTAGTGCATGCGTAGCTTTAATAGGCTAAAGCACAAGGTCCAGTCTACTTTATGTTTGGATGCTACAAACCAGTCTGAGGACATCTCTGAGTCATTAAAAATAATGCTTATTTGCGCAGCTAAAACTACGGATCCAGAGATAATAACTTTAGAGGTTATAGAGTGCATGTCAGAAATAAAATAAAGGAATAATATTCTTCCTTGTGAAAGCGCAGTGGCATGTATTTGTAGAATACGGTAGTATTAGGATTGAGTGAGTAACATATTTTTTGAAAAATGTATTTTTCTTTTCGTTCATCTCATTTCTACAACTATGCCTTTTGTTCTAACAAATTACCTGTATCGATGTTTATTTAAGACATGTTTCTGCTCGCGGCTCTTTGTTCGTGTAGGTTTACACTTCTTTACATTATATTATACATTTTCATCTCAATTTCAATGATTTTATATATTTTTTTTTTTGCAGACATTTTCAGAAAAGTCTAGACGTTCCAACAACCGGAATATTCATATCCTTTGACTGTTATATATTACACTCTTGAACCCTAATACAAAGAGTATTCTTATCTTAAAGAACGCTCTGAATTCTTACACGATCAAGGCTCCTTAGGTTGTCGGAGAATTTGACTTTAAAAATGTCGTATTCCACGAATTTTATAGATAAATTATATACAGTGCAGGCCATCCGTTGTGGGACGAATTACCACTGCCTACGGGCACGGGCAGTGTTTGTGTCCAACTTTAAGAAACTATTAAAGGAACACTACTTGAGTTGCTAAGTGGTTGAGGCTCTTGATACCATGCGTTTGTATTTGTATATTTATATTGTATAAATGTTTTAAGTTTATAATATTCTAAGAAAACTATCAAATGTATATTATACTTATGCAGTCTCACCCAGAGTATTCAATTAATTGTACACCATTCATCCAATTGTTGCCTAGAAGAAATCGCAAATAGCGATAAGGTCGTCAATTGTACTTAAGCTTTAGTTTTCCATACATCGTTGGGCCCAAATC
Source organism: Euplagia quadripunctaria (assembly GCA_963859945.1). Lineage (NCBI taxonomy): Eukaryota > Metazoa > Arthropoda > Insecta > Lepidoptera > Erebidae > Euplagia > Euplagia quadripunctaria. The sequence continues at coordinate 622,840 of OY982571.1, read as the reverse complement.
ATGATGAACCGTTACAAGTTTCAAACTAGTGTCTTTAGCTAGGTAAAAATATAAACTTTGGACTGCCATAGTTTCATTTAGATTGACAATTGCATAATCAAGAAATATGACCTCGAATCTATGGTAGGTTTTGTTGTTTGCAAAATATTTTTTGCACGCCCCTTGAATTCATATATCATAGGATGACTAATACCTGAACTAAAGTCTTTCACTTATATGAGCAGGGAATAGTAGTTTACACGACTAAGGAGGCAAATAAGCTAAAGCGTGGGTCTATCACCTAAAAAATTGAACAAACACCTACAGTTGAGTACATTGTAACAATTTCTCACGTGTATATCTTTTAGTTTATTTATTTGTTAATGAGCATCAACAATATACATATGTAACATTGTTTTTTACATTTATCACTATATCAAATCTCTTATATGTACATCACATTTTAGTAGCCCACAGCATTTATTATACGTAATGTTTACATTGAGTACTAATAATTAATAAAACTATTACTAAAACTAATACTAAGCACTAAACATAAGTTACCAAATTTTTAGACAAGAATAAATCGTAATACAGATCAACCATTATGACACGTCCGACTCTGACACTGCTTCAACTTTTTTTCGAAAATTAGTCACAGAAATGATGTTAGTTATTACTAATTTTATAAATATAATAAAAAAATGCTTTAGGTATTTATTTCTACTAGAGATCGCGTGGTGGCTGAATTTCGACCATGGTTTATTTCATTGGCCAATATTACTTGACCTGTCATTGTATAGACTTTTGTACCATGACAGGTCAAAATATAAACTGGACACTCATAGCTGTATGTACCCGTTTTTGCATTTTTTTTAACTTTCTAGCAAATATTATTCAAAAATTTTAGCATTCGTCACTTCTTCTCTGTATAAACTATAAGTGTGCGAAATTTCATACTCCTTCGTCCGCCCAATTTTCGTAAAAAGGGATCCAAAGTTTTCGCTTCACGTATTAATATATAGATATAGGTATAATTAATTTGCCTACAAGCACAAATAATAAGTGCGTACTGTTTACTGATGACGTATCCGTTATTATAAGATACTATACCAGAAAATATTGAATATTATAAAAATAAGCATAAGGAAGAAGTAAATAAAACTGTTAATAATATTAAAGACTGGTTAGTGAAAGGTAAACTTAAAACTTCTAATTATATACAAAATACAGTAAAAGTTAACATTGTTTACCAGGGCCAGGAAATATGAAACAATATAATGTCAAATTAAAATTAAAGTTTGGCTACTTGAAAAGTGCGTTTACAACTAGCTAACAACGAGTTAGCAACGAGCTAACGGTGAAGTGGTATGTCGGAATCGAACAGACTAAACCCTCACCGTGTTCCGTCACAAGTGGGTCTATTGCAGGGGACCCGGGTATGCCCTAAGAAGGAAGCCTTCGGGAATCCCTGCAGACCTTGGCCAACTGAATAGGCGAATATACCGTGGAGTACGGGGGGCCTTACTCCCCTCCATATCAGAGAGGCGCACGCGGAACGTGCACCACCGTCTCGGGCCTGCTTCTCGTTCCCGTTCCACGTTGAAGGTCGTATCGGTCGTTGGCTAACATTTAATCGCAAAACGAGACGGCGGAATCCCACGTTTTCACTTTTGACCATGGACGGAACCATGGTCTCTAGCGAGATCCCTACATAGCTTCCCGCACCAATAGCCATCGCGAGGTCGTATCGCTGCTGCGTCCACGCTGAGCACTCCACCAAATTGTGGAGTGCAATGTCCTCGCGACTGATGTTATCACCTAATGTACCATATTCTTGGCGAATAAATATCTTATCTTATCGTCGTTGCAGCTAACGCCAGGTATTATTATTTATATTTTGTAGTTTATCATAGCGTAGGTAATTTCGCTTTTGTATGGGAGTGATGTATCTGTTATGAAGTAATTATTATCTTAATTAACTTCTCGCACTCTGTAATTGAAAACGTAATCATCTTAACGAATAATTACTTGATACCAGCACAATTAATACTTGTAAATACTCTCGCTGCCAGATCTACAATATATAGTTATTATATTCATTATAATTAAACGTACATGGTTATTAGACTATAATCATATCATAAAATCCTACCATTATAAATGAATAAGTAGTTTTTTCTTAGATGTAAGGTACATTTTATAATATTGTCTTTTTTTGTATCCCAGGTAACGTGTAGATATGTAAATTTCATGATAATCGGTTTAGTTAAGGCGTGAAAGCTAACAAACAAACTAATACACTCACTTTCGCATCTTTAATGTTAGTTAGGATAAATGTTAATAAATAGATAGAATATTCTTTATTGTACACCACATTTGAGAGAAATTAAACTATACAGTAACAGTTTATACCAAGCGGCAAGTACAACGGGTGGTCTTATCGCTAAAGCGATATCTTCCAGAGGGAGAGGGAGAGGGAGAGGGAGAGGGAGAGAGAGAGGGAGAGGTAGAGGGAGAGGGAGAGGGAGAGGGAGAGGGAGAGGGAGAGGGAGGGGTAAGGGAGGGGGAGGGGGAGAGAGAGAGAGTGTACACCACAGTGTTAGATAGTGTCAAATCCTAGTGCTAACTCTCATAAATTCGTTCTAGTGGCTTTACTTTAGTGGTGTTACTAGATAAACTTTTTGACCTGTGTACCGGGTTTTCTCCACCCGCGTTTACAATGGTCCACCTCACTCCAAGTGAAATACTTTTAGATGGATCTGCAACATCTTTGCTTTGCCAGAACTTGTTCACACGACATGAACCATGAATGTATGTCTCATTTAAATCACATCCAATTTATTATGCTCTTAAGTTTTGCGGTTTTTCTTTATACGCTCTAAACGTTTGTATTTTTCTTGTTTAATGTCTTCCTACTCCATCAACATTGTCCTTTTTGATTGGCATTTAACATATTTAAAATCAATCTCTTAAGTATGTGTAAAAGGAAATTATCAGGTTATTTAGGCTATAACTTAGTTATATTTTTTTATACTTTAGTCCTTTTTAGTAAGTACCTCAAGGAATCTCTCCCTCCGTTGAAGTTAATATCTTGTCGAAGGATTTGTAATATTTTCATAACTGTTGCAATTTCTTTCCGTATAATATATAATTCTTTAACTTTATTAGGTTACTAAGCTTCCGCTGTCCGTCCGTCTGTCGGTCTGTCAGCGGGCTGTATCTCATGATCCGTAAAAAGGTACACTGTTAAAATTTTCACAGAATGTGTACAACAACACAATGTAAATACGCAAATATTTTACGATACACATTGAAAACAATGTTTCTCAGTTGACATCTAAGTGGCTCTTTCGTCATTTTTATTAAAATAACATTTTTTAAGATAAAAAAAAACAACAGCTATTGAGAAATCTCCTAATTTGACCTGACAGGTTACAGTTGATTTTACCATATAAAAACTCTTTTTTCGCGTGTCATTATATTCTGGTAGTCTTGTAAGCCAATACGTTCCATTGTGGTAATTAAGAACCTACAGACACTTAGATTGAGTTTGTGTATCAAACTTATATTTACAGGGACATTTATTACATGGTCTCATTTATTATTAGGATGGCTTATTTAATGCAGGCACGTAAAGCATGTAGTACTATCTGGTGCCATTATTTCAATCGAAGATGACATAGATAAAGTTCAAGCTAATATAAAGCGTGAAATATAATAAAACTATTATGGGCCTTAGTTATTACATACTTATCTTTACAGAAGATCGATTGCGGACGGTTTTATTGCTTAAGGTAAATCTCTAACAAATGTTATGTTGTAAAGTTAATTAACAATAATCATATACTTCTTTGTAACTCTTAATGATTTTATTTGTATAATATAATAACATAATAACATTGGTTGTCATTCAAAAAAATAAAGAAAACATGTCGAAAAGTGATAGAATGACACAAACAAAAACCGGAACGATAAAATTGAGATTAGGGTTTATACTAACTTTAAAACATTCGTGTTCCATCCTACTAACATTATAAACGTAAGTTTGTGAGGATGTATGGAAGTTTGTTACTCTTTCACGCAAAAACTACTGAACGGATTGCGATGAAACTTGGTATGTACATAGCTGGAAACCTGGATTAACACATAGGCTACTTTTTATCCCGATATTCTTACGGCATAGGGACTTACGCGGGTGAGACTGCGGGGCGCTACCAGTGATATGTAATTATGTGATAACGGCCAGTGCAACTTGGTCGAAAAAGGCGGGAAATTTAAAATTATGTGATACCTTTCACCTAATCGCAATAAGTCCCGTTTTACGTTATCAAAACTGTACATTAGAGTCTAGTTGGACTAATTTGTTTGTATACTTGATAGTTTGGAAGAAGGATCTAAATTTATGTTTGGCATACATCTGTTTAATAGTATATATATTATATTGTAAATGGGTTTTATTGATTGGAGTAGATACTTTATTAAGAGGTTATTTTACGATGCTTTATCAGACCATAGCAAGTCATAAGGTCATCACACACTATAAAGGCACAGCTACAGCACGGCGCCGCCTGAAATTGAGGCTAGCCGGCAGCGTGCTTTACCACGCGTACCGGCGAAGTGCAAGCTCGCAGACCGCGCGCCGCCCGCGAGATGCAAGCTAATTTCATCGTCTTCATGTGCGACACGACGCAAAGTTTTTTCGCTGGCGCGCGGCTCACAGTCGGCGCGCTGTAAGCACGCAGACCGCGCGCTGTAAGCGAGCTGACCGCGAGCTTACAGCGCAGCGCATCGACTGCGAGTCGAGTTGTATGGTTGCAGCAAGCGCGGTTACTAGACGACGACGACGCTTACTAAATGTATTATACGACCACGTTTTAAAGCTCAGATTTGAATGACAACTTAATTGCTGGGATGGAGCCGTGCCGTTACCGTGACGGTAGAGTGTGTGATGAGCTTTAGTCCCCACTTTAAGTTAGGTAGGGCTTTGTAATTCTAATCACGGTTCACCAATGATTTCCATTACCAGTGTCTCAAAACCGCTAAGCATCATCCTGGCCGCGTCTTGCTTAGTAAGTTGTATATAAAGATAAAATCTAATTAGGGAGAATGTTTAAAAACTGCTTAAATACTTGCCTTGCTCATTAATCGAATTACCATCTTGATCAATGAACATTGAAAAAGGGAACCCATTTTACAACGTCCAGATGTACCTGGTTGGTCTATTAAATGATATATTACTTGTCAATTTCATTTACGTCACGGATTTTAAAAGTCTATTTTATCATTCTTCTCAAAACTCTTTGCATTATGATATCGTACAATTAAAATAAATATTTAATATATATGTAAATGTCTAAAGGATTTTTTAATAGTGGGTATCCAATTAAATAAATAAATGTCATACAAGGTGAACGTCAAGCGATAAAAATATAACTAATGACATTTAGAGGAATATAAATTAAATAAAGTGGAAGATGAATACCCTGTCTGCTCAGTCGGATGCAGTTTTTTTCTTATGGTTTACGATATGGTAAATGACTACTGCCGCCCATGGGCAACTGCAACTCAAGAGTCACAAGTGCGTTGCCAGCCTTTAAGGTAGGAGTAGGGGAAAGGTGGAAGAGGGGGGGAGGGGGGGAGGAGAGGGGGAGGGAAGGGTTAGGGCCTCCGGTAACCTCACTCACTAGGCGAAAAGCAATGTAAACATTGCTTCACTGCCGGTTTTCTGTGTGGCTGTGGTATCACTCCGGTCGAGCCGGCCCATACATGCCGAAGCATGGCTCTCCCACGAACAAGTTTTCTTTTGATTGATAAAAAATAGGGATCTTATTATAAATTGTATAAAACCAAATTTATAATCACTCTTTGTATTCTTTAAACAAATGTTAAAAAATATTATACTTATTTTTATTTAATAAATAGCTTAAATGCTTAAAATAATCATGGAAAATATCGGAAGCCGGTTGTCAAACGTTAGCCGATTGCGAGGAATCCAGCGAAGCTCTATCATTTTCTGAAACGCTGTTCACTCGAAGCATGCTCAGCCTTACACGTATACCCTCACGCCTGTACCCAGGAAGTGGTAGGCAGAAGTGTATTAAACGCTCACATTTTGGTCGACTATTATTACTATTAAATTATTCTTTCAACAAATATATTTTTTATGGAGGTCTTCGGTGATTCGCACCAGTCCAGTAGTTGTTGTTGGAATACAAACCGGCAGAAGGTGTCATATTTTTGCATAGGTGACAGAAACATCATCGGCAACAATCCTGGGAGTTATAAGAAATCTCAATCTATGCTTCTGTCCGAGTATTTGCAGAAACAGGAGTCCATTAATATAACGAAACATCCATACCAATATACTACTTTCCAATTATAAATTGGAAAGTAACTCCGTCTGTCTGTCTGTCCTATTAAGCTTTCACGCTTAACCGCTGAACCAATTTTAATAAATTTTTGTGTGGCGATAAACAAGACCTTGGAAAAGGACCGAAGCTTTTGCTTCATTTTGCGAGGAGGCGTTGTTGGCCAAAAAGGCGATGGAAAGGGGACAAGAGAGGACAATTACTCTTCTGTCTCACAGGAGACGCAACAGGCGCCGGAGAGTGCAAAACAATCTCCAGTCAATGAGCTGGGTTACCCGTCACCGCATCACTCTAGCTGAAACAGGCCCGAGACGGCGGGGCGACGTATTCTGAGCGCGCCTCTCTGAACCAGAGAGGGCAACGAACCTCGCACTCTACATTGGATTCAACTATTTCAACAGGCGGCCAAGTCTGTGGGGGCTCACAGGGATTTCCTCTATAGGGTACACGTGAGACCCCGACGAGTAAGACTTCGTGACAGAACGTGGATGTAAAATTTGGAATACTTGCAGTTTATATTAGGTCTTAACATAGGTATGAAATTTACGTTTTGAACTGGCCACTTCCATAACAAATTTCTGGCGTTTGGTTAGGAATTCCAAATTCAAATTAATTTCAAATTTAGCTTGAGTATTTTTGATTCAAATTTAATAGATTCGTTTGTTTTCGGGCCATTTTATTTTTGTTTGATATCGTTTTGTTCACAATATGGAAAATTTAAAATATCGCGTAATTATGAATACGAGTTCTACCGTGGCACTATCTCTGCCGAAACAGCTCGAAACAGCTCGCTGATGTGTATGGGAAAGCTACTGTAAAAGGAAACACGGTACGTTTTTGGTTTTAACGTTTTTGTCCTAGAATTTTAACCTGCAATACACGTGGACGTCCGGACCTAGTTGACAATGATGAATTAAAAGGGATCGTAGAACCGGATCAATCGCAAACTACGTCAAAATTTGCGGCAGGCTTCGGTGTAAGTGTTTAAACAATTTTAATTCACTTAAATCAAATTGTAAAAGTAAAAAAGCTAGAAAAATTAATGCGCATGAATTGACTGACGCACACGAACAAACACACGTTGAGTGTTGCATTACATTACTTAACCATCGTAATAACGTAGAGATTTTACATCGTATTATTACTTGTGATGAAAAATGGATCCTGTACGATAATCGTAAACGATCACCATAATGGTTGAACTCAGGAGAATGGCTAAATATTGTCCCAGGCGAAAGTTGACTAAAAAAACAGTACTGGTGAGTGTCTGGTAGACCAGTGCTGGTGTTGTTCACTATAGCTTCCTAAAATCCGGCCAGAAAATTACGGTAGAACTGTATTGTCAATTGGAAACAATGATGGAAGAGATAGCCGTTAAAGAACCGTGACAATTCAATTGCTGTAGCCTTTTGCTACTTCAAGACAACGCTAGACTACAAACTGCACAACAGACGGCAAAAATAGAGGAGCTGCGATTGGACTGTCTGCGACACCCAGCGTGCTCCTCGGATCCCTCGCATGAAATGTCGAAATTCCGGAACAAATGGTAATCTATTGGTTGCTCCAATAGATTACCATTTGTTCCGGAATTTCGACATTTCGACATTGCGATTGGGCAGTCCAGGCACCTTAAAAGATTTCATTGATTCTCACTCTCACAACTTTTTCAGCAAGGGAATTAATGAACTTCCTATAAAATGACGAAATAGCATAGAAAACAATGGTACATACTTTCATTAATTAAATATATAAAAAATCGTTTTACTTTTTCCATATAAAACGCAAATTTTAAATGGAAAGACCTAATATGTAGAAGAAGTGCAAATTGTAATTTTTAAACAATATGTGCAATAACGGTAAAAAATATGTAAAAACGACTGCATAAAGTTTTAGGGGTCTAGTTTATATTTTGACCTCTCATGGTACAAAAGTGTAAACAATGAAAGTTCAAGTTATACTGGTCTATGAAATAAAACAAGACATTCAGAACGGATGAAATTCGACTGTCGAGCGATCTCTGGTTTTTATTTACTCAATGAATATAGATTGATGAAAGTTTGGACATAAAAATTATTACCAGAAGTAGTTAATAATTATTTGTCTTTTCTTATACAAGCGGTTACAGAAAGGTTTGGTCAAAATTTAGGAGCGTTAGTAAGCGACAAATTGAGGTTTTTTTATTCTTTACATTTTTTTTTCAGAAAATCCTTACCTTAATGTACATACAAACAAACTAATTTAATATTAATGAGACTATTTACATGCATACGACACAAAAAGCTGGCAGAATTGTCACGTTGAATGCCAATGCTAATTCTCTGTACAAGAAAAAGTTTGAGATCAAGTCCTTTCTGGTCACGAGAAGTGTCGATCAGTCGCTTAGCTAGCTACTAATAAATGGAACGAGCACTCGGACCCCAGCGTTTCGACCCCAAACGGCTCAAAAACATAGTTCCCGATTAAATTATTGTATTTACGCCGTTTGAGGCTGCAGCAGCGCCAGCACAACCAGCTGTACTTGAAAGATGTGACGGCGCGATGTTGCGTATTACACCAAAGGCCTACCGATCTTCCATGGCTGTAACGAAATACCAAATGGTCTCTTCCCATTGTGTCGTACCAGACTATTAGCATTAAGGCTGGCAAGCTGGCGGTGACAAAAGCACCACGGAATATGTCGTTATGGCATGTTGAGAAATATACGCGAACGAAGTCATGGACAACAGTTAGTATTAATTAACTAAAAAATGGTTTGGAATGTAAATGAATATGAAATGAATTGAATATATTTAAATTTTATATTAGTTTGATTAATAGGAACTGGTTTATCTGGCGATTGTCATAAATATCATACTTCTGCACATATAAAGGTATACAATATTTGTTTGAACGCTCAGGTTTTACCAGTACGATTTAAATATTTTTTTTAGTTAAATAACCTGTTTATTGATGACGATAGTTAGGATCTTTATGTAAAATCACGCAGTGACCAGTGGCCGTTAAGGCAGGAGATACAATCGTACTTACGTAACGACGTCTGTTATTTCAAAGTCAAATTAGAGACACATAATAATATATCACTTACAGTGATATAATAATTATTTATATTAATATATAATTATTGTATCACTATATATATATAATATATTATATAAGTATTTTAGGAGAATTCTTTGTACGCACATTTAAGCAAACGCGCACAGACAGGAATGTGAAATTTTAAATTTAAAGATTGTTAGAAGAAGTGCAGAAATCTATTTTTTTAACCATTTGTGCTATAAAGTTAAAAAATATTAATAGAGGTCCAATAAAAATTATGACCTGTCATGGCACAAAAGTCTATATAATGACTGTCCAAGATATACTGGTCAATGAAATGAAGCAACACATGAAAAACGGAAGAAATTCAACCGCTTGGCGATCTCTGGCACTAATTTATTAAATGCTGTTTTTTAGTGAGCATATCACTGAAGATTACCGTATGGTTTTTTTTATGTGCCTAATTGCATAAATAGGTTTTATTTTTAACCCCCGACGCAAAAAGAGAGGTGATATAAGTTTGACGTGTCTGTGTGTCTGTCTGTAGCATCGTAGCTCCCAAACGAATAGACCAATTGAAGTACGTTTTTTTTAGGGTTCCGTTCCTCAAAAGGAAAAACAGGAACCCTTTTAAGATCACTTTATTGCCCGTCTGTCTGTCTGTCAAGACCCTTTTTCTCAGGAACCCATGGATGTATCAAGTTGAAATTAATACCAAATACACGGTCCCTTGCAGCTGCAAAAAAATTAAGCTTTTAAATTATCGCAATCAAAAGATATGGCCACTTAAGCCTTGGATTTGACCATTTCGACCATTCGACCAAATTTGAACATTTTGCAGGTAAATCAAAACCTATAGGGTACTTCCCATTGCCGTAGAATCATAAAATTTGGTGAGCAGCAAGGTCCCACAGCACAAGTAAATGAAATAATCCGAAAGTCGTTAATTTGTTGTTATATCCGTCTGTCTGTCTGTGTGTCTGTCAAAACCTTTTTCCTCAGGAACCCGTTCAGGCAACAAGTTGAAATTAACATCGAATATTTATGTCAACGATTCCTTAAAGCTGTAAAAAAGTCAAGCTTCTATGTCAACGCAATCGAAAGATACGGAATCGTAAGCCTTTGATTTAATCAAATTTGAAAATTTCGTAGGTAAATCAAAACCTATAGGGTACTTCCCATTGACCTAGAATCATGAAATATGGTAAGAAGCAAGGTCTGATAGTACAAGTAAAGGGAAAAATCCGAAAGTTGCTAATTTGTTGTTATATCACATAAAAAAAATAGTTTTTGTGATTACAAACTTATATTTTGTGGTTGGAAAGTTGACTTTGTTGTACCTCGCAATCGCAAAGTTAAGCTTGTCTTTCGGAAAAGACGGGCAAAAATCTTCGAGAATTGTTTTTTTTTTAGTTTATTTCTCTTTATTGTACACCTTTAAATAGTAAATAGTGCAAATACAAGTTAAAAATGTTAGGGTATAACAATCGGCGGTCTTATCACACATGGCGATTTCTTCCAGACAACCTTTGTACGGATATTGTCAAATATAATTGAGGGTAGTCTGTGGTGTACAATATAAGGTTATGTTAATATACTATAAACTGAATACTATATTTAACCATAAACGTACCACATACATATACCAATATTAATATTACTTATACATACACTAAAATATATATGTATAATAATATAATTAAAAAGTATTTATACTCACAAATAATAATCCTTCACTTGTTTTTTAAATAAGTGCAAGGTTTTGGCTTGTCGAATTGTTTCAGGCAAGTTGTTCCATAACCTGACCGCTTGCACCGAAAAGGACTTGTCTGTGAACTCAGTGGAATGTCTCGGCATTTTCAGCTTTAAATTCTCTGATGATCTCAGGTCCCTGCAATGTGTGTTGTGTAGGAACTCAAAACGTTCCTTAAGATAAGAGGGAGTGTGAGGATGGAACAGAATACTGTACAAAAGAGAAAGAACATGAACATTCCGGCGAAAGCGTATAGGTAGCCACTTGAGCTTAGAACGATACTCTGAGACATGATCATATTTGCGTAATCCAAATATGAATCTAATGCAGACGTTTTGGAGCCGCTCAAGTTTGTTCAGCTGGTCTTCGGTGAGATCGAGATAGCTGACATCACCATAATCAAGGATAGGAAGGAGAAGAGACTGTGCGAGCGCAATTTTCGTGTTGGTAGAAAGGAAATTCCGAAGCCTTCGCAGAGATCCCGCAGTTGCAAATAATTTACGACTGATTTCTCCAATTTGAGGGCGCCCAGGATAAGCACCGGTCCATATAGATTCCTAAGTTTTTAACCTTCTCGCTATATGGAATAACCGAACCATTGCAATATAATAGCTGGCATTTGCTGAAGGTTTATTCTGTAGTTCAGCCTAGGACTACCCACTACAATGATCTGTGTCTTTGACGGATTTAAAATTAGTCCATAATCCTTACTCCAGGCACATGTTTGCGTTAGATCTTTGTTGATAACATCAACTGCTTGTGTTATATTATCAGGATCAGCTTTTGAGTAAATTTGGAGATCATCTGCATTAAGATGGTAGGAAGAAAAAATAATCGATTTGTGATTGAGTTTATAAAAACTGCAAAAAGTAATGGGGATAACACACAAATTGATTCCCGAGATAGACACACCATCTTCATAAAAGTAGTACTAACGTAACTCTCGTTGCGCGAGTCAGACTCGCAATTGTCCAGTTTTTTTTTGTTTGAAAGGTGACTTGATTGAGAACGTTTTAGATATAATTCAAGAAATAATTATGTATTTACGGGAATTAACACGATCACGAAAAGGTATTACATACCTCTGAATTGCCTGACGTTTCAACCAGGTTGTGAAGTGTGAAAAATGGGGGTGGATGAAGAACCTTCTACCTTACGATCTCGACGACGGAGGGCGTGCACCGCTGAGCCAGTCAGCCTGTGAGCACGGCCAGTGCAACAATTCCCGTAAATACATAATTATATCATGGAACGCGAAAGTTTAAAAGTTAGTATAATTCAAGAAAATCTGTTTAGCCATTCGAAGATCATCAGCTCTTTTCTAATCGTTGAAGGGATTTTCGAGTCGGGGTTATTTTTAATTAATGATTATTATGGAAATAAGATTAAACTCTTCTTACCCTCACCAAGTTTAAGTGACCCAGTATAACACATATGTTTTATTTGCATATTCACACACACTACCTGAGTAAGTGGTACACCAAGTGATAGGTGGGTTTTGCCAGCACGGGTTTTTTTGCTTTGTTGTTTTGTTACTCTTGGCTTAAATTTTATCCTTATTCTAGCCAAAATTACCACACCTTGGGGGAATTGCACCCAAGACTATAAAGCAAATAATATAACACTGACACCATTTGGATTAATCCTAATTTAAACATTGCACTGGTACTTCATTTATTCTCAGAAAGTACTAAATTTGTGGTTTGGAAACTGGTTGTTGGATACATTGACCCGCATATTTTTATCCTTATGTTTAAACAGTTAACTGGTGAGCTTTCGAAAGCCTTATGTTACAAAAAAATTAACCGTTTGATGAGACCCCCTGAAAGGCAGCTTTATATAATCAGTTCGGATAGAATAGATCACAGAGGGCAATAAACTTGATATCAGTTTCTCTGTTGCCATATAGGTACATGAAGCAACGTTTAAGGATCAGAAACTACATTGTCTCGTCGTCATTCGGTCATTTGGCGTCATCGGTAGTTGTGAGCTGAGATAGGCCAGAAATCACCATACCATTTATGACATAGTAACAGTCAGACATTGATGACTAGCTCACAACATCAGAGGAAATCACACATAGTGCTGTTACATCACTATGCCACTACATACGGAGGGTGGACGCGGAGGGTGATTCCACCTTCCATATACATACATCGCATACCTGTAACTCGAACTGGCTGTTCCCAGAAAGTCCGAACCCTCTAATATAACCGGAGGGATAAGGAGGATTGGGATAGGGAGGTATCCAGGGATATTAAGCTGTCTTACTTGTGTACTTTCGTTTTCGGTATCCGCAGCTGGTTGGCAATTCTTCCTTGTATCGTTTCCTGAAATATGACTTGGAGTTGGTTCCTCCAAAAGACTTAAATTTTTACCATGTTTAGACGTCCAATCGTTAATCGCCACTTTGCTTCTTTACTGTAACAGATATACACAACTTCACCAACTGCTTTTACTACACAAAATACAATTACAATTCCTATGTTTGTTCGAGGTAAACATTTGGCGGGATAAGGTTGAAATGTCTACTATGAGGTTTGCTGTCTTGTTTGCCCTAAAGTTGGCAGTTTATTTTATTCATATTCATCCCTTGGCGGTACTGTTTTTGTGTATAAAAGGTACCCTATATCCTTCTCTGTATAATGTAAAGTTTCATGATGTTCGGATGAACGGTGCAACAGCGCATTAAGAACGAACAAACATACATTGATTTTTATATGTTAGGAGATTATTTCGTGAAGCATTAATTATAATCATAATGTACAAGAATGAAAGAAAAACATGTATCCTCATTACACACAAAGCACACAGTACACATCAATAAGTGCACAGATTAAAAAGACATTTACCTGTTCGAGTTTGAATGGTCACCAGCTCAGGGTAATACTGCAAGCCTTATTTGTATTATTCAAGGCATAATAAACATCGCTCATTTTGTGATGGCGTCTATAGGGTGACCTCAAGTATATAAATCGGAACATATGTGATAATTAATAAAGTAAATCCAACATTCACATATATATCACTTTTTCCGACATTCAACAATCGTCATCATATCTCCGCAAATATATTCAAAGACTTAATGAATTATACACCTAAACCTTTATCATGAATCAAATTAACCATAAAAAAAAACAGAAAACCGTTGGGTATTTTTGGAGTTTATCGCTTTCAGACAGACAGGCAGAAAGACGAGGTGAGAGACTTTTTTTTTTAATAGGTTATTTCATAATATGTAGTGATAGTGAAATACTATTATTTGTTCTATAGTTTAATGGTAAGTTCTATATTTTTATATAAAACATGACAAACAAATTGGAAGATTCTCTAAAGCAAATTGCGTACAGGGCTGGATATTTCAATACTCAATACTCAATCATTTATTTGTATTCCACAAAGTGTACTTAGGTGGTAGGTATAACATTAATGTGTAATTAGTTCATCATGGACCGTCGGGCACAGCAAAATACATTTAAAATATGTCAACAAAATGAATAAAATGGGTTAGAAATTGCATTAAAATTAGAATTAGAAGAGAGGAGGACATTTGCATATTTATTGTTAATATTTTATGGTAGAATTAAGCTTAATTTATGTTACTGTTTCCCTACAAGATCCTACTAATATTATAAACGTGAAAGTTTGTGAGGATGTATAGATGTATGTATATATGGATGTTTGTTACTCTTTCACGCCAAAACTACTGAACCGATTGCGATAAAACTTGGTATGTAAATAGCTGGAGACCTGGATTAACATATAAGCTACTTTTTATCCCAATATTCCCACGGGATCGGGACTTACGTAGGTGAAACCGCGGGGCGCTGCTAGTAATGCCATAACTCAGCAATGCGTATACATAAGTATAATAGGTAACAATTTAAACAAATTAAACCAAGGCTGTAGGTGAAAACGTAGAGACGGAACATTAGCCGCCTAGATGATGAAATAGCGCTATAGAGCTGTCAAAACAGAATCAAAACCAAAAAAATAAAAATAAAATATTCCAATTAAACCAATTATAGGTATTTTTGAATTGTCAGGAGTACGAATCAGTCAGGATAAGTCAGTCGTGAAGCTAGTTGCCTGTTTCAATACGTAGATTCTATGGAGAAGAACAGGTAAGAAACTCCAAGGACACTCTTTTTCAACATGTTTTTTTTTAATTTTCTGGTTACATTGCTTATTAGCGCAAATGAAGTGTGAGGATAATGTAACATATTGTTCTAAAATATAAACAGTCACCCAAATTACTACTACATTTAAATAATAGCAGTCTGGAGATGACCAGCCTCGACCAACGGCACCCGTTCACGAGCATGACGCACGCGTCAGCCATCATACAGATCAACTATATTGAAGGAAGCCGAACGACCCGACACATACGCCAGAATCGGCAGGACTTCTGGGCAGGCACGAAATACTCAGAACTGCCAAGCAGCATAGGAAATTTAACTTAATGACTGACTACATAGTTCTCACATAAACAATTCACTTGGCACCGACTTCAAATATACCAGTATATACCTGGTGCCTTTATAATGTTATCTATCATTTTAAAAGTATCACATGTATGTAGTATTTTCAATATTAAGTTTGAAAGCGACTATCTTTCACTTTTCAGTGCCCTTTCTTTGCTTGTGCTTTTTGAAATCGGTTTACTTTTTTTTAAGTTTTTATTTTACGCTCTCTATTGCCTTCACAAGCAGAGAAGAAGGTCTTTCTACCGACGATCAGACGATGGTGATCGAAGACGAAGATGCCGACGACAGGACCGAAGAACTGAAGAGGATAATGCAACGGCTTAAAACCAAGACCACTGCTCCCGGTCGCAATGGCATTCCAAGCATTGGTATTCTATTTCAGTATGTCAACAGTCAACTCCCCAAGGTGGTGGGGTTGTCTGTTTTTCAACAGAGGCCACCTTTGCCGATGCTCACAGGGATTTCTTTTCTTAGTTTCACCCAAAACCTGGTAATAAGAGTTCGTGAGGGAACACCGTGTTGTTTTAGTCGCTTCGAGTTTAGCGCCGGTAAAGTAACTTTATATGTAGAAGAGTTTATATATAAAAAATATTATTTCTTCGTAAGTTCAGTAAGTTTCGTATTGTAAGTCTCAACTCAAACCAGTGTTTTTTAATGATTCCCATAATCACCGACATCATAGCTGAGGGCGTGAGAGGCTGTCCATCGATCAGTCTTCAGCAGTCTTTGGACACTCTCCACGATCGTAACACCTCTCGCACGTAACTCTGGCTATTGGGCAATTTTGCTTTTACTCCCCTCTCTGTATCAAAATCACCTTATTAATAAGTTTGTACTTTTTTGGTGAGCTACTATTTGATAGCCTAATTCTTGAAGATGGTAATAGGCTATTTAAGATCACGATATGACACTATGGAGAGGAGCAGTGATCATAAACGGAGGTGAAACTGCTGTAAACTTCTAGTGTGAAAAATATGTCCTTCTTATTCCTGCACGCCTTGTACGTACTACATACCAACCGACGAATACTTAAGAGTCTTTAAATTGTTCGAATTCACTGTTCTGCCAACTGTTTTCTAGTAATTTCTTTAAAAATCTGTATAGAAATACTAATGTGTGGGATCCCTTTTTATTGTTATTATCTTCTTTCTAACACTTCAAGTACATAATAATCAACGATAAAATCAAAATAATCTGCAATTTAAATGAGATGTACAAAACTTTTCAATTTTCATATTTTTTAACTGGATTTGACTGAATGGTGGATTTCTGCACAAAACCCGGTTAAGTACTTTATGAGCAGAATTTTTATGAAACATGTACAACTTGTCACGTATCTGACGACGTACAATAACATACCAGAAGTTACGTACTGTCAACCTGTTACTTTGGGTATTAAAGATGGGAAAACTGGGAGTATGAAAAGCAAAGATAGCTAATCAAGAAAGGCAATGGAAGGGTAGAGATATTGCTTGCGCGACTGGATTGGGGAGAGAGCAATATCTCTAGTAGGTTAAGGACACAAACCTGTAATTCGAACTTGCTGTTGCTGGAAAGTCCGAGCCCTCTAAATTAACGGAACAGTAGGTATTGAGATTATCTCCTACGTCTAAACTTTACCGTGGCTTGTCTAGACGAGTTAACCTTGGATTCGATCAGAATTATTAATCTTCTCCTTTTCATATTTAACCTATTCGTAAGTTCATTGAATTATATTAGCGAACCGCAATAAATCAAAGTTTAAAAAATTGCTATTAATAATAACCGAACCGGTATCTTTGAACGTGCATGATTGCAGTCATGCACACCTTTGCACCATACCGGTCAAATCATCATTCATATTTTAACTACTTGTATAATAATATTGTAATAATAAGTTCATTGAACTAATGGATCATGGCGCTATCTGGACCCAAACTAAACATATTTTACAGTATGGATTCTTGAACGAGGATAAATATAGGTATGTGTACTTACATATATATTTTTTTGTAAATACTATAATTACTTACTTACATTAATTATACATCAAAATGCCCAGACCAATTTATAATAACACTACTTATTCATTCAATTAAACGAGGTACAGCTAATCTATCTTAATGTAATATGTAGTGGACAATATTTGATTCTACACATAAACGATAGAGTTAAACGACGATGTCTGAGTTAGTAAAAACTGTGTGATAGACACCGACGCCATCCTCTACTATACAGATTGAACCTGGTGTTTGATAATTTACATTTTATCATAACAAAGTTTGTCTTACCATTAGTATTAAAAAAGATTAATGAACATAATTATTGGAAATAGAAACAAAAGAATAGCTTCTAAATAAAATAAAAGCATGCAGCACAGTGTGTGTGTGTATATATGTACATGAGTAGATGTATGAGTGTGTGTGTGTGTATGTATGTGTGTAAAAAATTCTGATTATAACTTTTTTTTTTTAATATTATAGGGGGCAAACGAGCAGACGGGTCACCTGATGGTAAGCGACTACCGTCGCCCATGGACACCTGTAACTCAAAAGTCACAAGTGCGTTGCCGGCCTTTGAGATAGGAATAGGAGTACGCTCTTTTCTTGAAGGTTTGAAGGTCGTATCGGTCCGGAAATACCGCAGGCGACAATTTGTTCCAGAGATTGGTTGTGCGAGGGCAAAAAAATTGGAGAACCGCACAGTGGTGGATTGCCAATTATCCAGGTGATGGGGATGAAAGTTTTGTCGCGTTGAACGATGGCAAACGTTGCGGCCGGTATAAGTCCGAACAATTCCTCGGAGCTCTCCCCATGATACATGCGATAGAGAATGCAGAGTGAAGCTACATCTCTACGCAACGCCAAAGGGTCAAGCCGATCTGAAATATCCTGGCAATCGATGATTCGAGTCGCTCTCCGTTAAATGCGGTCAAGAGGGAGAAGGTGGTACTGGGGGGCTCCTGCATAGATATGAGAACAGTATTCCATATGCGGCCGAACCTGCTCCTAAAATCTCCAACCTTTGGAGGATATATGCCAAGTCTAAGAAAACGCCTATTGTTTTCGTCCTGGTGTCTAGATTTTCAAAAATTATGATTTATTTTTCCTAAAGCTATACTGAAAACTCCTTAAGACAAACAAAGTTTTATTGCTGGGCTTATTTAATAACTGGTACTGAAGAAATAATTGTATCGATTTCGGAGAAATCAGTGTCCAATAACCCAAGGGAGCTAATTAAAAGAGACCCCGGGACCTCTGACGTTGTTGTCGTTTTCTCTGCCCCCGCGCCAAATACCTATCAATGTTATAGTGTATCCCTTTATACACTATACCACGCGTGCATATGTACAACTTCACTGGCTCGCCCACTCATTATAGATGCGCAAGCTGACACGTCTGCACTAGCCTATGGCTCACGCAATACTGACTAACCTGCGATCTCTGGAATAAATATAACTATTATTTAGTTCTACCCTACATACACTACAAATGGCCTTTACAACGGCGGCAATTGAATAAACGTCCAAGTGAAAAAAAAAGAAATTTTACAAGAGAAAATAAACATTTCGAGCAAAACAATTCGGGCGAGCATAATTAACTGCAGATTTGCATATTAGTTCCAGGGTAATTATTTCCAATTTTCAGGCAATTCGTAAAAACTATTTTGTTTTTCTTGTCAAATAACGCATTAATAAAACTGTTTGAGTCATATTTGTTTGTGGTAATATTACAGATAAATAATGCAATGTTCGGCGGTTGTTGCAGGAAATTACAACCTTTTAAAACGTGGGTAATTTTCTTTGAAACTTTATTCTCAACATGAAAATTAATTTTAAATATACGCCATAATACATTATATTTTTATTAGCGTCGATTGATTATCTTTATTTATTATACAGATTAACTGAAAAAATAATGCAATCTTAATGTAATCTCAAGGATTAAAATTAAACAACAGTTTTAATTTAATAATTGTAAACATTAATTGATTTGAAGGTAAGTTATGAAACCTTCGAACAAAATCACGAATGATTTGTGAACCAGGGATGTACCACATCTTCAAAAGTACATTATACGCTTTCGTACATAATAGGCTTTTTAAAGGTGACTACGTAACTACCTCCGATTTTAAGATTTCGTGCGAGTTGCATGCGACACTGACCGTATCCGTATAAGCAAAATCCTTTACTTTCTATTGCCCTCCCTTATTGCCTACTTTTCCCTTTTAATATACTCCCAATTTTCCCATCTTTATTTCCCAAAGTACCCCAAAGGCGGCAATAAGCTTGCCCCCTATTCCTTCCAAATTACAGTGGGTACATATTCAATCACGTGAATGTATGTATGTTGTACCTTCGTAACATTCTTTTTTAATCCTATTAATACAAATCAGCTGTAATTTACCTTAAAATACAACTCTTTTTATCCGACGAAAAAACAGAGGAGGTTCTCAATTCGACCGTATATATATATTTTTTTTTTAGGTTTGTTCAGCCCTCTCTCCGTTATTTATGAACCGATTTTGGTTATTCTTTTTTTTTGTTAGATAGGGTATACCTCAAGGGTGGTCCCATGTCAAGGAAGTCAGGATCTGATTATAGGATTCTGTAAAATTGAGAGAAACCTTCGAAAATTGTAGGAACAAATAGTATTTCTGTTTACTTTTCATTACTTTATCAGGTATTTGCGTTCAGAAATCATCACCTCATGTGAGCTGATGATGAAAAAAAGTCATCAAATAAAAATCTTGTTAACAAAACATTAAACCGACGAAAAGAACTAAAAAGCAAAAAATAAAAAACTATAACATTTTCATAATCTAATTTTGAGTCGGCGCCAAATAATAAAATGATTAATTATACCTACGTACAGTTGGTTGTTTGGCACCGACGCAAAATAAGATTATAAAAATTTTATAGTTATTTATTTTTTGCTTTTTAGCTCTTTTCGTCGGTTTAATGTTTTCTTAAAAAGATTTTTATTGATGTAACGATTGATGTAAAGCCATCTTCTTCTTCTTGCTTCCTTTCATGGTCACCGATAGCCCAAATCATTGTAATAAAGTTTATTTCTGAATTCTGATACATTCATCTAAATTTTGAGTACCTACGTTAAAGTTTGCAGCTGCCAGCTGGTGAATAAATTTTTCAGATCTTCAGATTATCCAGATATTTAATCACATGTTCTTGTTATTAACCCAAATATTTCTTAGATAGATATATGTATTCCGTTACATATTATATTTTTCATTTGCTACTACTATTTATCTTGGAGTTCCCCATTGGTTAAAATTTTGTGAGAGTCAAAATGGTGGGTGTACCATAGCAAATTGAATATAGTACAGAAAAAATCTACATAAATTGTACGTATACTTAAAAAAATTGTACCTCTATTAAAACGAAAATATAACAAAATCAAGACACACCCGCCATTCTGACGTTAGAATGGCGGGTGTCTCTACTATATTAATTCATAGTAGACATAGGGATTAAATCTTAATACCATAAATTTGCACCTATTCGCTACTCTATATAAAAGCAATCGCACACTCAGTATGTTGATGGGTTTTTGTGTAATAAAACTACTAATGGTGCCGTGCTTACTTGCCTTTGTAACTATTGAATCATCTAGATAAACACCTTTATATTTTAATAACATCTGCAAAAAGGAATATGTAAAGGCATGTTAATATTTTACATAGTTATAAAAAGAGGACTTAAGGTGCGTTCACACAGTGAGCGGGCAAGTAAGCACGGAAACATTAGTTTTATTTCACAGAAACCAATCAACATACTGAGTGTGTGATTGCTTTTATATATAGTACAAAATACGTAGAAATTTTTGGTATTAAGATTTAATCCCTGTCTTTACTATGAATTAATATAATAGATACACCTGATGGTCTGATCTCATCTGAGGTGATTTTGGTATATTTTCGCTTTAATAGAGGTACAATTTTTTTAAGTATAGGTACTATTTAGTACAATTTCTGTACATTTTTTCTGTACTATATGAGTTTGGATTTGTTATGGTGCACCCGCCATTTTGACTCTCACAAAATCTTGGCTTTCATTGTATTCAATCGGTGCGAGAACTTTTTTCTTTTATTAATTTAATTTACTTTGTTTTTAAGATACTGTAAAACCACTAAGGTTTATAGTAAGTACCGTTAGTTCACGTCCAGATAAGTAGTCGATATATAAAGAGTTTACTGCTACATTTCGATATTTTATATAAAAGAAGTCAATAAATAAGATCATTTATAGCAACAACTTGTAATAATAGGTTGAGATAGTTCAGCACACGGGAGTAGACATACATTTATTTGTGGTTGTGTAGTTGATTCAGGAGATAAGTCCTGAGTTTATTTTTAATATTGTTCGTTTTGTGGTTGTCACGTAAGTCAGTGGGTAGTTCATTTATCAATCGAGGAAGGAGGTGAGCTGCCGTTCTTTTGCCATACGTATTGTTAGTGCGCTTTGTGAATAACTGGTTTCAGGTGATCGCACGCGTATGCACAGAATGTTCTATTTCTTTTTTAAGTGCCGTGCAAAAGAAATATTTTTTAATAGTAGATATTTTACTTGTGTTTGAACCGGTAATACTTTGCAGTGTTTGAAAAGACCACTATGGTCGTCATTGAACAGGTGTCGAATATTTTTGGGAACTATATTTTTAAGGGTTCTTACTTGGAGGTTATATATTTTATTGAGGTATGTACTGTATGTACGTCCGTATGAACTAAGACCATATTGTATGTAAGACTGTGCTAATGAATCCGAAAGGATCTGATTTTTTATTATTATCATATTGGCCAGGAATTACCTCAATTTGTTGCAGACATGTTCTATTTGAACATTCCAATTGAATTTGCTATCTATATGTAAGCCTAGATACGTTTGATTGTCAACAACTTCTATACTGGGACATTTGCAAAGGGTGTAGTTATAGGAGGAATGTAAACAATTATGGTCATGTGCTACTAAATTTTTGATATGTCTAGCTTTGAGGTATGGGGATTTTATGACAAAAAGTTTAGTTTTGCTGGAGTTCAAAACAAGTCCTGAGTCGTGGCACCACTTATTAAGATTATCAAAATCCGTCTGTAATCGTTCTAGGGCTTTGTACGATATCAAAAAACAGGTGTCGTCTGCGAATTGATAACAACTGCAATTTACGATGACATTACCTACTCATGTCGTTAACGTAGGACAAAAAATGTAATGGACCCAGTACCGAGCCTTGGGCCGTGCCCTCAGTAGATGCTATGCGATCACTGAACGTGATATCTTTACGGTGGAGGTTCGATTGTTTAGGTAGTTTTCACACCATTTTAGGAATGGTCCACGATCTCAGCAATGATTTAGTTTTTCTGTAACCTGTTTATGTTCAAGGGTGTCAAATGTGCGAGAAAAGTCTATGAAGAGAGTCAGCACAATTTTTTTCACGTTGAAATGTTCATTGACCTCATCAACAAAGTTTTGCAAAAGTTGAGTAGTGCCCTTATTTGGTTGGAATCTAAATTGTTTAGGATATATAATATTGTGTTTGCGGTAGAAATTATGGATATGTTGACACACATAGTTTCCCAAAATTTTGGATATGGAAGATAGAAGGGTAATAGGGCGATAATTAGTAGTCATTTCTTCTAACTTTTTTACACCCTATTTTTAGCTCATCTGAATAAATCCCTCGAGTGATACTACGGTTAATAAGATTCACAATAGTTACCGTGACCTCGGCTCCTGCAAGCTTTACATCGGATATCTTTATGTTGTCAGTGCCCAGTGCTTTATTTGTGTTTAACTTCTGTATTATTTTATGTATTTTGTCTCCCGTGGCTTTCTGAAAAAATATACTAGCATCAGCTTTTTCACACAGACTATTATGGTCTAGTATAGTTTTGCTGCAAATAGGTTTTATACTTTTTAATGATTTGCTGAACTCATGCGTGAAATTATTGGTCCTTCAAACGCCTTTAGCACCGCTGAGTCAATTGATAATGTCACTCGACCTAAAATTTTGTATATATATATATATAATTTGATAAATTTTTCTTGGATTGTTATAATTGTTATTTATTTTGTTGATATAATAGTTATTTATTTTTGTTTCTATTACTTTATGCAGTTTATTACGAGTTTTATTATGTTCTAGTTTTAATCTAAAATTGCTTGGGTTATGTTTCCATTTGCTGAATAGTTCATTACGTTTATCACACAGTCGCGTGACATTGCTGTCGATCCATGGTACCAAAGGTTTTTTAAAGTTGTTTTTGTGGTTCTTATAAATTATAGAAGAAGTTGCTGCCTTCTGTGCATTTTGGAAGGAGTTTCTGAAAAAGTTTGAAATCTCAGAAGGTGTTTGCATTTTATTTGTTTGTAACCAGTTAACCTTTTTTAGATCACTGTGTAAAATGTCAAAGTTGGTTAAGTGCCTTGGGACACCCTGTATATGCGAATGCGGCGCATTATGTTCGACACAGGTAAACATAAACTCATAGCGCGATAGAGGATCAGCAGTTACTACGTTCAGCTCGTCTTCGCTAGGTTGTGTTGAAGTATGTTTTTGTTAAATGTGGAAGTCGCCGCATTTTTATTCCTTTGCTTTTTAGGGTTCCGTACCTAAAGGGTAAAATCGGAACCCTATTACGAAGACTCCACTGTCTGTCTGTCTATCTGTCACCAGGCTGTATCTCAAGAACCGTGATAGCTAGACCGGTGAAATTTTCACAGATGATATATTTCTGTTTCCGCTATAACAACAAATACTTAAAACAGAATAAAATAAATATTTAAGTGGGGCTCCCATACAACAAACGTGATTTTTTTGCCGTTTTTTGCTCTATATAAATAACGGCAACAGGTAGATGCTTGAAATATTCAGAGAATATTATAGTGTTAATGTTGTATGGATATGGTACGGAACTCTTCGTGCGCGAGTCCAACTCGCACTTGGCCGGTTTGTATGTGATCTATAAAAGAATGCCCTTTGCAAAATCTCGCTAGTTCACGTGGTTGGTTTTCCTCTAGACTAATCGTTATTGTTAAATATGATTTCTGATATATTTTAAACAAATTCACCGTAAGACTAATTGGTCCATAGCTTCCTAGTAGTATAAATGTGGACGTAGAGCATTGTTCTGGTGTGGCTTTTATGCTAAGGATGTTATTGAATTATGAAGAAGTTTAAAAAGTGAAATAGATAGCGATTTAAGCCTTTTGTTAGCAAATTCTCAAAAAATAGCAAAGAGACGTAGACGACGAAGACGAAGACCTTCTTATGGTTTTGTTTTTTTTAGACTTTATTGCGTGCTTGATTTCCAGTTTGAGAATCTTAGTGTCTCTGTATTTATAGTATCTGTATTGAGCTCCTCCTATTTTTTATACTAACAAGAGGAGGGACAGGTTATTTTATTTATTTTTTATAATATCAAAATGTGTTTTGTTTCGAACGATTGTATATTTCCCTGTTTATCTTTAAGTTTCCCTGTCCACTCCGGATTATCGCTCAGATCTTTATAAGCTTTGCACAGGGCCCCTGATTTATTTATCTAGTTTTCGAAGGTTTTCTGCCGAATGCAATATTTTTTCTTATGACATATTTCTTTTATTTTTTTTTATGTCTATTGTTCCTTTCTTCTTTTGTAACTTTTCCTCTGCTCCAGAAGATCTTTTGTTTCTTCATTGAAATAGTTGCAGATGTTCTGGTAATTCTATTTCTAATCTATCTATCTCTCGTATTGAATTTACACTTCTATAGATGTAACTTTCGAGATAGTTGGTAGTTCTGTGGTGTAGTCAACCGGACTTATTTTTCTTCCTCTTGGTCTTAAGTCTAAGGATAGCCCGCATTGTATCATCCTGTGGTCAGTATTTTATGGTTTTAATTATATATTTTTTTCTCTATATGTTGGTTGGTTTGTAAGTACGTAATCAATCTTCTTAAATTGTAGACCATTTGGATCGCTGTCTATTTTTTTGCGTGGTTTGCATGGAAACATACTATTTATGATGTAACAATTGTTTTCGAGTGAAAATTTGACAAATTTGAACCATGTGAACTTCTTTTGCCGTGCGCCTATTTTCGTATATTCTTTCCTTAATTTTTTGAGCTATTCCTATCTGAGCTATCTTTGAGTTGAAGTCGACTAGTAAGATATAATATTTTAGTGTGAGTAGAGTCCAAGGCAGATTGTAAGGTTTGACAGACAAGGTCGATATTTTTATTTGTGTATGCTTCTAAAGGGCCACCCGCTGTCTGCCCCAACTTTAAGAGTTATAAAATAAGACAAGTAAAACAATTTTACATGGTTTTAGTTATTATGTATTTTTGTGCGGATCTATTTATTAGTTTTATCGTCCTTTGCAACCATTGTATGCATGATTAATCTCTTTACAAACTGGTTTGATTCAGTGATGTAATTTTAACAAAAAAAGTTCTCATCAAATGAGATGTTCTCATTCGTCAAACAATCATCAAGGAAAGTCTACTGCTTAACATCCATAATATCAATACCTATTGATCCCGAGCTGGATCTTTTCTTGTCCTCCCTTTAGAGGTAGTCTCCAACGAGCGGGCAACTTCCGCGTGTCTCGAACAAGCTCGTACTAGCGTCCACGGAGTGCATCGAGGCAAAATATATACCAAAATTACTCATTTAACTTTGAGGGTCGTTGCCCCAACAGGAACCGGTATCGACGCAAGACAGAATTGTCCGTATTTATGCAAAAAGGAACCACCCAGCAAACACACACTTCTGAGATATCAAAGGATTTACAAAAACATGTGCAGCTCTGTTAGATGAGGTAAAATTTCTATTTATTTTATTTGAATTTATTGATAAATTACTAATTTAAATATGTGTATATAAATTTGCTCTGAATACTCTTAAACTTTCTAGATAATTAAGAAAATGTGCATGTGCATTGGCAGTGTTTTTTAAACATTCTGTTTCCTTACATTGAGTAGCCAGAACCAAGTCAGACTTCATTTTATTTCGAGCCTCTTGCCATTTTTGACTATGTTCTTCGCGTTCTGTATCTATGGCTGTTTTCTCCTCAGCAGTTTTACAACTAGTTATTTTCGCTCGTAATATGTCACACTTGTTACATTCTTTCTTAAGAGGCGCTCGTTTAAGATTGAAATATTATTATCTTCGTGTTTGTCTCCAATATTTATTTACCAATTGCTTACTAACATTTTCACACTTAATTTTACAAGAAATTAACAAAAACAATAAAACTTTCTTTAAAAACGATCGTAACGCATTCGTATTACTTCGTTGAATGTCACCCAATTTGACAGATGTTTAACGTTTTACCAAGTGTATGCACACTTGGAAACTTCGAGTTATTGCACTTAGAGCAGGGGCGTAGCTACCGCCGTATCAGCCGTATCAATGATACGGGCCCCCTTGCTACAGGGGCCCCTAACGTGTGTAAGCAAAAATTTGTAAAATGTTACTTAATCTCGTGCTTCCCGGGAAAAAAACATATAAAAAAAACTGTCATACGTGTCTATAGAGTTTTCACTTCAGAAATGACAAAAGTCAAAAAAAGCAATCTCCTTTATTTCCGAGTTAACCGTGCGCCCAAAAGTTGGCAACATCCTACATCGGTTGTTGCGGGATTCCCCCGTTTAAAGCATTTTTGTTTCTTTTGTGAGAAATCTTTACCTTTCATTTTGGCCCCCCGACTAATTTTGAGACAGGGCCCCACCAAGGCACGCTACGCCTCTGACTTAGAGCCATATATGCAATTAGTTTAGAGATTACCTTTGAACAATGATGGGTTTCAACACGATCATATACTAGTGGTTCTACATCTTACAATATTTATTTATAGACGATGGAACCGAATACTTTTGGTTCCATTTTGCAAAAAAAAAGAATACCAATTAAATTATGAATTTATTTTACGCGTGACGATACCAAATAAACTTGGTTCCATTAGGTGTATGAAAAGTAATTGTTAATAATAAAAATATGTGTAATGTACAATGGTACCAAGTATGTTTTGTATAAAATTAACTTGTAGTAATATCGTTTATTTGTTTGAACAATCGAGTCCCATTATGCTGTGGTTCGGTTTTGCTTCATATCTAGTATTTATTGTTGCTGTTGGTTCTGTTCTGCTTTTAGTATACCTAGTTTCCAAGGGAAAAATCATGTGGTTCTTTTTTGTTTAAGAATTTAGAACACTTTTGAATAAGTATTCTTAAAAAAAAAGTAAAAAGCTAAATTTGTGGTCTGGTTCCATTTTGTATAAATACAGACAATTCGTCTTCTCATTGTCCTGTTTATTTGAAAATTTCCCTATAGAAGCTTAACTACAAAGGTGTATAAAAAATGTAAATCTTCTGAAAAGCAGTGAATGGTTTATGGCAATCTAACTTTTGCTTCGGCTTTGCTCGCATTAAATTTATGTTTCCATAGCTCGGGAACAGTTATTTTTTTCGAGACGAAAGCTACCCAATATCCTTTTCTGGACCCCTGGCAACGCCTTTGCAAAATTTCATAACAAAGAAACAAACTTACATTCATATTTACAATATTAATTAGAATGTCATGTCTGTATATGCTGAGATGTGATCTTAATTGGCCGGATTCTTGTTGTTGATGTTGGAGAGTCATACTCATTTAGGACAGACTTTGATATCTTTGAGATATATCCGGGATATCTTATATCCGCAGATTGTATGTAAAGTGTGTAAGTATTTATACGTTCAAGGAGGCTGTTTACTGGTATTTCAAGAGTAAGCTATTACTTACACGATTAATTACCTGTGGCATAGGTAGGTACATAAATATCAGTGGAGCGTATCCTTCCTCGTAAGGAAGGTTTTTTTAATTCACTAATCAACTAGAAAAATCTTTTAATATATTAATATAATATAATAATAATATTAATTTGCAATTAGAAAAACCCAGTATCATAGGTTTTTCTAATTGCAAATTAATATTTCATTCAAAATATTTCTTTTTAAATGTTTATATAAACATGGAAGGCTTGGTTTTCATGTATAAAAAGTTAAAGTAATTTTAATATATTGTAAGAAAAAGACAAGTAACTTCTTTATAACCTCTCACGCAAAAAGGAGGGGTATTATAAGGTTAACGTGTGTATCTGTGTGTCTGTCTGTGGCATGATAGGAGCTATGATGCCACAGGCAGATAGTAAGTGGTTACCGGGTCAACAAGCTGCGCAACCCTGCTCACCAAGAGCAAAACAACACTAAGGTAACAGTGAATTTACTTGCGCCCTTCTGAACCGTGGTGGTTATTTCTATTTTTCTAATCTAATGTCCTCTTACTCTATAAAGACGTTAATTACGTTGACTCAGAGTAAAAACAATTAAATGTAAATTAGTGATTATTTATTTACAAAACGTTACAAAAATAACGTGTTCTAAGTATTTGCAATATCATTTAAAATAGTACTTTTTAAGGATTTTTAATTTGTTGACTATCTTCGCGGCGCGGCCTAAGCAATCGACGAAATATATGAGAACTAGCGGGTTTGATTCCGACTAAGTGCAAATATTGGCATTGGTCTGCATCATCATCATCTTGCTAGGAAGGTAAATTGGGGTAAGGAAAACGAATAGAGCGAGGGAGCTAGGGTAAGGGATAAAGCAAGTCTCTGATGGGAAATGGGACTGAGGCTCTCGAAGAGCCCGAAGTCGCGTACCGATATGTCCGTCCTGTGATTGGAGAGACCACTAGGACAGGGTCATCAACTAGCCACTATTGGTATTAACAACTGACATTGGTCTGCATATTTCCATGTACTTATACATAATGTATGTATAAATAGATAGATAGATAATTCTTTATTGTACACCATGCATTTATTGCAACAGATCTTATCTTAAAAATTAGAGTACTATGGACGGTCTTTGTTTCACCACAATCAGTGTGGGTTCAGACCCGTATTATCGAAAGAGAGTGCAATTATGTGCCTAAAGTGGACGTGCTTCCTCGACCTTTCCAAAGCCTTTGATCTGGTTTCCTAAAATATTCTTTGGAGTAAGTTAGAAAAATCAAAAGTATCTCCTGAGATAATTAATACCTTTAAATATTGGTACGGAAATCAGATCAATCAGGTGCGGTAGGCAGGGTTTTTATCGGCGCCTTACGTATTCGAGTGTGGGGTGAGACAGGGAGGGCTAAATTCGCCCACATTTTTTAACGTGGGAGAGCCATGCTTCGGCATGTATGGGCCGGCTCGACTCCACTCGATACCACGGCCTCACAGAAAACCGGGAGTGAAGCAATGCTTGCATTGCATTTCGCCGCGTGAGTGAGTTTACCGGAGGCCTAACCCTTCCCTCTCCCTTATTCCCGTCCTTCCCCTCTCCCCTCTTCCCCCTCTTCTCCTGCTCCCTCCTTGAAGGGCAGCAACGCACTTGACTCTCGAGTTACAGGTGCCCATGGGCGGCGGTAGTCATTTACCATCAGGTGACCCGTCTGCTCGTATGCCCCCTATACCATAAAAAAGAAAATACTCTTTAATCTTTACGTCAACGCACTGATCGAAGTTGTTGAAGTTATTTAATTTTGATACACAAAGCAGAATAAACTGGTATTAGTATAAAGTAGATTTAGATAGATAGAATATTCTTTATTGTACACCATTAATAACATACAGTTGAAATAGATCTCATTTAAAATATAGGAGTACAATGGGCAGTCTTATCGCTAATAGCGATATCTACCATATAGCCTTTAGGTGAAGATATAAGAAGTATTAAATAAAAACAATTGTTGATAGCTTACTATTGAAAATAGAGACAAGTATTTACACGTATTAATATAATATATACTAGAGATCGCGTGGTGGTCGAATTTCGACCATGGTTTATTTCATTGGCCAATATTACTTGACCTGTCATTGTTTAGAATTTTGTACCATGACAGGTCAAAATATATACTGGACACTCATAGCTGTATGTACCCGTTTTTGCATTTTTTTTAACTTTGTAGCAAATATTGTTCAAAAATTTTAGCATTCGTCACTTCTTCTCTGTATAAACTATAAGTGTGCGAAATTTCATACTCCGTCCGCCCAATTTTCGTAAAAAGGGATCCAAAGTTTTCGCTTCACGTATTAATATATAGATTAATATATATATATGTAATGTGTTATGTAGTTAGTTATTTACTTTTTATAATCCTACTAATATTATAAACGTGAAAGTTTGTGAGAATGTATGGATGCATGTGTGTATGGATGTTTGTTACTCTTTCACGCCAAAACTACTGAACCGATTGCGGTGAAACTTGGTATGTAGATAGCTGGAGACCTGAATTAACATATAGGCTACTTTTTATCCCGATATTCTTACGGGATAGGGACTTACGCGGGTGAAACCGCGGGGCGCTGCTAGTGAACAATAAGCCAATGTCGTTGCTCTGTAATCAAGAGAATTTCTTTTATCAAATAAAATGTAATACCACAACATAAACACAAAATAAATTCTTGCTAATTAACTTACTATTTACAGATTATTTACATACCTGTTATCAAGAGAAACAACATTTAAAGCTATTGCTTCAATTTATTCCTCACTAGCGTGGATTATTAAAATTTCAGTAATGGCGTCTGATAAGTTATTTCTACACACTCATTATGTCATAGTCAATCCAGAATGTCCAAATGCAAGGAGTTCATAAGCGGGAAATTCAAATGAAGGTCTTAACGATCTTCATGTACATATGTATATATAAACACGTACATATATACGGATATACATATATAATCTAGTTTAATTTTATATCTATTAAGTAGAGATTACATAGTATACACATGTTTATACAAAAAAAAAAATATTTATTTTATTTATCCGTGTTCCAGACAAGTCATGCTTAGTTTGGGTCTAGAAAGCTCTGTGTGATAATTTCCAAGAATATGTAAAAGAAATATGAAAATATTATAATATTTATTCTTATATTTCTTATTTTTTAGAGTAAGACTGAAAAAGTTGTAAAGTTTATTAATCGGTTGATTATTAAGTTGATTTTGGCGATTGTTTATTTAATATACGGTGCGGTATACAAACGCCATCAGTTGCTAAGACGTGGTCAAGTGAGAAACAACCTCCCGTTGTTTTTTATTGTTAAGTTATAATTTCGGACAAAGTTATAAATTTCTATTCTATATTGTTCAGTTTTATAATTTGTGAACGGACTCGTTTGTGTGTTAAAGGTATGTATTAAATACTACTTCGTTTTAACGCTTTATGAAACTCAAATATTTAATGAGATTTTTTAATTAATATATTTTTTTAATTTAGAGATTAATGAGAGAGACAGAAAACAATAGACCATCATAATTATATATTTTTAACTTATCAACATGAAAAAATATAAGCTAAGCATAAGCTGCGTGCATTTAAAATGAAATCTAATAAATCAATCACACAGTCAAACCGATTACACGGTTTTGTGGGAAATTGTAAAATCTACTTGTTAAGTACAGACCTATTAAATAAATGAAATAAATATAAATAAATAAAATAATTACTTAATTTTTTTAAATAATATCTCTTAATTTCATTAAACATATGTATAGTTTACATAGTCGTTGCAACGCTGTATTCATATACATGCCGTGTATGTATATGAATACAGCGTTGTATAAAAATTTCAAAACGATCGGCAAAGAACTTAAGGAGATTTGCGATTTGGAACAAACGAACATAAAATTTATATATTATATAAATCTGCTATACTTTACTCCACTACAGTCTATTCTAAAACTACTCCATTAGGGAATTATACCCGTAGGGGTATAAGCTTTAGGTTTAAATAATTTATTTTATCATAAGAATTTAAGTCCACTTACAATGATATACATAATACTTAATTCTAAATAGTGAATTATTTCTAGAGTGTTAGAAAATCTAACGGTCATACATAAATATTTCTAACATATTTGCTCGTACATTTTTATATTTAATTTTACTTTTATTTAATTATACACCTAACATCTAAATTTTACACAACATCTAAAAGTTTCCTCTTGTATATAGACATACTATCGCAAGCCTTTATATCGTCCGGCGATCTGTTGTTCAGCTGCATTCCCTCAAACAATATCGTTCTTCATTCATAATTAGATCGTACTTTCGTTAATTCCAGTTTAATAATTTAATCACACTAATTTAAGTACATCCAGACTCAGAACCATTACCTATGATTATTATTTGTCTACACAAATCGTTCAGACAACTGTAAGCCCCCTAACACTCGCGCAATAAACACATTCTTGTCTTCCAGAAGACAAGAATGTGCCAATATATCTCTCACTACAACAAATAAGTTGTATTGATTTTTTGTTGCTGCTTCAAATCAACTTATTTACATAATACACGCATAAACCACATTTACATTTGTAAATGACTCACTGAGATCTCGACATTATGTTACAGCTAACAATAATATCGATAATTTAATATTATAATATTAATAATATGATGGATAGATAAGATTTTAATAACATGTGTGTCGCAGTTAGATGGTTATAGTCGTGATACGAGTACGTTTAAATCCCTATGGCTAAAGCTATATACCGTAATATAATTATATGAAAGCGATTCATAACTATCTTACTAGGATATTATCTTTTTTTTCGGGTGGAAACCCCCACGGGTCGTCACTCGTATGTCGTAAATATTTTCTTTGATTTGCACAACTGGTTACTAACCTATACTAATATAATAATGCCGAAGAGTTTTTGATTGTTAGTTTAAATGCGCAAATCTCTACAACTACCAGTCGGATTTGAAAAAATCTTTTTGTATATGATAGCCAGACTCAT
This sequence comes from Euplagia quadripunctaria, assembly GCA_963859945.1. NCBI lineage: Eukaryota > Metazoa > Arthropoda > Insecta > Lepidoptera > Erebidae > Euplagia > Euplagia quadripunctaria. The sequence goes on along the minus strand of OY982571.1, from coordinate 589,408 downwards.
GAGGAATAGTGTAGGCTGGTGTAACATCACGCTACGACTTTTAGAAGAGGAGCAGTGACCATAAACGCAGGTGAAACTGAGGGGAACGTTTATTTATTACTCAATCGTCACAAAAACAAACAATGTTATGAGCAGTCATTCAAATAATTAACATTAATAAAAACAATCTGTTTAATAAATAACAAAGCACTTAATTTTGATTCTATGCCTAAATAGGCATAGAATCAAAACTAAGTGCTTTGTTATGATCTTGCACATAATAAAGAACCATCTAATTAGGTAGTACAATACTTCTTCCTTTAATCTTTACCTTTTGTTACGAAATTGTCACAACCAAAACAAACGAGGTTAAAAATAGTCAATCATTAAAATAACAATCAATTCTACAATCATTCGACTACATTCATCTTGCCAGGTTGTTATATTATACAACTAGATCGCTCTCGTATCATAGTATATGCCTAGTATGTAAATACATATATACGTCGTTATTAGTTATTAAATTATTATATATGCATAGTTTGTATAGGTATTTAAATCTTAATATGACATATCACGGCCACTAGTATTCCGGTATCTCAATTTTTTTTTAAATTTTCTAATACGTAGGATTCCGACACAAAATCGACAAAATAATATAACAAAAAAAAAGTTAAATGTTAATCATGGGTTAAAAATAATTGAAGATTTTTAATTTTGAAAGCTGCTTTTGTGCCCTACCTTATAATATTTATATCGCTTATAAAAATACGACTTTTAATACATTTATTAACTTTGAAATAAAAATCTAAAATGCTAGTTCACAAGAGAAAACTAAATACAATATATTATTTTATTTGTTCAACAATTAGGCCTTCGATTATTGTTGCATAGAATGAGGTCAACAAAAACAGTTATTAATTAGTAATATTAGTATTTTACCTATACTTTTAACTGGCCTGTTGGTTTAGTGGTTAGTGACCAGGTCAAACAATTGTGTGATGAGCATGATCATTTGTTCTGTGTCTGGGTGTAATTTATCTATAATATGTATGTATTTAGTAATATATAAAAATGTTTATCAGCATTCTGGTTACCATAGTACAGGCTCTGTCTAGTTTGGGATCAGACGGCCTGTGTGAGATGTGTGAAGTTATTATTATTATTTGTAGATAATTGAAAAATTTGTCTTTAAGTACATCGCTTGTTAATAAAGAGCTTTTATCACTACATATTATAAAACAAAGTCCCCCACTGCGTCTGTCTGCCTGTGGATTTTCATGTGGTTTTCACTAATAGACACAGAGATCCATGAGGAAGGTTTAGGTGTATAATTTGTTAACGTTTTGTGTAAATTGGTTGAAATATGATGATGATTGTTGAAGATGTCTCTACTACCCGTGCCAAGCCGGGGCCGGTTGCTAGTACTGTGATAAAACTCATAGAAAGCATTGTTGAATTATTCGCTAAAGCTAGAGACTGGTTGATACTAACTTATTAACCCCCGACGCAAAAAGGAGGGGTATTATAAGTTTAGCGTATCTGTGTGTCTGTCTGTGGCATCATAGCTCTTAAACGATTCATTTATTTATATATATAGATAATTTTAATTGAATGAGGAAATTTGATGGGGAAAAATTGATTCAACTCAAGATCTCGAAGTTTAAATTTGGACAAGCTTTCGAAGTGTTCCTAATACTAATGGATATTTACCTGTATGTTTTCCTTAAAGGAATAACCCAATCTGGTGTTTAGCCTTATTAACACAAATGCGTGGAAATCAATCTTATTTTGGGCTTTTCCGTTTTAGTAATGGCAACACGAGCTTTTAATTTGTGCAGTTGCTTTTAAAATATAAAACTTGTCTCCTATTAATTGATGTTGGTTGTAGTAGATTAACCTGCTTTAGATAGTATAATTAATCATAATATTATATGAATTGATAATCTAATATGAAATTCCGTTAACTTTGATTACAAAAAACTGAAACTTTAAGACATTTTGATACACACCATTTCTAAACAATAATTAGTACTAATCTAAATATAAATTACGGATGGGGTTGTTACATACATACATACATATACTCACGCCTACATCCTAAAGGGGTAGACAGAGCTATATTAAGCACTTACATTTAGCCAATTATAATTCGGTCGGACTCACATAATTGGGCGCAAGTATCTTAACCGGGCACTTTGGGAATTGAAGATGTGAAAATTGGGAGAATTTTGAAAGGGAAAGGAAAGGGATATTGCTTAAATGGATGGAGAACTGGCTATTGGCGGGAAATCCGAGGCCCCTAACCTTGGTGATTTTGTTGAATGGATCATAGTGAGAATAATCTTCATGTAGACTCAAACTACGCATTTTCTTTACTATGGACTTTAGAACAAGATTTTTTTGTGATTGCCACGGGTTTTTTTTTGGAGTTTCCTCCTTATGAATCGATTTTCATATAAGACGCTCGGTATAAAAAAATATGAAGATTTATATTTAGTGATCGAAGGACGCTTCACGCTTTGTTGTGCTTTTTGTGCTTTATTGGAGTTTACTCCTTAAGAATCGACGCATGTAAGTAGATACGTATATATATCTATATTTATAGAATACTAGCAGCGCCCCGCAGTTTCACCCACATAAGTCCCGATCCCGTTGGAATATCGGGATAAAAAGTTGCCTATGCGTTAATCCAGGTCTCCAGCTATCTACATACCAAGTTTCATCACAATCGGTTCAGTGGTTTTTGCGTGAAAGAGTAACAAACATCCATCCATCCATCCATCCAAACTTTCACATTTATAATATTAGTGGGACAGTGGGATATACTGTGCAGCGTCTACAAGTGATGAATATATATAGAATAAGAGAGGGAGAGGGAGAGGGAGAGAGACTCCAGTAAATTCTAAACTCCAGTCGTGTGTCGAAGCTGACACACACCTTTTAATTTTTTTTTCTTTTGACTGCAACATCACAGGTCGTAGTTCGATTCTAGGCCCCAATATATTATCTATAAACATTGAGGATAAAGATTATAACGGAAAATATATGAAGAAAATGCTGGGAAATACAGCGTTAATTACTTAACTATTCTCGTGATATTGATGCCAAGTCAATATAAACATGTTATTGGAGATTATAGACTATATACTTATACTAAAATCAGTAGGTACGCGTGATCTCACATGGCGTTGATGTGGAACGGTGTGGTAAAATAATACTAACTTCGCATTATAGAAAAAAAAAGGTAGGCATTTCTTCTCGGAAGAATTACTTAAAATAAATATTTAATTATCTGTTTCGATTGGTTTTTCTACCAACTTCAAAAAAGACGGTTCTATATTTAATCCGTATGTATAATAATAATAACTCCACACATCTTACACACGGCCGTCTGATCCCAAACTAGGCAGAGCCTGTACTATGGTAACCAAACTGCTGATAAACATACTTATATATATCTAAATACATACATTTTATACACAAATTACACCCAGACACAGAACAAATGATCATTGCTCATCACACAATTATTTTTCCTGGATAGGAATCGAACCCACGACCTCTAGCTCAACAGTCAGGGTCACTAACCACTGGACCAACACGCCAGTGTAATTTGTTTGTAAAATGTTTGATTGTACGTCCGCAATTTTCTAAAAAGTTGTGAACCAATTTTCATGATTGTTTCTGTAACGTCATGAAACAAGGTGGATGAGATTAAACTGTTTATTCACAAACTAAACATGTCTATAACTATAAACGATAATACACTACACATCTCCTTTCTATATCTTAACCCTAATATTTAAATACAAAGCAGGTAAGCTCTTATTCGAACCTATGTATTTTAACCCCCGTCAATGTCTGTGTGTGTGTGTGTGTCTGTCTGTGGCATCGTAGCTCTCAAACGGATAGACCGATTTCGATGTGTTTTTTTTTCATTTGAAAGCCAGTTTCCTTAGCTATGTTTGGTTAATATCGGTCCAGCAGTGTAAGAGTATCAGCTCTTTTCAAAAATGATGTAAGGCATTTTTGGCGTATGATTACTACTGTTTAAGGGTTGTTCCTTAAACTATAAGTATTTATTGGCGTAGGAGGTTTTTTCAATTTTTAATTTAATCTTGTTTTGCTAAGCCTATTACAAATATGCATTGTCTTTCTATTCCTTCCTTTAAATACACAATGTGGTTTTTTAGTCGCCACATAACCTGATTTGTCCGTTCGAATTAATAACCGAATAATAGTCCGAGTGATCTACCTTGTAAATGGAGCCTTCGAGGCGCCAGCGGCACGGGCCGCGCGCGCTCCAATATCGACTCACTATCTGATAACTGTAAACGAATCTTTTTCTTACATTAACTTAATTTCTCAGTGGATAATACAATCTTAACTTTTGTTCTTTCACATTGTTAATACATTTACATTCATATGTCCTAGTGGTTCGGTTACAGAGTCCTGATGTAATACATTTTTTTAAATAGTTAGTAATAATAATAATAACTTCACACATCTCACACACGGCCGTCTGATTCCAAACTAGGCAGAGCCTGTACTATGGTAACCAGACTGCTGATAAACATACTTTTATATATTTGTAAATACATACATATTCTAGATAAATTACATCCAGACACAGAACAAATTCCTCGTTTATAAAGTTTTGCCGCTTATTTTCCGACACTTGACACATCGCTTTCAAGTGGCCCTTACGACCGCACTTATCACACCAATAAAACTTAAAACGACACTTACGTGCCCAGTGTCGTGCGCCCGCGCCGCTCCCGGAGCCCGCATCCTCGCCACCACCACCTCCATTGCATCCGCTGCTTCTAATTGCAGAGCTAACTCGACCGGCTTCTTGTATTCTATATCCTTTTCTGCAAACAACCTCGACCTCATGTCGTCGCTCGCCAGCCCCGAAATGAACTGATCTAGTAGGTTCTCCTCGAGCATACTGCCGAAACTGCATGTTGCCGCCAAATGCTTTAAATTTGTCGATAATCGGTAAGAGCTTCGCCTCTTTTCTGTCTACGTTGTCTGAACACATGGCGCTGCGATCACAGAACGTTGTGGCTCCAGGTTATCTGCCACTATCTTCACTAACTGTTCGAATATTTTGTCTTCGGGGTGGGTCGGTGCACATAAATCACACATTAAATTACAGGTTGGTTCTCCCACCAAAATAATTAACGTAGCTACATGTAATTCTTATTTAATTTCCTTTAACAATATGAATTATTTACCACGTCTTACATAAGCTGCTCATTGCTTCGAATGCAACTCGAACGTTTCGATTTTACCGAAAGGTATTTATTGTAAACACTAGACGAACTAATTACTTGGTGCAAAAAATATCACGTTCTCGTCGCCAATGTAACGTCAGGGAAACAAAGTGGATAGGAGTAAACTGTTTATTGAATACTATTTATTTATTTGTTTATATAAAATAAAACATGTCTATAACTAAATAAACGATAATACACTTTCACTAACTTATTCTATATATTTTTAGGAAGGCTTTAATATATTATACATTAGGTATTTTTTTAAATATTTTTTTGAATTATATAAGTGATTAATAAGGACACGTAACACAAACAACACAATTAATAAGTCGTTAAATATGTCTCTATAATTGGGTTAGTGCCTAATATTATCCATAGACACTTTACAGATTATAGACAACACAAGCGAAGCGGTGAACAGCGAAAGCTACTTACTGCCTTTGTCAATCAATGCAGGGCTCCTTCCCGAACAGTTCGTTTTTTCTGAATGGAAAGTACCTCTTTTACAGTACTAACGTGTATGCAAAATTTATTGATAATGGGTTAAGAATTTAAGGCGTGCAAGTTAACATTCAAACCCATTTGTATTTATAACTTACATTAATTAACCGTTTTCCCATATTTTACCCGTTTATGGCCACTACTCCGCTCCTAAGGATTGTAGCGTGATGTTACATAACTTATAACCTTCCTCAATGAATACTCTATCCACTACAAAAAGAATTATTCAAATCTGTCTAACCGTTCCAGAGATTAGCGCGTTTAAGCAAACAAACAAACTCTTCAGTTTTACTATATTAGCGTAGATTAGGACTTGTAATAGCAGCTGTGCCATTTTCTCTATCAACCCTAGTCACCAGAAGTTGTGATCGAAGGAGATTCTCTTTCGGCTAACGTACAAGTTGTTTTCTGAATTTTACAAAAGTTTTTATTTAAAAGGATGAATGACCCCTAACACTTAACGACTTCCAAAAGGCTGGTTTATTATGCAACATTACCAGATAAACTCAGCGATAAAAAATTGCACTTCCAAGACGACACTGCAATTTGATATACATATTTGGATTCTTATACGAATGCGAATGTATTTGTTTATTTATTTTATGAAATAAAACTTCTTTAGAACCGTTGGGATTTGAAATTCGATGAAACGGAAGCATCACGATAAAGTTCCTACGATAAAGTTCCTATAATCTTTGTCTTTGCGCCTGCGTACTACCAATCTTTGTCTTTGCGCCTGCGTACTATATGTCAATGTCAACGTGGTGTAATTTTTGTGCCTTTTTTCTCCATATTTCACTTATACTACATTGGTTCTTTACAAATTTTCATTTAAATCCAACCTTAACCTATATTGAAAACGAAGTATTATTTGTTTTGAAAGTTGTGTACAATTGTAACTGGACTTCAGGTTTTAAACAAACCTGTTTATTATTAAGGCCTTTCTTTGTATATCTTGATATGTTTTTCTGAAGTTTTACTTCTGCCGTATGTGAATTGCACACATACACTTTTTTTTGGGTTATCTAAGCTTTCTGACCTTGATTCCTTAACCTATCATCACATACATGTTAACGACATATTTAACGACTTACACCTGGCCCGTGTTCTTATTAATCACTTATGTAGTCAAAAAAAAAATGAACAAGTGCGAGTCTGACTCGCAGACCGAGGCTTCCGTAAGCAAACAAACTTGTTTTTAGATAGTACGTCCATCTCTTGAATCAATTCTCGAAGACTTTTGCCCGTATTTTCCGAATGACAAACTTAACTTTGCGATTGCGATGTACGACAAAGTCAACTTTCACAACAAAATCTATTATGTGATATAACAACAAATTAACGACTTTCGGATTTATTCCTTTATTTGTGCTGTGAGACCTTGCTTCTTACCAAATTTCATGATTCTAGGTCAATGGAAAGTACCCTATAGGTTTTGATTTTCTTGCGCAATGGTCAAGTTTGTTAAAATCTATGGCTTAATGGCCGTATGTTTTGATTGCGTTGACTTAGATGCTTGATTTTTTTACAGCTTCAAGGGACCGCTGATATAGGGTATTTGATGTTAATTTCAACTTGATGCCTCCACTGGCTCCTGAGAAAAAGGGTCTTGACAGACAAACAGACAGACGGATAACAAAGTGATCCTATAAGGGTTACTTTTCAAATTGCAGCTTTTGTCGCGGCTTCGCTTGCATTAACGTAGATTATGACAGTACTTTTTTCCGGATGAAATTCCGAAAAAAAATATTGGTGAAGAAATCGCGTATAATACACACAAACAAAATCAGTCGAATTGAAAATTTCATACTTTTTGCATTTATTACATTAATAATCAGTTCGAATCTCTGTGGAAGGTTCATACAGCAAAACAAAATTAGCCATTTTTATTGTAAACAGTTGAGTTTTATTTTGGAAACAAAACCCTTTTTTTGTAATTATTTTTGTATCTTCGAAACCCAAAATGAATCAATTCTCATCATTAATTAATTAACCCACCTCATATTCATTCCTAAAGAAATAATGAAACGTGTGATAAACAGATTAGTTATCTGTATTTATGTGTATGCTACCCCAATCAACAAAATTCATCTGTCGGGTTTTACACTAAAGCTAGATGAACCAGTTCAATTCATTAAAAAAATTATTCAAAAAACATCACATATGGTGTTGTGAATACATTTTACATACATTAGTTTGGGTATATTTTATGGGGTTTTTTCTAAGCAAATTGGTTTTTAAATCTATTTACAGTTTTAAAATATAACTGCGTATATATTTAGTTATCTATTTAACAACTGGTTAAATTTAAAGTCAAACGGTACTGATATTTTACTTATACTATAAACATGAAAGTTTGTGAGGATGTACTGATGTATGGACGTTTATTGCTCTTTCACTCAAAAACTACTGAACCGATTGCGATGAAATTTGATATGTATACCTGGACACTTGGACTTGGGATTTAGGCTTTTTATCCTGATATTCCTACGGCATCGGGACTTACGTGGGTGGCACCGCAGGTCGCAGCTAGTAGTTAATAGATTTAATGGGTTGGTGGTCGGTATTAGCAGTGGAATAGTTATATATCTCAATATACTTTGTCACCTTTCGTTCAAGGCGAATTTCACTTAACCTAGCAGAAACATAGCAACAGTACCTAATACTTTAAATATTACTAGCAACCCGCCCCGGCTTCGCCCGGGTAGCAGAGACATCTTCAACAATCATCAACATATTTCAATCAATTTACACAAAATCTTTACAAATTATACACCTAAACCTTCCTCATCAATCACTATGTCTATTAGTGAACACCGCATGAAAATCCGTTAAGTAGTTTTTCAGTTAATCGCGAACAGACAGACAGACGCGGCGGGGGACTTTTTTTTATGATATTACTATCAACCCGCCCCGGCTTCGCACGGGTACAAATTATACACCTAAACCTTCCTCGTGAATCACTCTGTCTGTTAGTGATTATTGTAATTTTTATGATTTTGTCTGTTTCCAGCGTGATTTTGCGCATTCTGTACACACGTTTATATTTTATGGATTGAATAATTTGTGTCAAAATATCTGATATATTGTATATAGATGATATATTGTAAAAACCCGAAATTAAAATTACGCCATCTGTGAAAGTTGCCCGAAAGAATAAAGATTACTAGTATACAAGATATTACAGTAGTATCGTCGGCATAAAATAAATCAACTCGCTGTCAGCATTTTTCGTTGTGCTAACATTTTTTTCCGGCTAGCTGCGATAAGGAACTTCGTTCCAATAAAATCTATACTTTTCAACAGGCAGTTTCGCTCCTGTTTCGTAGCGTAGAACTATATTTTTTTGCGTTGGAGGTATGTTGTAGGCTTAAGAGATCCAGAGAGGGAAAATTAAAAACGATTGGGAGAATGAAAAAAGATTTGGGAAAACACAAATGATACCGCCCATGTTGTGTCTATATAGGCATCAATAACCACTTACCATTAATTACCATTTAAACTTTCGCGCTCCATGATATAATTATGTAAATATACGAGAATTAACGCGATCACGAAATAGATATAACATACCTCTGAATTGAATGATGTTTCGACCAGGTTGCACTAGCCTTGGTCACAGGCTGACCCAGCCTAAACTCGCGTTAATTACCGTATATGTATATACACTTATCATTAAGCTAGTTGTTAGCTTATAACTTAATGATAAGACAACAGCAACTTTATTAGAATGAATACGTGCTTTGGGCGCAGCACGTGAATATTGGTATTTATTATTATTTATTAAACCTCCTTCGTGTTATTGGCATGGCAATTGGACATAACATGATATTTTAACTGTAGTTGGTAATTCATCTTTACATGTATATGTAATAAAGTGTTATTTCCTCAAGCAAAATGTCGGGATTCGGTAAAAAAAAAACCTAAATTAATTGTTGTTATTCAAATTTATAGAAGCTCTACGTCTCTCAGCGTTGTCTTTTTCATCATAGTGGCACTGCGGCTAATTATTATCAAGTAGACAGGGCGACAGGACAGGACCTGTTACCTCTTTGACCCCTTGGTTTTAGTGGGTTAACTTGCATCGTAGTCTATAACCTTTGCGACACCAGGGCTTGTGGGAAATGGCCTTAGAACTTTATACGCATTGTTTTCATTTAAAATGTGATGATATACGGAATTCTCTTTGTCAGCAATGTGTTAGCTAAGCTTCTAAAGTGTAAAAGAATATCTGACTGTCTACCCGTTGTTTTAAGGTGTAGTTCAAATTGTATATTAGTTCATATAAAATAAATAAATACTAATGATTTTTTTTTATTCATATAAATTAAAGCGTAACACTTATATAATCATGACCTGTACTTGTTACAACGGCCATATTAGTTTAAAAGAAAGTAACACAGAACTTTTCCAAGTGCCAATGTACAACATTGTGTAAAGTTAATAAATAAATACACCACGTGCCACCACGTACTTAAGCATTAACATACTAATTAAAATGCAGATCACTTATCAGCTAAATATATAAAATAATGATGTATTAATGATTAATGTTTGCCGAATAAATTACTGATTATTAATTCGTTAATTACTTACAAATATTCATCAAGTTTGTACACAAAGTTTACAACTCTAAATAGCCTCCAATTTTCAATTAATTATTTGTTGAGGCTAGAGATGGGCAATGTGTTTATGCCCAGCGGGCGGAAATGGCAAAAACTGGGCATTTTGGGTATATATTTATTTATGTCGGAATATATGCTCAATCACAGGGCAAAAAAAAACTTTATTGTTTGAAATAAAAGAAGAAATATTAATGATTAGACACAGTTATTTTAAAATAACAACATTGATATATATTTTGATCACAAAGTGAGGTTACCTATTTTTTTTTTCTTTGTTTTTTTTAAAAGATTACTAGTAACGTGGGTCACACATTACTAGTAATCTCGTTAACCCCTCCAGCTAAGCTTAACACTTGTGTTAGGAGTGGGTTCACGACGGTAGTGCACTGGGTGGGGTTCGAACCTGCAACCACTTGATCGCAAGTCCGACGCCTTAGCCATTACGCTAACGCCGCTTATTATCAACATCAAAACTTTAGAAAAAGAAAATTTTAAACAAAGTCAGATAAAATGACAAAACATTATAAAAACTTTAAATATCACTCATAATCACAGTAGAGAATAATAATTTTTGTATGACACCAGAACGGTATTATAATAATCAAAAAATGTTATGTAGATTTACTTGTCCTAATTAATCACCATCGCTATCGTATATATTTGTTTGTCGTGAAGTTGATGCTGCTGATTATATATCTTACCATCTACTCTCCAGTAAAGAAGATTATTCTCTTTGTTTTTATGCACCATAAATACTTCGTGTATGTTGAATCCATTGCCCTCCAGTTTAAATATGTATACTGTCTGTTACTGGGTCAAGAAGACTGATGGACTGATCTGTCATAGACCAGAAGTCTTCATCTAAAATCGTAGATTTAATATCGGGCGTTGGTTTTAGGTTCAGAGAGGGATAGTTCGCTAACGGGTAACGTTTGTATCGACCACAAAATGGCGGCACAGCATGGTGGCACAGCATGGTGTGTCTGCGCATCCCTCGCCCCGCCTCTTCCACTCGGTGCCAGTGTTCGGACCACGGCTTCGCGTGTAATTCGTAATATTTATATCGTTTAATATGATTTTAAGTATGTTTTAAATAGACTGTGCTTAAATTCTAATCATAAACAATAAACGTTATCAAAACTCAACAACTAACCCTCGTTTCCAAAGATAGTATCAATTATGTTAATTAATTTTGAAACAAAAATATATGCCCAGATAAATGGCCAAGGAAAGAAATTTATCGGGGCTTATTAGGAATATTCCCAATTTGCCATAAATGCCCGGGCATTTGCCCATCTCTAGTTGAGGCAATACTTGTTAATCATCTTCATTAAAAGTTGATCACATGTGGTGTTATGTTAAAACAACATATTTTTTGCTAATAACGGACAAAAAATATATAATAGTAAATTACACATATGTATAGTTAAACATATGTACTAAGTTGCACTCGTGTTTGTTTTTACCAATATAGCAAAAACTTTGTTACAAACTATTACAATGTAAACAAATCTTGCGAGTTAATATTAACCTACTTCTAATTGACGTATCGAAATAAAACTTTGTATCTATATGTAGTTTGGATGACACTACTATAATTTGGAATTTTGCTTGATGGAATCATGAGGTGGATTGTTGGACTCCAGAGTTTGGGCTCGTATGAATCAATGGATTGTTTGAAATTGTATTAAAATCTTTAATAAAGGACCAAAGAATTTAGTAGATTTGACAAATTTTGATCGAGAATCAAATCATGTTTAACGAAGAAGGGATATTATAAAGTAGACGAATGTATAGGAGACAAAAATCGATAGTCGTGAATGAGAGACTGCTTGCCTGCAATATTTATAATATTAGGCTATACCGGTTATTTTTTTTTGTGGTATAGGGGTAAACGAGCAGACGGGTCACCTGATGGTAAATGTCTACCGCCGCCCATGGGCACCTGCAACTCAAGAGTCACAAATGCATTGCCGGCCTTTAAGGTGGGAATAGGGGAAGTGGGGAAGAGGGCTAAAGGGGAGAGTTAGGGCGTCCAGTAACCTCACTCACTCGGCGAAAAGCCATGCAAGCATTGCTTCACTACCGTTTTTCTGTGAGGCCAGCCCTTATGACACACTATGCTTTTAAATTTTATTTTTTTATCATTGACTATTCAAAAATGCTTACCACATATATCTATTACTTACGCATTAAAGCGTCTTTTTTAGTTTTATTATACTAAATATTTTTAATAAATCAAGCGTAACTTAAATAAATATATAATTATATATAGATAACTTCGTTGTTTTTCTTTCCTTTCCTGTTTAGACAACACTTACTATGACCAGGCATTACAACAAGATATGTGGAAAGGAATGCAAATAAGTAGTTTACTAAAAGATAAAAAAAAAACAAGTAATTATGTAAATGTTTTTTTATACCTACTACGTTACGCCTGAGGGTGAGCGGTTACCGTAGTCTATGAACGCTTGCAATTACAGAGGACTCGCATGCGCTCACATGCTCATAAAAGCTCAAAAATAATATAAAAAATATATGTGTCAACTCCAACGCAAGACTGGAGTTTACAATTTACTGGAGGCTCTCTCTCTCACTTTCTCTCTCATCATTTGTAGACGTTGTACATTATATATTCTATAAAAATATTTATATATTTAACATAAAGGTATATACTTACACATATCTACTTACATGCGTCGAGGATAAGGAGTAAACTCCAATAAAGCACAACAAGCACAACAAAGTGTTAAAGCGTTACGCTGACCTCCGATCACTAAATTTTATTCTTCATATTTTTTTCATGGATCAAAAATCGATTCTTAAGGACTAAATTCCAATAATATAAAGTTGATTTTAAACCACCACGGTTTGGCCATTTTTAGTCACTGCTTTCATAAATACCCTCACACTAAAATGTTTGAAACAGTCTTTGGATTACAACTAAGCCTTTGACAAGGTAACCTATGACGAAAAATTTAATTCAAAATCATTTCTTTCAATTAAATCAATTATAGGTATTTTTGAATTGTCAGGAGTACGATTCACTCAGAATAAATAAGTCGTGAAGCTAGTTGTCTGTTCCAATACGTAGATCCAATGGAGTAGGACAGGCAAGCAACTCGAAGAACATTATTTTTCGACATGTTTTCTTTTTGAATTTTTATTTACATTGCTTATAAGTGGGAATTATATGCGAGAATAATGTAACATGAGGCTTACATTTTTTAAACAGATTTTTGACCTGGAGTGACGGAGTCATTGACTTTCAAATAATTTGTTAATATTTGCAAGTAAAAATGTTTATTTTCAAGGCCACACTGTACTTAATCGAACGTTATTTTTTAAAACAGACGGTCAACTAAAAACTTACTTTGTTTACAACAATGGTAGGATCATCAAGTTTGAGCGCAACAAGTGTACCTTTTGGTATTTTTTGTGTAGTCTGCTCCGGGTCCACACCATAAACAAAGCCATGGCCTCCAACGCGAGGCTTCCGCCATGTTGTTGGCATGACAATTAAATAAAACATGTACTTAATATTATTGTAGTAGGTAACTCATCGTTATAAGTATGCTTGAGTAATAAAGTATTGAAGCAAAATTATTAAAATTAATAGAAAGAAATCGTAAACTAGTTGTTTTTGTTTGAATTTTAAAATGATCGTCCCAGACAAAAGATTCACAGAGAAAAGAGGTGCTTCAGGCAGTTATTATCAAGTAGACAGGACAGGGAAACAACTCGGGATTTCATACGTGTGATACTTTGTGGGGTTAGTGGGTTCACCGTCTAGGATTTGAGGAACATTTTGAAGAAACCAGTAAGGCAAACAGGAAGATATTTCAAAACTTGAACATCTGCCGTTTTAATTTAAAAATGCAGTCTTAACTAAACTTCTAAAACATCGTAACATATCTATGTATCTAGTATCACAAAAATAAATGTATTTAAAAGCAGCATTTAAATCTTAACTGTATTATCCAAGACTTATCACGTGCAATTAAAACTCTTTTTTAACTTTACATAAAACATAAAATTAATATTCTTGTCTCATCTAACGTTAAATACTTTATTCGCGTAGGTTAGGTACTTATGAAAGTCCTGAAGTATTTTTTTATGGAACAAGGGCAAAGGAGCAGACGGATCACCTGCTGGTAAGTGACCACCGCCGCCCATGGACACTTGCAACTAAAGAGTCACGAGCGCGTTGCCGGTCCGGTGGGAGTAGTTGAAGGGTGGGAGTAGGAGTTTGGGCCTCTTGTAACCTCACTCTCTCGGCTAAACACAACACAATCATTGCTTCACGGCTGGTTTTCTATAAGGCTGATGTATCACTCAGGTCGACACGTGTCGAAGCACACCTATGTTTACTAAAAGGGTCATGTTCTCAATACGTTTAAAGGAAATCTTATGGCCAAACTTTTCCAACTGCCAATTGAGAACATTGTGCTTACAAATCCAAATATTTTTTTTCAATTAAACCAAGTCTAGGTATTTCTGAATTGTCAGGAGTAGAATTCAGTTGCAATAGTCAGACGTAAAGCTATTTGCCAGATCATTGGAGAAGAACAGGCAACAAACTCCAAGGACACTCTTTTTTATTACACTTCTTTTCAAGTTTCTGATTACATCGCTTATAAGCGCAAATTAAATGTGAGGACAATGTAACATATTGTTCTAAAATATAAGCAGTTGAGCAAATTACTACTATATTTAAGTAATAGCAGTCCGGAGATGACCAGCCCTGACCAATGGCACGGATTAAAGGAAATTGATCACACGAAACACAAAATGAACTAAGTACTTAAATGGTCGTGTAACGCGCAGCATGTTGTGACGTGAGTAATGATAGAGCGTATACGTGAACTTTTAGGTGTCATCTTAAACAGGCTGTTACAAAAGAGTTTGGTCAAATTTTAGGAACGTTATGTGTAGCCGAAAAGAGTTGATTAAGCTTGAAAAAAAAAGACTTAAAAAACACGATTTTTTTTTCAGAAAATACTGTTTCATGCACATTTCTTAACAACATATTTAAAAAAAATTTTTGATGCAGACATTTTCAAAAAAGTCCGGACATTCCTTGAACATCCTAGGTATGAAATACCCATGGTTTCCTTCATGTCAGTCCACGAAATCTCCTTAAATTGTTAGCACTTTACGTTACTCACGAAGTCTATTAAACGACCCTAAAAATGACCACCTTCCTGTAACGTGTTCGTGGGAGAGCCATGCTTCGGCACGTATAGGCCGGCTCCACCGGAGTGATACCACGGCCTCACAGAAAACCGGCAATAAAGCAATGATTGAATTACTTTTCACCGAGTGAGTGAGGCTACCGGAGGCCCTAATCCTTCCCTCTCTCTCCACCTCTCCCCCCCCCTTCCCACCTTCCCCTACTACCCTTAAAAGCCGTCAACGCACTTGTGACTCTTGAGTTGTCAATGGGCGGCGGTAGTTATTTACCATCAGGTGACGCGTCTGCTAGTTTGCCCGAACAGGCAATTAGCTTCACGACTGACTTAGTCTGACTGACTACTACTCCTGACAATTCAAAAATACCTATAATGGTTTAATTGGAATAAATGATTTTTGATTTTGATTTTGCCCTCTATCTCATAAAAAAAACATTCTGTATATTTACTAAGTTACTAATGTTTGATTCAGGCTTTTGAAGCCTTTGACCAGGTGACCTATGACTCGGGGCTTTTGCCTGGAGTGACGGAATTATTGACTTTCGAATGATGTGTTTGTTTTGTTCCTTTAATTTAACTCGTACGCAATTTGAAGCTTTTTTCAAGGCTACATCTAATTGAGTTGTTTTAACACTTCCTAAATAGGATGTTAACAGGAAAAAAATATAAACTAAAATCTATAATCATTCAGATATTGCGTATATAATGTCCTTCAAAACAGGATTATTATTAAGATATACAAAACCATAAGCATCGTATTTTATTCCGGAATCTAAGAGGGCATCCAACAATTACGTGAGTAGATTTTGAGTAACGTGACGTTACTCAAAATTTTGCTATGGGTGTTTTGAATAATTTTCTAAAAGTGTTAAATGTTTCTAAAGTCGCGATGATCGAAGCGCATGAGTAAATTTGGGTACGAAAAGATAAAAACGGAGTATAGCAAAAACCGAATGGACATTAATTTTAAGTAAACGATGATGATATTATGTTTATAAATATTAATATTTCAATAACAATTTTACCTCCTGTATTGAAGATACATTCAACCTAAATCATGACACTGAAAAATAATGCATTAATTGCTTTTTAAAATGTATGTGAGACCAACTCGGAGACAATGCAATGGTAAAAAATTATCTCTGAAAATAAAAGAAATATATTTTTATGGGCCTCGTTAAAAATAATGCAATGTTGCAAAATTGTAAGATTATGTTTTATAAATAAAATAAATACCTATGCATTTTAATTTAATACTTCAAACAAATGTGTTAAATATTTTAAAAATATGTTAAAATGACTACAAAAATCTTCACAGGTCCTGTATATACGCTGACCTGTTATGGTACGAAAAGTCTATATAATGATAGTTCAACTTATCCTGGACAGTGAAATAAAAAAAAAATTATGGTGAAATTTTGACCACCAGGCGATCTCGAGTAATATTTTTTTCAATTTCACGTACCTAGCTTATTATCAGTAAAAATATGTATTATAGACATGTATATTTACAAAAATGTTTACCCGTATCCTATAAACCATAGCACAAACTATGCTAAGTTTGGGTTCAAACATCGCTGTCAAAAGTAATAACAAACTCATAAACATTATTCCTTTATACAGGGTGTTACTTATAAAGGTGTGGTCAAATTTTAGGAGTGTTATGTGTAGCCGACAAGTAGTTGATTAAGCTTGCAAAAAAACACGAACTTAGAAAATATTTTTTTGGACTTTTTTTTCTTCGGAAATTGCTTTTCCTAACGTAGGCACTTCTCTAAACAACATATGTATTTTTATGTCAATTTCAATGATTTTGTTTTTTTATGCAGATATTTTCGGAAAAATCTAATCATTCCATTAACATCCTTGGTTTCATTCATGTCGGCCCTCTCTCATATAAAATATTAGCTATATCGGTCAATTTATACCTACATATATAATATACTCTACGTGTTACAGAAGGGTGTCTACAGAAATCTTATTTAATCCTAAATATTCAATGTCAATAAACGCCTTTTTTAAATAAAAACAAATTAAATTTGAAATACAATATTGACTTTGTTCTGTAGCCTACATGTTATGAGATAACTATTTAGCAAAAAATGCTATTTTTAATGGCTGTCTTGTTATTGGACGGTCGATAACATAACATTTTTAAATACAGGAAATACAAGTATCAAAACTATGTGATCGGTCACCCCCGAAAATAGTTAAATTGTTGATATGCGAAAAAGCCTGGTGTGGTAAATACCATCTGTTAGAAAGAATTAACTTAAATGGCCGAAAACTAGCGATGTTACCCTTTCTACGTTTTTGTACCTTGAGATAGTTTTTATTCAATTAAAAAATGAAACAAAAGCTGTCAGTCAAATAAGCGATGATGGACAAAAAGTGGATAGATTTAAATATTTGTTTACAAACATAAAAAAAAATCTGAAGAGGAAACTGCTGAGACAATGAACATAAAAAACCGGTCAAGTGCGAGTCAGACTCGCGCACGAAAGGTTCCGTACCGTTATCTATACAACATTAGACACTATATTATTTTATTCTGTTTTTAGTATTTGTTGTTATAGCGGCAACAGAAATACATCATCTGTGAAAATTTCAACTAGCTATCACGATTCATGCGATACAGCCTGGTGGCAGACAGACAGACGGACGCTGGAGTCTTAGTAATAGGGTCCCGTTTTTACCCTTTGGGTACGGAACTCTAAAAAATACTAGAACTGATAGCAAAAAAACTTAACGATATTTTTTTCTGTTGAACTTTACCGGTTGGATCTTCTACATCTATATTTGATACTCTGTGTGATGTGTATTTACATTGTATTCTTATTTTGTTAGATCGGAAAAAAATACTTAAAACTTTTTCGTTTGTAGTTTACTGAACGACTCGTGTTTATGGTACTGTGTTACTCCAAAGGCTCGTAGCGTATTGTTAAAATATTTATTTATTTTATTAATGTATTCATTTGTGAATTTGGGTATACATTTGCAGATCTTAAAAGCTAATACAATTTGGTGTACTTTTGCCATATTCTACCAAAGAGATAACGAAGAGCCATGCTTTGGCACGTATGGGCCGGCTCGACCGGATACCATGGCCTCACAGAAAACCAATAAAGCAATAATTGTATTACTTTTCGCCAAGTGAGTGAAGTCACCGGAGGCCCTAACCCTTTCCTCTCTCCCCTCCTCTCCCCCTCTTTCCCCCTTTCCCTACTCCCACCTTCCCCTACTCCGCGGGCGGTAGTCATTTACCATCAGGTGACCCGTCTACTCGTTTGCCCCCTATGCCATAAAAAAAAAATTATTAAAAGAAATTTGTAAAAACTTACATTAAAAGTCTAAGGTATTCCACTTGTATATTAATAATGTCATATTATGTTAAATAAAAAACTATAAATATTAAAATCATGGCAAAAATGCGAATTTTAGGAAAACAATAATTAATAATTCAGTCAAACCATACCATTAAAATGAGATAGTCATAAAATACTAGAATAGAAATGCCATGTCGAAGTGTGATAATATAAAAATCTTTTTAACAAAAAATTAAACCGACGAAAATAACTAAAAAGCAAAAAATAAATAAACCTCTTAAGTCTTGAGCTTATTTACATAAACTATCAAATTTTATATTTTTATAACAATATAACAAATTTTTATACTCAAAATAAGTTATTTAGAGTCGGCGCCAAACAACAAACTGATTAATTATCCAAATTTTATATGTACCTACGTAGAAATGGACATGGCGATACGTAGGTAATTAATCATTTTATTATTTGGCTTCTCTTGGCTTTCTCATCATCAGATCCTCACTTAATTGACATGGGACCACCCTTGAGGTGTACCCTATCTAACAAAAAAAGAATAATCAAAATCGGTTCATAAATAACGGAGAGAGAGCTGAACATACATAAAAATATATATATATGTACGGTCGAATTGAGAACCTCCTTTTTTTCGTCGGTTAATAATGTCAATAAAATAAAAATGTCCTAAAATAATAATAATTCAGTTTGATACGAATGCTTGACCAATGCTAAATACAATTGATGTTTTCGTCATCCAAGTATTCTTGAAATTTTTTATAATAATATAGTATGGTGGTAGCTTATTGTAAACATGAAGTGCAATACAAAAAAGACTTTTGTGATATAAATAGCCTGTAATCTGAACGTTTGCTTGTACGTTTAATTACTTCGAAATTATTTTAATTTAATGCAAATTACTACATTTTCTCATAACTTATCCTTTGTGAGTAAAGTTATCACAACAAAATTCAGGTTTTTTTCCTGCTCGGCAGTGTGCAATTTCTACATAACATGTTGTGATATAAATTGATGTGAATCAATGTCAAAGATTTTGTTTATTTATTTTTATGCAGACATTTTCAGAAAAATCTGGACATTCCGTCATGACAGCCCTCTCTCATTCGAAATTCTTTTCTGTAACAGTCTGTATAATTAAGTTGACGGGTATTAACATACTTAACAGGAATACCTGTGAAGTATGTTAATTCCCGTCAACTCGGGGCCCGTCGCCGGCAATTCAAAAGTATGTAATAACATACTTTTAAATTGCCCGACGTCTCGACCAGGTTGCAGAAGCTGTGGTCACAGGTTGATTGCTCCTACTTGAATAGTGACCACGGCTAGTGGCATTTTATTCATAAAATAAATAAAAATGAGTAATATTTACACAGTCACCATTAAATGTTAGATCTAATTATATTTAATTAGATCTAAAAACTATTTGCTGTCGGTCGAAGAACTGCGTTGTGAGACTTATTTTTTTTTACTGGTTCTGTTTTTGACCGGATTATAATAATTATATTACAAGTAATATTATTATAAATTATATACCTATACATATTTTTCTTCATCGTTGCTTACTTTTGCTCGTTAAAGCTTTATATGTGTGTGGTTGTGATATACACATATATCACAACCACACACATATAAAGGTTTTTTATAATGTTGTTATAAGTGAATGACGTATATTCTTATAATTGGACTTCCGGTTTTAAACTATACAGTGTATAAGTTAATTTTGTGTAATAGAAGGAAGATATAATGCTTGACCTGTTGTCAAAACTAAAAGATGAAAGGTCTGTATAGAAAAAGCAATGTTCGCATGCATCTTTCTGAACCAATCAAAGTGTAAACCAAGTATTACGTCGTTATAATTAGGATTACTTTGAAATCGCTTCCTAAGTATTTTAATTTAATTATTATTATTTAACAATAGTATCAACTATGAGATCTTAATCATACTATAAATATCTGCAAAAAAGAATATTATTGCCGATAACGAAAGTTAATTAAGGAGATACGGTTTTAGTCACGTGTGTATTTCGGGGATGCCCGCCTAGTTTCGGACCCGACGAGGGTATCGAGGGGTGAAATGTCCTGCGTGGGTTGCAGGCGCCACTTTACCACTCACGGAAGTTTTATTCGGAAGTTTTATTCTGACAGAGATAATATTAGTATATAGAATAACATTGAAAACAGAATGAATTTTAATAGTCGTCATTGAATCGCAAAATTTAGATTTTTGAAGTAAAATCTTCTTTAGGCACGTTTGTGCACTTTTGGTATGGGGAAAAGCACTGAACTCGCGTGACCGTTACGCTAGGATATATATATAGAGGGCGCTAATCTAAACATTGAGTCCTGTCAGCTTTTTATTAATTAATGTCACCAACCTGCTATTGTGACGTTTTAAGTTCGTCGTTTCGTTTAAGTTTTCACTTCTGTCGGCAGTCCCATGACTGCCTATTTTTTTTAGTAGTAGTTCGGCTTCTCTTGCCTATCCAAGCAAGCTGTGGATATACGAGTATCGCACTAATATACTTAAAGGTTAAATGAAAAATTTTTGACTTCTAACACTTACGTTCTTTTTTCTTTCTTCGCGTTAACAATTTTTTGCAACAAACTATATTTTCTTTCTTTCTAACATGATAACGACTAAGTTTAGATAAATGAATAGGTCTTTTCCTTGCCCGCTTCAACATCTTCCTGTTTCACTCTCAACGCACCAGAAACTACCCTATATATGCCTTTTCATCATTATTCATTTTCTCTCCATACTATGGTTGCCTGTAAGAGATTGCTTTGTGCGAAAAAGCCGCTAGTTGTACAAATTACTAATAGTTATAAATTACTTATTGTATTATTAACCTGTTGTAAATTAAATACACTTAATATTATTATAACTCGGTCATTTTAATCTGTACAAATCATGAATGCTTAAAATCATTAAATTTGTCATAAATCATTATAGTTTTGGAACTCGTAAAAAGCTCGCTCATAAAGAGCACAGGTTAAGGCTATATACAGATAACGAGCGGTGAGCGCGCGTTATAGACCAAGATCCTAGGGCCACCAAACCTTACTATTTTACCCAGACCTGTTTAACATGTCACCGTGAGTTTAAGCGCATATAAATGGATCTGGGGAATTTATGACACTAGAATTTGTCTGCCTGCTTACAAATAGCATCAAAATAGTTCTTTAAACATTAAGACTTTTTGTAAAACTACGTTAATTTCACCGCATTAAAAAGCGTCAGGTGAAAATAACCGCAGACGGTAACTGTCTAGCAATTTTGATAATAACTTTTTAATGATATTGTGTACTATATAAATAAGCACTCAGAATTTAAGCAAAGTGACTATTGGTTTTATGTAACTTTAGCACCTGGTATCTGAAAATTGGCTGCCAGCCCAAGCTAACAGGTATGCATACCTTCAGAGTCTTTAATGATACTACTCCTTACGAAACATTTCGTTCGATAGAAAATAAGTAGACCCTGGTGGCTCTGAGATCTTACTCTATACTCCACATGCTAACGCGCGTTTTGATCCGACACGCGCTCTTAAGTGGGCGTTATCAAATCGCGCGCTCAACATCTGTCATCTGAACATAGCCTTAATACAAGTGATGCAATAAACATGTCAGGTTTCCTGGTCACTTTGGAGCACGTTCATATATATATACTTCGAATTACGATTTTTCAAATGCCAAGTATGATTTATTTGTTTATTTTGTAGTTGATTCATCTTTACTATATTAATCTGTTATCCGGTAGCTTATTGTCTGTCGAACAAATTTAATTCACAGGATTTGTGAACTTTAATGTCACTAAACTTGCGTGCCCTCTCTCATCGCAGAGGACGCCGACGTAGCTTTAAATGCTTGATTGGTATCAATGTATTTAATAATTGGAAAGGAAAATCCACCACCACGTCATCAGTATTCTTATTTGAAACAAAAAGAAACTAATATCGTCAAAATTCAAGAAAATCTAATTCTCAACGACGCTTCCTTTTCTGTAGTTTTTTTTAACGGCTCAGCAACATTTTTAGGTCCAGCGGTAACTAACTATATTCTTAATCCTCCAATCTCGACACGTGAATCATTTATATATACATGATCTTTCCATTTATTACAAAAAAAAAATTCAAACACCCTATTAACAAAATCATTATTCTAACTTTCAAACTTTACTCGTTACATGCTATAATTATATATTTACACGGGAATTAACGCAATCACGAAATAGTTTACATACCTCTGAATCGCCTGACTGCGGCTGGCTGACTTAAAAAACACGAAACTCAATCGGGAAGATGGTTTCAAATTATCTACAGCGTGGCATCCAGTGATAAAAAAATGCCACCTCGCTTTTATGCGCAGTCGGATATACACCAAAATAAGGATACATCGGTATAGTATCTAAGTATTATCTATTATTTAATATCGTAAATGTGCGGGTGGATGAAGAATCTTCTACGATCTCGACGACGACGGACGGAGAGCGAGAACCACTGAACCAGTCAGCCTACACAATGTAGACTGCTGCGACAGTTTTGAAACAAGGATTGCAACAATATCGAGCGATTGAAAAAGAGTGGTTTACTAAAAATCGTATGCTAGGTAAAATAGGTATAGCAAATGAACCATCTGGCCGAGAGGTATTATTTATCGGCGTTTCGTGCATTTTAAAAATGCGTATTCGGACGGACACTAACAGTAAATTTCAAATGAGTAATGAAATTGAAAGTAGATATTGAAAACTGTTATTGAAAGACTTTAATGCGCATCCAACAGAACAATTCTTTACGGCACTTGTGGACTTTTCTAGGGAATTCCAATGTATTTGTGGCATTAGCAATGACAATCAGTAAGTCGCAAGGTCAAACGATGTCTGTTTATGGCTTAGATTTGGGTAAACAATGTTTCTCAGACGGACAATTATACGTTGCATGTTATCGCGTGGGTTCACCATCCAGTTTGTTTGTGTTGGCTAAAGAGGAAATGACAAAAAACATGGTACACCCAATTGCTCATCGAGATTGATATTGCATTTTTTTTTTAATTATCGTAATTTGAGATAAAATGTATCACATTTTTAATTTACATTTAACGTTTAAGAGATCAAACTTTAAATATGGCAGTTAAGTTAATGAAGCACCCCACGGATGAAGTCTTTGACTGAAAGGGGAATGGAGCGCTGTGGTCGATGACGGCCTATAAAAATACCACTAACCATTCATTTTCTTAATTCAATGTACTTCATTAACTTAACTGCCATATTTAAAGTTTGATCTCTTAAACGTTAAATGTAAATTAAAAAAGTGATACATTTTATATTAAATATATATATTTCTAGTAAATATATTGGTAGTAGTCAAAGACTTCATCCCGGATGAAGTCTTTGACTGAAAGAGGAATGGATACTTACAATAAGTTAGTTATTTTTTATTTAACTACCAATATATTTACTAGAAATAATTTATATGGCAAAACAACGTTTAAAGGGTCAGCTAGTTTTAGGTAGATGTCGAAGAAAGTCTAATAGGTTTATTTCGAAGAAAGTCTACCTATTAGTTTTGTACCGGTTATCAGTACAGGAGGTTTAATTATGAGCCCTAGACCCCAAAACAACCGCCAGTTAAAAAGTTTATGTAAATATATATACACGTAAGTATGTACCTCAATTTTACCGGCACGATAGAGGTCGCAATTATGCACCGATTGCTTTCAAACTTGGACAAAAAATCAACAGGGCAAAAGTGAAGGTTAAGTTCGTGAATGGGGGATATTCCCCCAAAGGGAGGGACTGGGGGGCAGATTTTCAAAAAGAATTAAAAAAACACGAAATCTACCTCTGCGGGCCTGCTGCGAGCCCGGATTTTTTTTTTTATATTTTGTAAATGCTTTAAAATCACTCCGCCGACGACGCCGTCACCGTGGAACTTAAAAAGTAGCGGCCATATCTATATCGGCGCTCATATCTATTACAGATATGCGATTTTTTGAAGTGAAAATTTCTTTAGGCACGTTTGGCACTTTTGGTATGGGGAAAAGCACTGACAGTCGCGTGATAGCTAACCACACATATATGTATACAGATGTGTGTGTTTTCACTTCTGACGTGCAGTCCTACGACTGACTGCTTTTTTTATCAAGTTGAGATGTTATACATGTCATTAGATTAATTATGTACATAGTTTACTATATTATGTTACTTGAAAATTAGATAAAAACTCAAAGGCCAAATGATACCTACAAAGTTTCTTGCACAAAATGCAAAGATTAAAGAAAGGTTTGCATGTTTAGTTTCAACGGGTCAACGAAACAAAAGTGAATACCGGTGTTTTGTCAATTGCACTGAATTAAGTATATCTATTATCAAACCGGTAAAACCGCCCGCCTTCAGAAAACAGGTTTTGAATATTTACATTTTTAAAGTATTTTATTTAAATGTATAATTAAAATAAGGCGTCTTTTGTACTCTTAACTAAACTATGCTGGGTACCCTTCTTTTTTTTCGTGTGGAAGCCCCCACGGGTCATCACCTCACCAAAATGTGGGTACCCTAGTACATTTTAGTTAATAAAAAATCTTGCCTTTATTATAAAATGTGTTACTACAATAAAAAATTATGATTTTTTCTTAATTTTGACATTCTATTGCATCGTTTTATTTTTTGTTTCAGGAACACTTGGACATGGTGTACACATAAACGTTAATGTTAATATTCTTTAATTATAATCATCTAAAATGGGGTTCATCACTAAAGCAGGTTTTGAGGGGAATAAGGCACCGAAAAGTAAGTATTTAAATATAAATTAATATAGTTTGATTAATCGAAAACAGATGGTGGTTCAAATAGCATGCCAAGCCATTTTCAAATTTAGCTTAATTAAATTAGGTCACAAAGTCTTCAAATGTTCTTTAAAAATTTGTGATAGATTATTATTTTAGCTAGTCCCTAAGGTAAAGTTTTCAAAGAATAGATCGCGGATGATATTTCTTGCTTTAGGAAATTGTTCCGCAATATCCTATAATACCGCTGGTTTAATTTGTAAAACCTGTTTTTTATTTTATTTTGATAGTCTATATAACGAATATATTCCTTGCTGCCTTACTCTAGTAGTTTTTAAAAACATATAAAGTTTTTTTTTTTCACTCATCACCGCAACGGGTGGACTGATTTTGACGGAACCTTCACTGGCATATGTTGATGTTAAGAAGAGTAACTTAGCTACTATTAATTTAGAAAAATAATAGGATAGAATTTTGTTAAAAAAAAACAACTGTAAATCAGCTGAAGTGAATGTAATATCAAAATCACAGCTTTCTACTAAATCCATAAGGAAATTAATACAGTACTTATTTTATGCAATGTCCGTGGCAAACAACCATATGGCCGGCGTGATGGTTAGCGGTAGGATGCTTTCAATTACAGCGGACCCCCATGCGCGTTGTCGACCCTTAACAAACCTGCACACTCCTTTCATAAAGAACCCTAGATATAATATATAAACCCTCTTCAGTTGCAGGGGCCCATGGGCGGCGGTAATCATTTACATTCAGGTGACCCGTGTGCTCTTTTGCACACTATACTATTAAAAAAAAAAGTACCTATACCAAAAACCTTTCTTTTTTAATTTTGTTGTTTGTCGGTCTGTCTGTTTCTTGTCCAGTTACTCTGAAAGGGATGAACCATTTTTGACCGGACTTTGGTTCCACCAAAATAAAAGTAATAATTAATAGTGGTCGCACAGTATATACTATGAATTAATTTGCCGGGAATTTCATATCCAGATTCAAAATTTTTCAGAGCATATTTTAGGCTACTTTTGTATTTGAAAATATTTGGAATTCCCGTGTAAAAATCCAAGCTTAGTACAACCAATCCAATAATAAAACTACTATGGAAATCTTTTAACAAATTGCGAAGATACACGTTACGTACACAAAAAAAAGGAATATTCGATTAAGAACCTCCTCCTTTTTGAGGTCGTTTAAAAATAGAACTGAGCCTTTAATAATAACAGGTTATTGTAACGACGAAACGGTTTCCATCTCTACAATACTCATAGTTACTAACACACATGATATATACCTGTGTTCTTGAATTTTAGTATTTTGATTTTTAATTATGATATGAAATACATTATGACAAAAGTAACTTTCCATTGTTTTAGATCGATCTTTGTAATTTCTGCATAATTTTATCTTATTTTTTATTTTATCTTTTATTTTCACAGCTTTGATAGTCCATCTAGACATACTAATGATCGAAACCTGTGTTATTAAAAACGAATCAACATCTATCCCACTATATAATATTATAAATGTGAAAGTTTGGATGGATGGATGAATGGATAAATGTTTGTTACTCTTTCACGCAAAAACCACTGAACCGATTGCGATAAAACTTGGTATGTAGATAGCTGGAGACCTGGATTAACGCATAGACTACTTTTTATCACGATATTCCCACGGGATCGGGACTTACGCGGGTGAAACCGCGGGGCGCTGCTAGTAATATTATAAATGTGAAAGTTTGGATGGATGGATACATGTTTGTTACTCTTTCACGCAAAAACCACAAAAGCTATTGCGATGAAACTTGGTATTTAGATAGCTGGAGACCTGGTTTAACGCATAGGCTACTTTTTTATCCCGATATTCCCACGGGATCGGTACTTACGCCGGTGAAACCGCGGGGCGCTGCTAGTTAATTATATTCCTGGAACGTTCAAGTGTAGAGTGAATGGGTTTTATTGGATAGGCGTGTACTCTATTCGTCTTCATCGTCACTTTCTATCAGGTGGGTTTAAAAGCAAACGCCTTTTCCATTTCATAATAATAATTTAAAAAAAAATCTATAATATGTATGTGTTTAGCAATATGCAAGTATGTTAGGCAGTCTTTCAGGTTCAATCCTTTGTCATCTGACGTACGCTGCCTTTTAACTATCTTCCTGACAAATTTCAGGCCTCCGGTACACAAAAGCAAGGACTTTTATACACATTTTCGAGAGTCCTTAGACCCCCTTAAACCGGCTCTTTGCTGAAATTCTTTCGTAGCTGACGTGTCATATCTATAAAATAACTCCCCGCCAAATTTCAGGTCTCTAGTACAAAAAACCAAGGACGTTTATGTAAACTTTCGATAACCCTTGGACCTTCTTAATCCGGCCCTGTGGCAAAATCCGTTCTTAGCTGACGTGTTCTATTCATAAACTACCTCTCTGCCAAATTTCAGATCTCTAGTAGAAAAAACTACGGACTTTCGTATAAACTTGCGAAAGCCCTTAGACCTCCTTAAACCGGGCCCAGTCGTAAACTCCAACGTGTGCTACCTATAAACTACCGAATCTAAATTGACGTGTGCTAACTATAAACTGCCTCCCAGCCAAATTTCAGGTCTCTCGTACAAAAAGCAAAGACTTTCATACAAACTCGCGAAGACCCTTAGACCCCTAAATCCTGCCCTGTGGCAAAATCTTCTCATAAGCTGATATTTCCTACTCATAAACTACCTTTTTGTCAAATTTCATCTTCATAGTTCAAGTAGTTTTCTAGATTTCGTGATCAGTCAGTAGATGAGCGAGTTAGTATCCTTTCGCTTTTATTCATATAGATTATAATGATACGAGTGTAGTACATGTATGTATATATATAATTAACTAAATTGTTTTCATTATTATCTATAAAAAAGTATTTTCAGTAATAAAAGCAATTTACCCGTGATTTGGGTATTTTCCCGGGTTTTTACCTCATATTTAGGCGATACGAAATTTTCCCGGGTAGTTACTGGGTAGGTGCGAATCTATACGGCCAATATCGTTTGTAAACAATCACTATTATTAATATTGTAACATATTAAAAAAATATCCTAAACATTTAAGCCACTTTTGCTTTTTTTAAATGTTTTTTATGCTTTTTCTAAGCGGACGAAGTCGCGAGCTTCAGCTGGCTTAAGCTAAAATAAGTTCATTGACATACTTATATAAGTATGTTTAATAAATGACACCATGGTGTGAATTATGTCTTAAAAATAACTTCCAAGTCTGGGTCAGCCTTAAGACTATGTTAGCATTCATTAGAACGTCAGTATTTTGACTGTTTTTGCAATCAAGTCTACAATATGTGTTATAACATGAATATTATCATTATGACCTTCCTGACCTTGTACCTATATGTTATGGCGCAATTTGTCTTTTGCCTTCACACTTTTTTGTTAGTTATCGTCAATATACTTACTCCCTTTGGGGCCAGGTCATCCACACAATCTATCTATTTTAGGGTTTGATTTCCTTCTCTTCTCTTCAATTCAGTTCTTTTTTATCAATAATTGTTACATCATATTTATTACACAGTTTAATCACTACATATTATAAAACAAAGTCCTCTGCCGCGTCTGTTTGTTTGCGATAAACTGAAAAACTACTAAACGCATTTTCATGCGGTTTTCACTAATAGACATAGTGATTCATGAGGAAAGTTTGGGTGTATAATTCGTTAAGATTTTGTGTAAAATTATTGAAATATGTTGATGATTGTTGAAGATGTTTCTGCTACCCATGCGAAACCGGGGCGGGTTGCTAGTTTTTAATAAAACTGTATACGTACGGAAAGCCTCAATACCTCCTGACTTCATTATCAGACCACCGTTACCAAGCGCAATCTGTTAAACATGTTAAATTTGAGACCACGTTGGGACTTACTAGTTTTTTTTTATGGTATAACAAGCAAACGAGCAAACGGGTCACCTGATGGCAAATGACTACCGCCGCCCATGGGCACCTGCAACTCAAGAGTCACAAGTGCGTTGCTGGCCTTTAAGGTGGGAGTAGGGGAAAAGGGGAGAGAGGGGGCAAGAATGGGAAGAGGGGTAGAGGGCTAGGGCCGGCAACCTCACGAAAGGCGAAAGCATTGCTTTTCTGCCGGTTTTCTGCGAGGCCGTGGTATCACTCCATTCGAGCCGGCCCATACATGCCGAAGCATGGCTCTCCCACAAATAATATAATAAATAAATAAATAATAATAGTAACTGAAGAGTTCTACTATCCACCTCCAGACTCCATCATCATATCAGCTCCACGATTCTAAATTATAGTATTGTCATGCAAACTATATATACATAACGTTGTATTTCGATACAACAATTAGAAGTAGGTTAAAATTGACGTCCAAGATTTATTTACTTCGTTACAAGTGAAGTTAATAAAAACGTGTTGAACACACAATGGTCTCAATTTTGTTCCCTGTAGGGCACGGCATATTTATAAAGTACCTAATAATAACATTGTTTTAAATATTTTAACTGTAATCATTGAATTGTCAATCATTGAAACCATTCCTTAAGCGAACATTTGGTTCGCTTAAGGAAAACACACAGGAAACATGTCCCGTGAAATTGATATGTGATTAAATATATAAGTGGCTAGGTATGACTAGGTAAACCACAACATTGAATTCTTGACATGATTAAACGTCTATCGGTCTCTTAAAAATAATAACTACAATATTTATCCTCAAAGGAGTTTTTGCAAACGTAAAGTATATTCTTATCCAAAAAACTGTTTTTTTTAAGGATAAATATTTAAGTTTGTCTAGTAGTTAGTCATACTGATACAAATGTTTTGTGATGAGCACGATCATTTCAAATATAAAAAAACACAACTGCCTGGTATAAAAAAAGGAATTACACGCCATACAGTCGCCAAATATTTTTTTTTTTTTTTCAAAATATGATTAGCCAGTTTCACTCGGGATTATGTAAGGAATCTAACAAGACTCCTTTCGTCCAAATCTGTTCAGACCTTTAGAATTTATGGTGCAACTAAGTAACTCACGAACACATCTTTCGCGTCCCTTTTTTGGGCAGTACTGTAATAAATTTGAGGGGTAGTGTATTAAAAGTATAGTTCATCCTTTTCTGCTAACGATGACTGCACTATATCTAAGTTTTAAGGCGCTTTAAGAATCTTTTTCTTTTTTTTGCAGTAAAACTCTGCACGTCCTTGACATTTGGGCTAGTGTTTCTGACAATTGCTGCTTTGACAATTATTCTGGAACCGATATCAATAATATCAAGATATGTAAGTTTATATTACATTCATCATTAATATAACCATTTATTAGGTATTTATGAAAAGGTAACGTTAGGACATATAAAAAGTATAAAAGGGATGATGTGAATAAATAAAAGCTTTCATTGTTATATTAGGCAGAAAACTCCATAGTGTGGGAGTTTGTAGTATTTAATATATGAAAAAAAAAGATTTGTAAAATATACTTAATTGTCATGCTGGCTCTGGGTAAACTCCTTATCAAAACAACCATTTTTAAAAAGTCCTGTGACACATATATATAGATTTCTGACTAAAATTATTAAATTGAAAACTGACTACATTTTTTAATTTTTTTTATTCACAGATTGCACGGGTAGATTATGGAACCTTGACTTACCATGCACTAACCAAGGAAACAGACAGTGTCCATCTATCTATGTATCTTTTCAACATTACAAACGCCGAGCAGTTCGCAAATGGAGAAGACGAAAAGCTGAAGGTTCAGGAAGTCGGACCTTTTACTTACCAGTAAGTGTTTCTTAAAAAATATATAAAGAAAATATTACAGCTCTGAGAGGGACTTAAATATTTTTTTTTATTTTTTTTAAGTGTTATGATAAAACTCTATTTTCACTTCCTTACCCGTTATAAACCCGAAATACACCTGAAACAATTCTTAGTAATGATGCTAATCACTGAATTCTTATACTATAATTATATATATGTGGAATGGATATTTGATTTATTGCCCTCCACACAAAAAACGGGGTCATCCGTCGAAAGAAAGCCGTCTGGTTTAAGTCGGTTCATTAATAAACTTAATAACGTACGTAAGCAGAAAAATCCATAATTGCATATGGAAACATTTTTATAGCATGCAATATCATCATCAAATATATTTTTATCTCTCATAGTCCCACGAAAGCAAAAAAATAAACAGTAAGTAGGTTTTCTATTTTATATGACAAGTAGAAAAAGTCGTCAATGACAACACTTTAAGAACCAATCTCATAATGCAATATAATTAAGTAATGTGTTCGCATGTCGTGTATCGTGTTCGTAGGTAAGATCCGCGCATGACTGAAATGGTAATTGTAAATTTGGTTTTTCAATTACACCCAAGCCTAAACCTTAAAATAATGTATTATAATTTTGAATCCTACGCTTTTTTTATACGATAATAATAAAAATTACTTAGATAGATAGAATATTCCTTATTGTACACCATTAGCAACATACAGTTGAAACAGATCTCATATAAAATATTAAAGTACAATGCTCAGTCTTATCGCCAATAGCGATCTCTACCAGACAACCTTAAGATGGAAAAATTACAGAAATATTTAATGAAAACATACTAGTTGATGGCGTATTATTAAATATACAGACAATAATTTATACATATAGATATATACATATATATAGCTAGTTAGTAGGGAGTACATACTCGTAGTATATTCGAAAGTAATTATGATCTTAGTTATGTAATAGAATAAGAAAAAGATAAAGATATTACAGAGATAGATAGTGTTGCTTGACCATATTTTTAAAGACTGTAAAGGTTTCAGCTTGCCATATTTTTACTGGTAATGCATTCCACAAACGAACAGCCAGGACCGTAAAATAATTGTAAATAAAAGTTGTTGAATGCACTTTTAATATCAGATTTTCTGATGATCGTAAGCACTTCGTATGGGTACCATGAAGGAACTCAAATCGTCCTTTTAAATAGAAAGGTTTATGAGAGTTAAACAGTATGATGTATAATAAAGAGAGAATGAGAATGAGCATTCCGGCGAAGACGACTAGGTAACCACTTAAGCTTTTTCCGGAATTCAGAAACATGATCATATTTACGCAGCCCAAATGTGAATCGGATACAAAAGTTTTGAAGTCGCTCTAGTTTATTTAATTGGTACTCGGTGAGATCTGGATAGCTGACGTCCGCATAGTCAAGAATTGGAAGGAATAGTGAATTTGCAAGGGCAGTTTTGGTGGCAGTAGGTAGAAAATTTGTTCTAATTCTTTAATAAAATTTAAAAATAATGATTATTTAGTTTTATTAAGAAACGTTTTATATAAGAATACTTAAATAGCGATAATTTTAGAAAATTTGTAATTGTTCAAAGTGAAAACTCATTTTAAGACCGAAAGAATTTTCTAAAATCAAGCCCTCATGAAATTAAGCTAACGGTGAAAAGGTATGTCAAAAGTCAGATCTCTGTTTGTTAATTTAGCGTTGCCAAAATACTTTTACCGTTTTGACCTTCAACAAAAAAAAAGCTTGACGTCAATTACCCGGATACCTATATTTACTTTTAAAGATTGCCACTCACTTACAGCAGAAGGTTAATTCCAATTTGGGGCTAAAAACTGCTCATAATAAAAATAATACAATTTCTTTCTACGAACCAAAGAATGGATGTTGTGACAAATAAAAAACGTCATCAATGTATAAAAACCTTGAAAAAATTACTTAAAGGAAGTCTTCCTAGTAGCTACATTTGATATGTTATGCCACGGTTTCGATGATAAGTTAGGTTACTTAATATCCAATCGGTTTTCAAATTATCATAATAGGGCTTCCTTGATCTAGGTCAAGGGATCATACCTAGTTGTTTGCGATACTTCTATGCTAATTTAGACATTAATTAACTATGGCAATTTGATTACTTTGTATGTACACTTGCCACTTATTTACACAAATACATATTAAGATTAGACTAGATGGTGTCATCTGAATGTAGACACGTAACATTGACCTATTTAAGAGGATACATGGGTAGATGTTTTGAAAATTTTGAGCTTAAAAAACAAGCAAAGTAGGTACAATCTGACCTAAGTCACAATAATTCAATTTTACAATAAGATCTACAAATTGTATGTAGATCTATGTTACTAAAGTATATTGTACAAGGAATAAGTAAGCAATTACATTGTATTAAAACATAATTACTTTTTACCACTTAGCGATAAAGATAGTGTCATGTAGTAGTGACATGGTACCCATGCTAATTTTAGTAAATGTAAAATAAAATTCCTTGTGTGTTAAATGAAGCGGTGGTGCCTACAATTTATAATAGCCAACCATGGTCATCAGGTTTTTTTAATTTGTGCGAATGGCACGTCATCATTTATTATTTTGTTATCTATACATATTTTAATTTGTCAACTACAAAGGGAAAATCCAAAAAAAAAACCTTTAGGATCAAAATAATTTGTATGACTAATTTTTTTTAACCTGTTGAGTTTTAAAGGTAATAAGGTGAGAGATGTATTAACAAAACTTTTTACTAATAAAAGTCTAGAATTTATTAGAATTAGATCAACTGTCCATTTATAATCTTAATAAAAGTTTGTGAGAATGTATGGATGGATGGATGGATATTTGTTACTATTTCATGCAAAAACCTCAATGCTTCATTTTTATGTTCCAGGGAAAACCGCACAAATGAAGGCATAGAAATAGATCATGAAGCGGGAGTGGTCCGGTATACTCCACGACACAAAGTTACTTTTCTACCCGAGGAGTCAATTGGTGATCCCAAAGACATCGTAGTTACTGTGCCAAACATTGCCATGTTGGTAAGAGCTTTGAATCCAATTTGGGGTTTCTTATGTGTTTATTGATTTTAACTACAGAAATAAGATTTTTTTTAAACACACAGAATAACCATTATATTTCCTTAGGAATGTGAACGAAATCTTTCTTTTTTTTATGGTATAGGGGGCAAACGAGCAGACGGGTCGCCTGATGGTAAATGACTACCGCCGCCCATGGGCACCTGTAACTCGAGACTCACAAGTGCGTTGCCGCCCTTTAAGGTGGGAGTAAGAGAAGAGGGGGAGGGGGGAAGAGTGAGAAGAGAGGAGAGAGGGGAAAGGGGAAGGATGGGAATAGGGGAGAGGGAAGGGTTAGGGCTTCCGGTAACCTCACTCACGCAGCGAAATGCAATGCAAGCATTGCTTCACTGCTGGTTTTCTGTGAGGCCGTGGTATCGAGCGGAGTCGAGCCGGCCCTTACGTGCCGAAGCATGGCTCTCCCACGTTTAAAATCTCTCTTAAGCTTAGGCTTATACCCAGCAGTGGGATAGGTTATAGACAGAACTGATATCAAATCATCATCAAGCTAAAATACTGAATAGCTTTGCTGATCAGCCGTGATCAAAAGCTTTTTAAAAGTACACTGCCGACATTTTATTTCTTATTTGCAGTCGATGGCTTCTAAAGTAGCAGACTACGGTTATCTGGCAAGGGTGGGCTTCAACATGTTAGCTTCAAGACTCGGAAGCAGTGCAACGGTCACCATAAAAGCTCACGACTACATGTGGGGTTTCGAGGAACCCCTAATCCGGCTCGGCAACCAAATTATGCCAGGATGGATTACTTTCGAGAAACTTGGATTGTTGGACAGGGTAAGGCGAAAGACATTTTCTTTGCTTACCCTGATTTTAATATAAGCGACTTGGATAACTTATTTTGCGATATTGCGATAATTTCAGAGAACGTGAAAGTAAATGCGAATGTGAGTTTGTTTGTCACAGTTTCACCCTTTAACTATTCAACGAATTTTCGCATACACGTTTTAAGAGTAGATACAGAAAAAGACATAGAGTACCTTTCATTCAGAAAAAAATACTGTTTCCGAATTTCAAAAGTAAATTTTACGCGAGGCCGCGCTCGCAAAAGCTAAAAGCAAATACATACTGCTTTCATCTCTCATTATTACTACATGCTATAAAGTTACTAGAGAATGTATGACTGTCATATTTATTAATAAAACTGTTTAATTCTAACGCCCGGTTTATGAAAGACGCATCTGATTGACGCAAAAATTAACTAATCCTATGTCAAATTTCTTGTCAATTGTATTGAGTAGTTAAAAGCATGATAGGGGACTTCAATTTGATCATCGGATCTGTTAAGAGCTGTCAAATTTCATTCAAATGTTCAACGTTTCAGAAAATCTAACTGAATTGACACCACTGTTACCGTGACAGGTCTGTTAGTTGAACAATATTTTGATCAGCCTTTCAGAAACCGAGTGTCGCTCATTTGGTATATACTCAGGATCATGGGCATATCCTACAGGGAGCGCAGCTATTTAAATATTTAATTAATAATAATAATAATAAATACTTTATTGTAACAAAAGGTGCATACAATTCAAGTGCAAGCCCTGATTTCCAAAGTAGCGTTAGCTGTATATTGGTAATCAGTTCCTTCCCATAAACAAATGATACAAAACTTGTTACTAAGTATAAACATGTGGAACACACATAGTTTGAAAAAGCCTTAAACGCTAGATTTTGTTAGTTTTGCGCGTGCATGTGTGGGTGTGTATGCGCATGTGTCTGTGTGCATGTGTGTGTGTGCATATGTGTGTGTGTGTACGTATGTGGTTGAAAGTAGGTTTCAAATTACGTCGTTACAAGCAATAGACTCTCTACTCCATCATAGCCAAAACGCTTAAGCCATACTTTAATTACGTTTTTAATTTGGTAGTTTGATAGGTGTTTGGTTTTGTAAAATAAATTAAGTTTATTGTATAATCTAGGTGATATAGTATACTATAGTAACATCTATATTGTTGTTTGGCAAAATTGCTTTTCACCCTTGGAATGGGACATCTGTCTATTCTTTTAATAAACTAATAAATTAAATTAATTACTTAACTTAGAAGCCAATTTCATTGTTACCTATAAATTTATTTATTTATGGTTTGCAGTTATATGATAATAAAACGTCTATAAGACTAGAAGTGAGCAGCAGAGACAGTGATAAGTTTATGGTCAAAACTGTCAATGGTGCTGCTGGGTTGAAACAGTGGGGCTATGATGATCCAGAAACCAGGTATTTAAAATTGTATATTATCTTCAAGAGTCTCTTATTTTGCTTTATACTAATATAATATTAGTAAATCAGTAATCTGTGCTAATACTGTGTGTATTGTATTAGATAGAGTATTAATTAAGGAAGGTTAATAGACTGTAACATCACGTATTGACGGTCGGTGAAGAGCGCACAAATTTAGTCTGCCTTCAAAATGAATTGACAAGTTAATTAATTGTCAAGGCAGCCTAAACAGCCAAGAAGCACACAATCTTAAGAAGCTTTCCCTGGGTTCTCAATTCAAAATGCAAAAACTACAAGAGCGTTTAGCACCTGTGGAAAGTTTTCAACATAGTGTAATTATTGATCATATAATTTTCCTTCATTATAGGACGAGTTGCAACAGCTTTACGGATGTTTACGAAGGTTTATGCTATCCCCCTGATGTAACACCTGCTCGCCGCATCAGGATCTACCGGAACATCCTCTGTCGGTTTTTAGAACTTGACTATCACGGCACTACCGTGACGGACTTTGGAGTCGAAGGCCAAGTCTACAAGATCAGTAATAGAACTTACAGAAATACTCCAGAGAATCAGTGTTTATGTAATAAAGATAAATGTCACGATGGAGTTTCAGATCTTTCGCCATGTATTTTTGGTAAGTAATCAATAACACTAAAAGGTTTTAGGTTTAAAGGAGAATTGTTGAGGATTTTTTTTTATGGTATAGGGGCAAACGAGCAGACGGGTCACCTGATGGTAAATGACTACAGCCGGCCATAGGCACCTGCAACTCAAGAGTCACAAGCGCGTTGCCGGCCTTCAAGGGAGAAAGAGGGGAAGAAGGGGGGAAGAGTTAGAGCCTCTGGTAACCTCACTCACGCGGCGTTAACTAATGAAGCATTGTTTCACTTCCGGTTTCCTGTGAGGCCATGGTATCACTCCGGTCGAGCCGGCCAATACCTGCCAAAGCATGGCTCTCCTACGAAAAGGAGGATAGTGAAAAAACACCAAGAATAAAAGTTTAGCACAAAGAAGCGATAGTTTTGATTCATCTATTCACCATCCACTTTAATGGACTTGAGAATAATATTCTTATAATTACTTGAATTACGTGCATAATATTGCCAACAATGCCTCAACCCTTAATGCCTATAAGAATTATAACATTATTAAGTTTCATGGTCAGATCAGTAATAGATTAAAGAAATCTCTTAGATTCCAGAAGAATTAACCTAAGCAATATCTTATCATTATCTTTTTTATTGTTTTGGTTGCCTGTCATGGAAGTTGAACTATTGACTTGCCTGAAGGTAATCACTTAACGTATTTTGTAATATATATATATTGTATGGAATTTCAGGTCTACCAATAGTTTTATCAAACGCCCACTTCTTGGACGCTGATCCGAAAATCTACGAGAAGATTGAAGGCTTCTCACCAAATGAGGAGGAACACGGAAGCGAGTTTACGATTGAAAAAGTAAAATATTAAAATATTAGTACATAATAGTATACGATTAAGGAAAACATCACCTAATTCTAAAGTTTATTTTAAAAATTATTTGAAGTGCCTATAACACAAAGGTATATATTACTGTGCTGTAACTTGGGAAGAATTAGGGTTCTTTAAAGCTGGAGTCACTGAGATGGTGGTGGTTAAAATGTCACAATCCTAATCACTGAATAGCTTAAAAAATAAAAGAAAGTCAATCCTAGTTTCTTCGGCTCTGTAAGAAGCTAACTTTGACCATGATTTTTGATGCTTAAATCCGTTTTCTAAAGTTATTTTATGATTTCATTGACTTTAAACTTTAAAAAAAATATTTTCGCTCTTATATTTCGTTCATACAGACATACCTCAAATTTACACGACTCTGCAAATCCAGGTGCATTTTGCATAACATCTGTCTATTTTTATTAAGCTACAGTCTCTTGTTTCAGACGATAGGCATGGTGATGTCGACAAAGTTTTCCGTCCAAGTAAACATAATGATGCGAGATGTGGGCTTCAATTCAAAGATCAACAGATTCTCAGACATGTTCGTGCCAGTCGGATACATCAAAATTGTAAGAATTGATTTTTTAACGGTTTTAATATACATTATGTAAGTAGGTAATAAATACAAGTTTTGCAAAAACATTGATATACTTTAAACTAAGAATGCAATGGTTTGACCAATTGCTGTGGTTTAGTATAAGGAACCAATGCATTAAAGATAGATCTTACAAATTTGACAAATTTATGTAGGTATTGGAGTAAGTTGAACATAAAGGCTATGAACTAAAATTTATTTTTATAAAACTAATGTCAAAACTTTACACTAATCATAACAGTCATAACTTACTGTTAAAGTCATATATATATGACTTTAACAGTAAGTTTTGTTTCATCATATCATAAAATGTTAGATTTTTTTTTTAAAATGACAAAAAATTAAAAAACCTAAACTTTACTTTTCTGACGTACCTACAATGTAGATATCTATATTTAAAAATAATAACAAAGCCAACAACAAAATAATTACATCGTAAACGTTTACCAATGCTTAAAAACAAGAACCTATTTAAAAAACCTATTCTCTCAGATGAATTAGTTAACATGCCTTGGCCTTATTTTTTATTTACTTTTCAGGTACAGCCAAAATTGACCGGTGACAACATTGCAACTTTGCGGCTAATACACATTTACAGTCCTTACCTTCAGCTCACAACACAAATATTAATCACAGCTGCTGGTCTATTATTAATATTACATTCAGCCAAACTTTTGTATTATAACTGGATATACGATAGAAGAAAAGGAATAGCATTACATTTACACACCAAAGAAACCAAAGAAGCAAGCAATGAGCCTCTGATGAGGTGATGAATTTATATTTAGTTTAACGCCACCTGTTGGCATTGGTTGTAACTATTAACAGTGCCTATTATTAAGGAGTAAAACAAAATTTTACAAAGAGGCGCTACTGGTACATGGTTTAAATAGATAGATGTGTCATTTTAAAAATCAAATAATTTAAAATTAGTATTATACAGTATGTTTAACTTTTTGTAATCTTAGAATATTGTGCATTTACAAATTATATTATTTATTTTTAAAAATTTTATAATATTAACTTTTAAAACCGATGGCAAAGAAGGGTAAGTTTTTGTTGAGAGGGTGGAGCATCTATATGTCAAAAAATATAGTGCAATAATCGATTTTGGATAGGTATCCAAAATCGATTATTGCACTTATTGCAGGTGCAATAAGTTGCATTTGGCAAAAAAGAGCTTTAGCTCAAAGATATATAAAACTTGGTATATCTTTAAACTTGTACAGAATGTTACAAAATCATATTCCTATTATATTTTAGCACTAAAGTATTAATTTTATAGACTAACCTTTATTTAAGAAAACAATAATTTAGACATATTATTCAAAGCCAAAATATGGCAAAAATGTAAGAAATTCCTTATAAACTATGTCATAATAGCGCGCGATAGAAGTTTAAAACGAGTAAATCCATCTTTGGTTTTTTACCAGCCACAGAAAGAGATGCGTCTCTGACCATCTTTAGACATCGCACTACTGCTTCTGAATATATGCTTGCAGTTTGTTACAACCAGGTCTTCTAATTCGTTATGACTGATATTCTTTAGCATTGGAAGACACGTAACTTATCACTCAATCCATACAATTATATCAACAAACTCTTTGGCCTCAAAGCTTTACTTAGGAACTTTAAACATTGTTGGCCCAGCTTTTGGTTTTTTTTTTTTTCGCCTTTATCTCAATTCCTTTATATATGGCCCCTATCCTAAAGCATTGAAAATAAATAGCCTTCAGGATGTGTAAAAAAATCGTTATATAACTGGACCAATAATATAATCTTTTTAATGTCAGAACGTTACTGGGTGTTTTTTAAATTAACTCCCTTTCTTCATATACAACCAAAAGAGCCTGATATTTAAAAAAATATATGTATTCTGTCAGCTTAAATAATTATCTTTTAATGTTTTATGAGACTACATTTAGCCAGTACTATTTCAGTTTCCATCAGTGAAACAGGCATGTTTGACAGGAACACAGGAGATCTGTGGCGTTCTCCAACACTTGTCCTATGGGTCCGGAATAAAGTTAAGGCCGGTGGTCCATCTATTTAATTTAGTAAACAACTGCTGAAGGGGTAGTTCGTTCAAATGTACCTAAGATACGAACCATTGCAGTGGCCTGCCCAATGATTTTCACACGTTTTAACAAAAATAATATGCTTTAATATATCAGTTGCTTTTGGAAGCACTGGTGTATTAGTCTTGCCATGCTAAATTGGAACAGTATATTACATTACGCGTAACTATTTGGACATTATGTCGATATAAACTCAGTGAAAATTAATTTTATCTTACAAATCACAGTAATCGAATATGATGATATAACTTAAATGCATACATGGAAACATAACAAAGCAACTTACTTTTTTTTTTTTTTTTTTTATTTACTAAGTCCATACTTTTGCATACATTATTTATTACATTAAGTTTTATTTAAAATCGTAGTAAACAATTCTAATTTAACAAGACTCGTATGAAACCCTTCATAATTTTGGAGTCATATTTGTCTGCAATGATCTTTAGAGTGCTATTAGTGCTGTCTCCCACGTTAATTATCTTCACTTTGACGTCATATTTATTTCAAGTTTGTATTACGTTTTGTAATTAGTAAGTAGTAAAAAGTAAATTTACCTTTTTAAATGAATTAGGGAATTTATGGTAGGTATTATTACATAAATTAATGGTATTTATAACTGAAATATATATATATATATACATCATTTTGGTGATTGTTCATAAATTTGAAGCTGCAGTAGAGGTTGAAAAGTAGGTTCTAATATTTTTTTTTAGTAATTTAATTACAATTGGGTCGTTGAAAAAAAAAAAAATGTATTTTAAAGCTTTATCATAAATTATATTAATAGTTGATGCGAAAACTTAACTTTTTTTTTTTAATTAGTTATAAACAATTCAAAATTGAAAAAAAAATCAAAAAGATCACGTGACTATGAATGTGCCTCGATTTGTACCCATGTTTGTGACGTTATAATCCCGCTAATATTATAAATGTGAAAGTTTGGATGGATGGATAGATGTATGGATGGTTGGATGGTTGTTTGTTACTCTTTCACGCAAAAGTTTCATCGCAATCGGTTCAGTGGTGAACCGATTGCGATGAAACTTGGTATGTACATAGCTGGAGACCTGGATTAACGCATAGGCTACTTTTTATCCCGATATTCCCACGGGATCGGGACTTACGCGGGTGAAACCGCATGGCGCTGATAGTGTTAAATAAATTGCATAGTACAGTGCCAACGTCTTCTATACTGTCGAAACACTGGTTTAGCTTTGTGCTACGATGAGTAGAAATTTACATTATGACGTCAAACGCGCTCGAGTTTATTCGGGAACTGTCGGCGTGTTTGCGGTACTTGGTTCAAACATTTAATTTTATATAACTTTTTATTATAGCGAAAAAAAATAATATAAAAATAGTTTTTCTATAAAACTTATATAATTATTTGTGATATGTCTATTTATAACAAAAAACAATTTGAAATACCCAATTGGGAATGCAATGCAGCATTCCAATACCATTCACGATTGAAAAATATTAAAGTGGAAATGACTGAAATGTTTAATATTTGTACCTTATCAACAAGTGTATGTTATTTAGTTCACTATGTTGTGTGTATTATTGACCACTCAAAGTATCGTTTGCAAAAAAATCGTCGAGGTAGTAGGTATTTGAGTAGATAATTAAGAAGAGATTTTGTTAAACGACTACCATAAAGAAAATGTGTTAATTAGTAGAAGCAATTTAAGTTTAGGTACATAATAAATGATTTGTGATAACAAGGTCTTTGTGTTTCTTTGAAAACCCTTACTTAATAAACGTTAATAAATTACCAACTGGGAACCTACCTACCTACGGGGAAAATAGACTTTGTGAATTTGTTTAGAAATTCGTACTCCACAGAAAGATTGAAGAAAAACATTAATTTTTATAAGGTATGTCAGCGAAATTCATAGAAAAACGAAAAACAATCAAAAAGGGATCTTTTTAACAAAATACAGTTTATATTATTGAAATAGAATTTCGAATGGCTTGTTGGTGTAGTGGTTAGTGATTCTGACTGCTAAACCAGAGGTTTGGTTCCCACCCAGGACAAATAATTGTGTGATGTGCATGATCATTTGTTCTATGTGTGGCTGTTATTTATCTATAATACGTATGTATTTAGAAATATATAAGTATGTTTATCAGCAGTCTGGTTACCATAGTACAGGCTTGCCTAGTTTGGGATCAGACGGCCGAAAGGCCAATGAAGAGAATCCTAACAATCCCACTAATTATTATAAATGTGAAAGTTTGGATGGATGGATGTTTGTTACTCTTTCACGCCAAAACTACTGAACCCATTGCAATGAAACTTGGTGTGTAGATAGCTGGAGATATGGATTAACATATAAGCTACTTTTTATCCCGATATTCCCACGGGATCGGGACTTACGCGGGTGAAACCGCGGGGCCCTGCTAGAATAATATAAAATAATAGTAGTATAGCTAGCAGGAGTATTAATCAGCTTTCGATTATTATCATTATGTCATCGATAGACGACGACGCGACGTGAGCAGCCCCAATCTTACAATGTACCAGCGCCGAGCGTGACGACGCTGTGTGACATCCTCTATATTACCTATTATATTACAACCTGCCCGCTACCGGCATTGAAGCGTATGACGGCCGATAAGGAGAGATCCCTCAGATGACTGCATCACTGCTGACTGCACACCGTCCGCTGTCTGCCCCAGCAATACGTCAGACGTCACCTACACTTGTCACGGTACCATCTGTGCTGTATACATTTGCTACGAAAATTAGAAGTAGACTAAAATAAGCTCAAAGTATATTGCGTTTAAATTTCTTGTAATATTAAAGTGCCAAAATAGTGTTACTATAAAAACAAAGATCAGTGATCAACAGTTTATTTTGTGGGTGAAACATATTAAATTGTTTTTTTTACCCGAACAGCTGATTGTCAGCTGTTGCTAAGTTATACGTAACAGCGCCATCTAACCAACTTGCCAAGAACTTCAAGCGTTAACTAGGTAAATCAATAACATTAACATGTACACAACCCGCTGTAATGCCTCAGGCCAAGTGTAGCGCTTGTGGTCGCTACATCTCGCAGGCAGATGGCGTTAGTTGTTCCACCTGTCCCCTTGCGTACCATCAAGCATGCTTAGGCAAGGATGAAGACAGCAGAATTGGTAAGGCTTGGTCTTGCCCGGAATGCACCAAAAATAAACAAAGAAATAATGGCTCCGATACGCCAGTTAAGGGAGATACGGAATCACGGACCATAGCAGACTGGGTTCGAGTTGGTGGATGAAGTTCATCTATTCCGGGAAGAATTGCACGCGCTGAGGGATGAAGTGAAAATGATGCGTGAGGATATGAGACAGTTGCGTAACACTTTGTCACTAAATAATTTAAGCCTCGATTCACTAACAGAGAGGGTCGGGGCATTGGAGTAAAGTGCCACTCACAAAACTGACGGTGCAATTCATTTTGAAAATGTCATAACGCAACTACGACTTGAACTCGAGCAGAAGGAGCAAGTGATGTAAGCCAATGACATAGAAATTACAAATCTAACTGAAATGCCAGTTCAAAATCCAACTTATCTTGTTACTCTGATTGTCATTAAGTTAGGAATGTCACTTGATAAACGAGACATTATCAGTGCGGAGCAGGTGGGGCCTAAATATCGATAAAGAGCGAGGGCATTGCGCGTGGTGTGTGGGAGACCGCGACCGTTGGTAGTGCAGTTTGCTCACCGGGCGCATCGCGGCGACATGCTGCGGAATATGCGCGTGGGACGGGGTGGTAACACGACGGACTTTGGTATGCCAGGTGACA
Source organism: Euplagia quadripunctaria (assembly GCA_963859945.1). Classification (NCBI taxonomy): domain Eukaryota; kingdom Metazoa; phylum Arthropoda; class Insecta; order Lepidoptera; family Erebidae; genus Euplagia; species Euplagia quadripunctaria. The sequence continues at coordinate 544,636 of OY982571.1, read as the reverse complement.
CACGCCCGTTTTATATTAATGAACGTCTCACAAAAACGAATAGGCTGTTGCTACATAAGGTTCGCGAAGCGCGTAAATGTAAATTCGTATGGGTAAAACGTGGACGAATATTTTTCAAACAAAATGATGGCAAAATGTCTTGTCTCCAAACAGAAAATGACATAACCCGTGTTTTTGGGTCGGATACCGTTACCTTGCCATAATATTCCTTTGTCATTTTCAATGTTAAAATTTTCTATTTTATTTTTTCAACATTTACACCTTGGTTTAAATTAGTTTATGTGCTTGTCGTAATTTTAATGCATATTGCGTATTATATGACAATTTTAACAATATTAATTAATAAGTTTTAAATTCTGTGCTGAGCTCTGAGCTGTTATTTTTGTACATACTTTTGTTTGAGCTGTTATACGCTAATAATATTGTTTGTGTTTTATACAATGTATTATTATGTATATTTTTTCTATACACTAATTTGAACTGTTCATTAGCCTTAAAATGCTAGTTTTTTTGTGTGTACTAGGTAATCGGGTTATTATTCATTTCGTAGTGAAAGATATTTGGCTGTAGCCTTTAGGTCTAACCTACAGGAATGTTGTAGTAACTGTTATTTATTTATTCATTTATTTGTCTACTTTGCAATCTTTCCTTATTTATTACGTATGTGTAAATATATTTTATTTATTTGCTATTTTAATTTTCAGGAACGATTTATTTAATATGTTACTCCATGGCTTTTAAATATTTTTAAGTTGGTCTTTTAAACGCCGAATCCTTAGGTACAAATCATGACAACTTTGTAGTGACAATGCAACGCAAAGCAGCTGATATAGTCGCCATAAATGAAACTTGGTTACGAAGTGGTGAAGACGCACGTGCGCCAACCGTTCCAGAGTTGAGGTTGAGACATATTCCTAGACCTTCAGGGATTCGTAAAGGGCGTGGCGGTGATGTAGGCATTTTTATTAAATGTGGCCTCACCGTAACCACATTTGGCCTTCCAGTTCAGCGGTCTGTTGAACATTTGTGGTTAAGAGTTAAAGTAAACCATAACATAGTGATTATAGGGACAGCTTATATACCGCCATGGCTCGATTCGACAAAATTTTCTTAATGCTATTATATACGAACCTACTCATTCTACGAATAGAAGTAACTCCTTAATTGATGTTATATCTTTTAGCGCACATGTACGTAGTATTTCGGTGGACTCTGTCGGCATGGTTACTGGGCACACATTCGTTACTGCAGAATTTACTTTTAATAAGCCTAAATTTGTGCCCAAAATAATTTCCTATCGACCGTTTGAAGACATTAATTTAGTTCAGTTTGAAAAAGATGTTGCTGCTGTTAGGTGGGACAACCTAACAACATTGGAAGACATTTATCTCATGATTAATGACTTTACTAGAACCGTAAATATTATATTTGATATTCATGCACCAATAAAGGTTAAAATCGTTGGAGAGAAACCTGCTCCATGGCTGACTGATAACGTGAAACTCATGATGAGGCTTCGTGATGCTGCTTTAAATAGAGCTTGAGCTAATCAAATTACTATACTGCGCATCGAAACTATTACAAAGACTTAAAAAAAATTATAGGACAGGCTCTTGAAAATGAGAAAAAATGATATTTTAAGTTACACACCATTAATAATACAAAAAAGTCCCAGAAAAATATAGAAGAGCTTAAAAAGTTATTTGATATCTTCAAAATCGTCAAATATTCCATTATTCGTTGGCACTGCTGATCAGATTAATGATAATTTCTTAAATATTTCCGGTAACCCAATTGCTTCTATATGCTAATGCTAAAGGTATTGATGGCCTGAAATTGGATATGGTATTTAACAGTGCCACACACGTTGGATTGATGATGACATCCAAATTCCCTTCCTTGTGGAAAACAGACATTGTAAGGCCAACACTAAAGAATAACGATGTAACATCGGTACGGAACCTCCGTCTTATAAGCATTTTACCACCAAGGTTTTGGAAAAAGCCGGCCTCGCATTTAAAATATATCTGGAATCTAACAACATTTTATCAGACAAACAATCAGGCTTTAGTAAGAATAGGGGAATAGCGACCGCGTTGCTGGATGTTATGGACAGTATTTTAGCTGCACAAGACACGAGACCCCTGTCTTGTGCATCGATTTTGGTATTGTTGGATTTTTCCAGAGCCTTTGATGCTCTAAATACGTCATTGCTACTATCTAAGTTGCCATATTACGGTTTTGATATTTCCACTGTGCGTTGGTTTGATTCTTATTTAAATAATCGCTCTCAGTACGTAAAGGTTAATTGTGAAGATAGATCAACATCCCTCTCTGCCGTGCAGTAACACGAGGAGTTCATCAAGGTTCAGTCTTGGGACCACTTTTATTTATTTTTTTAGTGCTGACATAGTTAAGGTTATTAAATATTGCAAATTTCATATTTATGCTGATGAGGTTCAACTATATTTATCTGTTAAATTTAACGAAACTCTAAACGCAGTGGAGAGAATTAATGAAGATCTAAATAATGTATATAACTGTGCTTTGAACAATTCTCTGTTACTTAATTCAAACACGACTAAATTTATGATTCTGGATTCAAATTCAAATCAAAGGGATTAAGTTAAAAAATAGGTAGCTGAGACCTTAAAATATAAATTAACGGGTCCCGTATATACCGTGTGCTAGAAGTGAGAAACTTAGGGTTAGTTATGGACGAAGAGCTTAGATTCAAACATTATATCTCTGACGTAGTACGGAACTGTTTTTAACGGCTCAAAGTATTAAATGGAATCCGAAAATATATAAGTACTGACCTGCGTATACAATTATGTGACTGGCTTGTATTGTCCAAGTTTATTATGTTAGTGTAGTGTATGGTCCTAGGCTATTGGCTAAGACGTCTGGTTTGGTGCAAAGAGTGCAGAACGCGTGTGTGCGTTACTGCTTTAATATTCCAAGACGAGCCCATGTTACACCATTTTTAAACGTTTTTAAATACAAAACGCCAGAATATTTGCTGACCAAACTGGACTGGATGGCTGAGCGCTAAAAATACAGGAGTAGAAAAGGATCTGTACCACTGCACATACCTAGATACAGAACTACATCGTTTAGGGGTGGTTTCCGATATAGTGCTGGAATAATTTGCCACTGCCACTTCGTAACCTTGTTAGTTGTACCACTTTTAAATTAAAAGTAAAGGTGTTATTATTAACCATGCAAAAATCCAGCATTTTTTATTAAATATTAAATTACACCTTTTAATTTTTGTTAATCTTAACTTATTATTATTATTTAATTTGTGTATGTTCTCTTTTCTTATTTCTAAAAATTGGTAATATAGGTACTAGTCGTTTCTACAAATTGCATATCTTATTTGATGTGTTCATTTTATTTACAGGCTATATGTTATGTAACTAATGCATTTGTATGTTTATAGTATTACAACTGTACACTCGTCCGTGAGGTATCTTTGGGCTTCAGCTGAAAATCAGCACTGTGGTCACTTTTAGAGGCCATAGCATAGGCTGAGCTGTGGCCTTTTAGTCACAAATTTAGCAATTTTTTGTTGTATGTTGTTGTTTCGGAAGTTATTATTTTCTTTAGTATAGTCAAATATTATTTTTTCTTTTATGTTGTAACCTTGCTTATTTATTTTAAATTGTGTTGTAGCTAATAAATGTATTTTCTTTCTTTCTTTCAATAAAATTTAATCGCCTTTTATTCTCTCAACACCATCTCTATCTCCACTGTTTATGTGCTAAAGGAATAGATGAAAAATTATAAACAAATAATAGAACCATTCACAGAATTGCAACTTTAAGAAAATAATATTCAAGAATGTATGGAATACAAAGTTACCGTGCAGTATGTTTTGTTGTTACGCTTTTATGACACTGAAAGTTTATGGAATAAGCCAGTAAGAAAAGCAGCCGATGAAAACATTATTAAAATTTAAATTAGGAGCTCCTTTGGAATCTGTAGATGTTTAATTATATATATCATTTGTTTTTACAAATTGGTGGCAATTTAAAAAGTGTATGTCATGCATCAAAATGGATTTGACTGGAGAAAGTTTTCGCTCAAAGATTTATTACGACTTTCATTGCGGTCTTACTTAACAAAAATGTTACGATAGACTTCGATTAGCATTTCATTACGAAACCCCATCTCGTTCCGCTGTTTACAACTGGTTTAATGAGTTTAAACGTTGTCGAAGCAAACTCCCTGATGATTCTCGAGAAGGACGATCTTCTACGGCGACTACTGAAGATAACGTGAATGCTGTGCGGCCAATAATAATAGAAGCTGATATTGGTATGAGTCAAGTAGAAAAAGTCTTAAATGAATATTTAGGTGTCAGAAAGCTTTGTACTAGATATAGGTCATCATCAGTGAAGTGCCCAGAAACAGGTTTTTAAATGAATCGAAAATTAATTATTTGTACCGGTTCATAATTATGTTAAAGATATAAAAATGTATTGTACATGGATATGAATTACTCAAGAATTTTACCTAATAGGCAACTGTTTGCATTAAACCTTGCAAGATCATTATTAAAAGAGATTTTACGTATAAATTATCATCTTCAGCCATCTCAGTATGAAATAAGGTTAAAAGGTAATAAGTTATTTGAAGAAAAATACGTTCAAGTTAATTTAGATCTACACCAAAATTTATCTAATAATAATGTAAATAATAATAATAATCAATGTTTAAATAATTTGAGCAATGAAAATGGAAGACTTGATTCAAACAAAGGTAGAAATTCAAATAATTTATTTCGTGTATAGTTTTATCACCATCCTCCATCAGAATATCAATGGACTGCTTAACAAATCGGACATACTCTCTGTTTGCCTAAATGAGTTAATTACTAAGGGTATTTCTGCTAACATAGTGTGTATTACTGAACACAACATGATGGCCGGTGACGAAATATATGTTATAATGCCAAATTATAAACTCGTCTCTTATTACATGCGAACAAGCAGGCATGGAGGTTCATGTATCTTAATTAAAAATAATTTGAAGTTTAAGGTCTGTCACGATATTTCCAGTCTTTCAATTAGCAACACTTTAGAATGCTCTGCAGTTGAGTTACTTGATCATAAAATAGTCATTATATATGGGCCACCAAATCATGTAGCTGGCTCTACTACCAGTTTTTTCACAACATTTAATAAAATATTAAAAAACGTAAGCTCAAATGGTAAGGAAATTGTCTTGTGTGGAGACTTCAATATTGACATATTAAAGCAGACTAGGCTCTCTACAGAATTTAAGGAAATGTTAATTAGTTATAACTTAAAATTACAATTTAATCAAACTACAAGATTTGAAGGAAAACTTGTATTGACAACATAGCCCATAATATGAAAACGAGCGTACGCACTATCAATAAACTATCTTTATCGGACCACAATGCGCAAACCGTTAAAATACCGGTAAATAAAACATGTACAATAAAATATTGGTATATATTGAAAAGAGATGATGACTCTAAAGAAAATCGAGGAATATTTATAAAAGACTAGCAGCGCCCCGCGGTTTCACCCGGGTAAGTCCCGATCCCGCAGGAAAATCGGGATAAAACGTGGCCTATGCGTTAATCCAGGTCTCCAGCTATCTACATACCAAGCTTCATCACAATCGGTTCAGTAGTTTTTGCGTGAAAGAGTAACAAACATCCATTCATCCATCCATCCATCCAAATTTTCACATTTATAATATTAGTGGGATAGTGGGATTTAAAACAGTTAAGCAATAACGATGTTTATAGCTGTGCGGATCCGAACAGTGCTTACAATAAATTTCATGAGAACTTTGTTATGCTATACGAACTCTGCTTTCCATTAATAAGAATTAAGATTTATAATCGACCTAAGCCGAAGTGGATATCGCGTGGTCTAAAAATTTGCAGCAAGAGGAAATGTCAACTTTTGTGGCAATATAGAAGAAAAAACCAAGTACGGTAAATAAAAACATATTCAAAACATACGCGAAAAGAAACAAAACTATAATAAATCTGACAAAAAAATCACAAAATGACTACTATATCAATACTGCCCCAAACAAACGCAAAGCAACATGGAAAGTGATAAATGAGATCAAATTTAACCATCCTACTGAAAGCGTAAATCAATTAATAAAAAATGATTCAATAATAAATGGCCCTTTAAACATAGCCCAAACATTTAATGACTTTTTTCTTGATATTAACAATAAAAACCTGAATAATTCAATCAATAATTCGTTTAATAAAGTGAAATACGATGACTCTAATAAATTGACATATAATAATTCTTCTGATAAATTGACATATAATTCACACAATAAATTGACATATCATCCCAATTCGATTTTTATGTCACCGACTATCCCTAATGACATATATAACATTATATTTACACTGAAAAATAAAACCAGCGTTGGCTATGACGGTATTATGACAAATATTGTTAAAGATGTTGCTAATATTATATCTGAACCGTTAAGCTACATTGTTAATTTATGTATAGAACATGGCATCTATCCAGATAATCTTAAAACATCTGTAATAAAACCAGTGTTTAAAAAAGGTGATAAAACTAATATGAATAACTACAGGCCAATAGCACTGATATCTACATTTGCAAAGATTTTTGAGAAAGTTAAGTTTAAATGCATATACGGATTCCTGGAAAGTCAGCATATTCTAACACCAAGTCAATATGGTTTTAGGAAAAATAAATCTGTAAATGTGGCAATTTATGTATAACTTTTTGCAAAAAGTATTAAACAATTTGGATTAGGGACTACCGGCTATAGCGTTCTATATGGACATGTCAAAGGCATTTGACCGCGTCGAGCATAATACAATCTTAAGAAAAATTAACGTGTATGGTATCAGAGGCAATGTGTATGATCTCGAAAAATCATATCTTTCAAATAGACAACAATACACAGAGATTCGTCAGCTGAACCCACTGTCATTTATTACTGCATTTTATAGAATTTTGTAAGTGACCGCTAGTTTTTGACTTGGCTACTTTTTACCAGCATACCAAACTTTTAGAAGAGCAAGATCTGTTAACCTTACGATTGAAAACAGTAACTTGCGTATAAAATAAAGAAGATAAGTTGATTAGCCAAATGCAAAGATAACTTGTATCTGAAAACTAGCCAAGCCAATTCTTGAACTTCGATTTATCGTAGGTTATCTGATTTGTGTAAAAAATTCGATTGTCAAATTTAAAAAGTTAAATTTTTAAATATAGCAAACATTATTGTAGCAGTTAAAAACAAGAATTTGTGTTTTAAATTTAATTTTAGAATGTTGTATGTAGCTATCTTATAAATAAATGAATTTCAGGTATCAATTTAAAAATATTACTTTGTTCAGATTTATTAAAATGTAGCTAAGGATTACCTATTAAAAAAACATATTCTTGTTTTTGTTTTGATATTTAGCAAAATCTCTACAGTCATGTTTGCCATGGAAACAAAAATAAAGCTTATATATATATATATATATAAATAAATTATGTATAGTTTCTTGCAAATAAAAGCACACGCACTCGTACACATCTTTATAGATATATATATACATAATTTATTTCACATCAATAATACCTACTTCATCTGCAATCCCACACATATTTTTGTACATTTCTAATTTCACGTAACCATGATCACCCCATGATTCTCCCCATGAGTTTTTTATAATATAGTGAGGTATTTCACCGGTGCGGTCAAACCCAACTATCTGTATTGCATGGTCATAGCTTTTATCACCCCTGACACATGCTCTTGTTATAATACCTCCGAGATAATGACGCCAAATTGCAGCGTTCACTATAGCGGTAACAGGACCATCCATTAGAGCTCTCTGTATGTTTTCTTCAGACTCGTTAACGGACATCTGTGCCTTACACTTGTATACAAAGCTTTTAAGTTTAATCCCTGTATCACTCCGCATCTGACATTTTTCTGAATTTAAAGTTAGAGGGTATCTCTCGCCCGTAACGATATTCAGCTGTTCATCACAAAGAATACTAAGAGCCGAGGCAACGTTACCTCCATCACATCCTTTTTTGTTTTTATCTACCAAACAGTCTAGCATTTGTTGAGCGCTTAGCGATTTCTTTGAAATATTTTTAATGTTCGCCATGGTTTCTATTACACCTGCTATGCTGATAGCCCAGCATGCCCGGCATTGTTTCTGGTTTTGGACTGGACCTATTACTCCTTTTTCCCTCAAATCAATTTTATCCGGTATTGGAGGCAGTGGCGTTGAAGTTACCAGGTTTCCATTTTCTGAATTTGGGCATAATCTATTATATGTTAAACAATCCCCATATACACGTTTCATTAGCATCTGTTCTTCGAACTCTTGCGCAGACATATCAGAAAATTCTGTCAGTCCAAAAACAGCATTCTTTTCAAGGGCGTTTAGACGTGCTGATTCTGCTAAAGATGCCTGTAATATGATGGAATATATTATATAATTATATTGGCATTAAGATATATATATATATTATGGACCAAGTGATTAATTAAACATTATTTATAATGTTCAGACCGTTTCAAAAAATGCCCAATATGAGTAATCAATATAGTAAACGCTATTGAAATAGGCAAATTGATCGGGCTCGGCAGTGTAATAAAATAGTATTTTTATTTAATAGGGAATAATGCACGGTACTCCAAAATAGCCTAAATATTTGTATTTATAGTATTTATTGCTTTAGAAATATACGTATACATTTATTTAAACAGGCTACCAAGTAGCCTACCTAGGAGAGCTATTCAGACTGTAAATTACGCATTCCGTTAAACGTATAAATGAATACTTGTACAACATATTATGTAACATTCAAACTGTAAAGCTACAATCTCATTTCTTTTTTTTATTGTTATTATTTTGACTGTAATGGTGTTCCTGTCCTAGTGGCCTCTCCATTCACACGTAATACAAAACTGCTTCAAGCTTCTACAGCACTTATGTCTGCAAGAAAAGTATTTGATGTTAATTTTTTTATACTACGTTGGTGGCCAACAACCCAACGACCCGCCTGATGGTAAGCGGTTACCGTAGCCTATGGACGCTTGCAATTCCAGAGGATTTGCATGCGCGTTGAAAACCGACTCTTTGAAAACCTGTACAATTCTTTCTTGAAAAACCCCATATTGTAGTCCCTTGTAACCGTACCGTGCACGACAATTTAGATTCCAAGGTGTGAGGATGAATGCGCTGCCAGCGGCGAGCAGTGCGGTGATAGAATACGGCCGTGGGCGTCATGTCAAACAGTTCCTCGGAGCACAGTCCGTTATACAAGGGGTAGAACACGCACAGGGAAGCAAAGTCTCATCTTAGGTTTAAGGGTTCAATATCGTTTGTGAGTTTAAATGGTCAACGATTTTCACAGCACGTCTCTGGACCAAGTCACAAGGCCCAAGCTGGTATCCAGGTACCCCCGTCCAGAGACAGCCATAGTACTCCATATGGGGACGGACTGGTGACTTGTATAGTAAAAGTCTTTGTCCCGGGTGAACGGAACGGGAACGGAACCCTAAAATAAAAAAAAGATTTGGAGAATAGTGATTTTTTGTGAACTTTACTAAACAAAATCAGCCAAATTAAGAGCAGCCTTCTTTTAAAGTCGGTCAATAAGAGTATATTTGCATCAACTTACCTTAAAATTGTTTAGTCTCAATTTATATTCCCAAGCCGAATACGTTTTATTGAATCGAGTCACATAATCGTTGAACATCTGTAGCTCTAAATTCACTATGATTGTATCTGGCAACTTGCTTGTGTTTAACAAATCAGTTTTGGACCTTAATTTTAGAATAATTGATAAAAGAAATGTCAAATATATTAATGTAAGTAAATACAACAGTGGTCTTGCCAACATGTTTGTAGTCTAATGAGAACTGAACCCTTTTTCCTGCAATGTTTTGTGATGTTATTGTCAAATGCTTTTTAATTGTGGCAAACGGACAACTACTAATGTTATGTTTTCCTTGCCTGCTCCGTCTATATATAGATAGACTCATTTCATGATTTCGTATTAATTTTTTCCGTATCGACTGTTTAGGGTTCGATCCGGACAAAGGACAATATTTATTTAAGTACAATTTTACCACGGCCTCACAGAAAACCGGCCGTGAAGCAATGATTGCATTGCATTTCGCCGCGTGAGTGAGGTTACCGGAGGCCCTAACCCTTCCCTCTCCCTTTTTCCCGTCCTTCCCCTCTCCCCCCTCTTCCCACTCTTCTCCCCTCCCCCTCTTCTCCTACTCCCACCTTAAAGGGCGGCAACGCACTTGTGACTCTCGAGTTGCAGGTGCCCATGGGCGGCGGTAGTCATTTACCATCAGATGACCCGTCTGCTCGTTTGCCCCTATACAATAAAAAAAAAAATTATGTTAGTCACATAGTCGTGCTGGTGGCACAGTCGACTGTCGAGCTGCGGTCTTGCTGATTCTTTATTCAAGCTTCTTGGGGTTTCCCGGATTTTCAAGAAGATAAATACTCAGTCGCAATACTCTACATTACAATTAGTAAATCTAATAATTAGTGTGGTGATCCACACTAATGATGCAGTGTCATTTAATGCTTATATTTATAAATAATTTTATACATATGTATATGTCGACGCAAGGCTAACGTAAACTTAATAATATTAAGTTTAAGTTTAAATCTAGTAGTCAAATATGGCTGGATAGTTTACAATTAGTTTATCCGATTATTGTTGTTAGTTTGCTATTTTTCAATGTAAAAAGCAGTGTTATGATTGACTGTTACTAAAACTATTAAAACTCAAGTTTAAAAACAAGTTGGCTATTTGTAAATTGATGTCTTAATATATAAGCGATATGCGTTACTTTAAAATGATTGTTGGTTAACTTTTATTTTTATGGAAACAGTCGAGTGAACGAATGTTCGCGTACCGCGTATTTAAAATGTTAAAATGTTTTAATTAAATGGCTAATTAATTAATTCAATTCTAAAATCAAGTGTTTATAATTGTAAAAGAAATTACCAAATTATAGTTTGTAACTTTAATCAGTATTATCTGAAATTTGCTAAAAAATAAGTGTAATGACTTCGTAGCGATCGCGCCATTTTGTAGTCGAAGTGGCGGGCCGCTGCCAAGAAAAAGACACATTTGCCCTGAGAATTTGGTGAAGACAAGACAAGTGGTGTCTGACTAGGATATTATGCGAGTACTACTTTATAACTTTACTGCTTACTTATTTTACTGCTTGTATTTTAAACTTGTCTTTAAGGCTTTCATTTAAATTGTGGTTTACTAATTACTTACCTACCTACTAGTAATAAGAATAGTGTGTATAAAGTGTAATTCGATAAATTGTGTGTATTCATTTTGCGATGAGTGAGCCTGGTGATAGAGACAGTGACGTCAGCTCTGCCGACGTCATGGTTTCTAAAAACCCAAACGGTCCCGGTATCCCGTTATATAACATTGCTTATAAATTTGCATCTCAGCGATGCGAATGGTTGAGATTCTTGAAATATACGTGTCGTGTGATCAAAATTGACAAGATCCTAATCCTACCTTATATAACTGCGAAGGTGAGTTTTCATCAAGCCGCGAGCAAAACCTTCTAAGGAATAAGTAGAAGCTTAAAAAGCACACAGAAGATATTACACACCAGATTTCTGCTTGAATTAAAGCCTTAGTAAGTATAATCACAAACTGACGATTCGTCCAAAAGTGAGGTCAAGAAAGTGAGAGGGCGGCTACACTAATTTGAATTTACATTAATTATTAACTCTTAATTCACAAATTAATTTTAGTAATTAGTTTTTTATTTACATTCATATGCAATATTCAGGCAAATAAAATTAATCACATCATTGTCATGAAATGTCATGTTCAGTAAAACAACAACTACCTGACGTCATGTTCAGTTCACATCAAACATTTTACATATTAAACGTGTAGACATTTTAAAGGAAACTTTACTAGATATTTCTGGAATATTCGCAAATACTCATATTTTTGGCTGTCTGTCTTGAATAGATATAATTGATCTATGATGGTCTAGATAATTTTGGTATGTTAGTACTCCAACATATTTTTGGTCACTTTGGTGAATCTTTGGTACTGACTGTATATCACCCAATATGCACAATGAACATTGGCTATTGGCCTCAATATCATTGTTACTTAAACCCAGTCGAAATGGTGTATAGGAAAATGTAAATATGCTTCAAAGAATCTTGGTCTTGTTAAAATTACCTTCGTTAACCTTGTTCATGATCGTTTTGAGTTAAATATTAGACATTTTATTTAATACGTCATTTATTAAAGAAAGCTTTAGGGGGTAACCATTCATGTGCAGAAAGAAGTAAGGTTAAATAACCATTCATCAATCTGTTTAACTATGGTATTATGTTCACGAAGCGGGATTTTGTTCACATCTTATCTATGGTCTTGCAAGTCTATAGTATAATAAATAAAATATATTACGTGTGAAATTCTATAAATGTTTATAATGTGTATATTAGTATATATTTATTATAAATATTTGTGAATTTTATCAAGTTAAAACATTAAAGAGGTCCCACGCTGCACAAGTCATCAAGGTAAGCTGCCAAACTCATTATCAAGAAAACAATTAAAAAAAATGTTGTAATGGTCATTGTTTGTCTTAATTAAAATTTTTAAGTGTTTTAATAGTATAATATAATAAATACTCTAGTATTAATCATGTGTTTTTAGGGTTCCATGAAAAAAACGGATCCGTTCGTGCGTCTGACAATGCATCTGTCACAGCCGATTTGCTCCGAATCTACTTGAACGATTAAGTTGAAATTTGGTGCACATATCAATTCTTGTAACCCAAACACTAATGTGCAACGCAAATAAATGAATGTTTTGAAAATGGGGGTCACTTTTGGGGGCATTTTACCTCCTCTACCTACCGTGTGTCATATCAAATGAAAGGGTTTGTTGTGAGGGTCTCAAATATATATTTTGTTTACTTTTAAGATCAATAGTTTTAAAGTTATTTAAGAAAATAAATAAAATTTACCATTCTTCTTTATCTTTACTTCCTTGTCGCGGCAACTACTGAGGCTAAAATAAAAATAAAAAATACAGAAAATAGCTGCTTAATTATTGAACACAGGAAAACCTATAAGAAGTTTAGTGGTAAAATAAAATGATAACTAAATATGTTAAGATTGCAGTTGTAATATATGGATGAACATGCTCTTTAACTGGCGCCCGTTATGTAAGGAAATTTAGTACCAACCATATTATTTAGCTATTTCATCATCCTCATAACCAACACAAAACATTATTACCCTATTCAAAATCATTTTCCGTGTTATTCAGGTTCTGTTATTGACACTATTATTAGATGTGTAAATCATGACTTAATCGCGGTAATAATTAGAAGGTACAATACCTTTTTTGGTTATCTAACGTTTCGATCGAATTGCACCGATCGTGTTCACGGGTAGACTGGTGAGAGCCTAGCGACGCCTCCGTGAAAAGCGAGTTTCGGCAACTACCCGCACTTGGTCTTCATTATTTTTATTTACGTTCGCACTGTGGGTACTTCGAAACACCACACCGTCCGTTGAGTGTTGTCGAGTAGCGTGTATTCGCTGATGATAGTATGCCAAAATGTTGACAAGCGGTACCCATGTTCTCTGTTGATTTTTTATTTTTTTTAATTCGACTGCTTCCCGTACTATTCTGGAGTAATAATGACGGTCGGTGGAGAGAACCTGTGGTTGGTGTAGTTCAATCCAGTGGCGGCGCTCGCTGACCTATTTATCTGACGGTTTTTAAAAAACCGTCAGTTAAATAATAATTCACCCCCTACTTTACCCCCTTTAAGTTGTAGTTCAGAAAAATACTCATGTCCTTCTCCAAGGTCACGTCTATCTCTATACCATAATTATTGAAAAAAAAACAACAGACAGACAGATAGTTATGATAGTATAATTATGTTAACTGGGACACTGGCTCATCGAGGATCTTTCCGATGACTTAGACATTGAGCGGGAGCGAAGGGCATTGGCAGTAAGAAACAAAGAAAGAAAGAAAATATATTTATTCAGAACCCGCGATATACATATAACATAGATAACAAAGAGAGAAAAAGAAAAACTATAAATTTGTGCGGGCCTGAAAAGGTCACCATCTCGGCATAATGCTGCACCTAACAACGTGTGCAACGCTGATTTTCAGATGGCGCCTCTTAAAGGGACGTCACGTACGTTTAGAAATAATTAAAAATAAACTATAAGGCTACTAACAAAAACATAGTAAAAAAATTTATACATTTAAAATATATATGTATAAATACACATACATATATATATCTACTATATATATTTACATTCATGTTACACAATATCCTAGTGAAGTTTGGATGTAAGATGCAATTTACTGGCTTGCAGGTTTTCAAGGTGTTCAAAACCCGTTAAAATTGCACTTTTTAAAACATACTGTCAAGCTTTTACATCTGCAGCCTCTGGGTCTGTTATACGCAGAGATCTCTCGGTGCCCTTCAAATCCTCTACAATAATGGTTTTAAGATGCTGCTGGGGCTGCCACGTTATTGCCATCCATCCAGCCATCCCATCGGAAAGGTTGCACTGGCAGTGGTCACAGGCTGACCATGGGTAAATCAAAGGTTTTTATAATTTTATAATATTTTTTTATAATCATCATACTTAATCACATGTCGAGGTCCAATCATTACAAGTTGCTCCTACCTTTTTGGCTGCCGTTCAGCCAATCCCGCTACACAAAATACAACTACATAAATACGTCTGTTTGCTTGCTTGTTAACTATTTTTTAAACTGTAGTGTAAGTTAAAGTAATTTTAACTTATTTGTTTTCTCTTTGGGTTAAGGTACGATGGGGTTGATCCTTACTGGATGAAAACGCCAAAAAAAAAGATTGAAAAAATGAATGTTTTAAGGTCATAGAAAACGCCTTCTTCCAGGTAGTCTTGTATTAAAATGCGCATTAAGATATAATTATGGGTAAACGTGGTGGCAGGAATAAATGGTAAGGGTTTGTTTGTACCATTTAAACTCGGGTACGTTCTTCGTAAAAGACTAGAGCAACGGCTAAAAACGGTGGGTTTGGTTTTCGCCTCAGCTGCACAATAACTGGAAAAATCATTAAAATTTTTGATAAGGCGACAACAACTATTATTATGCTAAAAAGAATTATCTATATTTAGTAACTATATTTAACATTCCTTATTATTTTTTTTTATTAAACGTCAATGTCAAGGGATGACATATGTAAGATGGGTCAGCGCCCTGCTCTCTTGTCTCTCAGCTGGGTTCGATTGCAGACGTAACATTGTATTGAATACGATTGTTGTTAATTATATAATAATTCTCGGAGTAAGCAAGACGCATCTCTCAACAAAAAATTAAGGTACGGAAAAACTTAATCTCCGCGTGGCCGTATGCTTGCGTGAACTTTGTCATTGGAAAGGGTCATATTGCACCACCGTACTTTTAAATAATGACTATTAATATTAAGAATTGTTCAAGAAAGATCTAAAACTAAAACAACAACAATGCCTGATGAAAGTGAAAATAAATTTGGAAACCACATGGGCGCGGTCGAGTACCGCATGCTGGAAAGTCTGGATCTGGATGATATTGATAAAGGCTGGCAACGTTGGCAACGTTTCAAGCAAGCTTTTAACATTTTCATATTGGCTGCAGACTTTGAAAGCTTATCGGAAACACGAAAAGCAGCGATTTTTCTGCATTGTGTGGGCCAACAGGCACAAGACTTGAAGAAACTCTTAGACATCAAAAATCTTACCCTGGACAAAGCTTTAGACATCTGCAAATGTGCGGCGCTTTCCGAGGAACACATTAAAACGTTTACACACCCGGAGGGACATGCTGTACAGGCGAGGACACCTTGGCATCGAGACAGAGTATCATCATAACCACCAGAAAACCGAGCTAAGTATTGCAAGGCTCCGCTTGGCAGAGAGGATTCAAAAGGGATCGGGTGTTATTTTGATTCAATTGATAGAAGCTAGGGGAACTGTAATTAATACATTAAGAACTGAAGTAACTACTTATAATATTATTACTTTATAATGGCTTCATAGATGTAGCCTAGCAACTTGACACCCGTCCACGCTGACTGCTCGCTGCGACGCTTCTCCCTTCAGTTCTTTTTCTAAAGAATTTATATATTTAAAAAATAATATTAGAACAGATTCAAATATTATTTTACCAGCCAGTTTTGATCGACACCCGAAAGAGGTTCGGGCATCACTGTATACTAATATTAATAAAAATAAGAGTAGTAATAACTAATATTAATTATAATAGTATAAATAATAGCAATTTTAATAAAACATTATATTTGTATAAAAAAAGTAATAAAGAGCATGGTCCAAGAAGTTGTCCTGTCTTTGGTAAAACATGTAGTAAATGCCACAAATTGAACCATTTTAGTGTGGGGTGTACCTTTTATAAAAACTTCATAATGTTCAAGATGATAAAAAGTTATGACTAGTTCGCTCAATCAATCTCAGAAAAAATGAATGGGTGGATCTCTCAAAATAGAAAGTAAACAATTATATTTTAAATGTAACACAGGGGCACAAGTTAATGTGATTGGCATCCAAGATTTAAAAAAGTTGGTCTATGGTAGACAAAATATTAAAATTATCTGAGACTAGAACAATACTTGAGGTCTTTGGGGGTACTAAAATAAAGCCATTGGGGAAGTTCTCTGTTAGCACTTAAGTTACTGACTAATAATAATATTAATATAAAGAAAGCTGAGAGTGTGACCACTAATATTACTACTAATAATAAAGATTCCATTATAAAAAGAAATTCTGAACGTTTTCAGAACCAATGTTACCACATGATACACCCACCCACATGATACACCCATTTTTAAATTGGGAATTGAAATTATGGATTTTCAAAATAAGATACTTAATAATTTTTAACTATTTCTGAAAGTGGGTAGATATAAAATGAACACCAAATGAAAATGAAAAGACTATGAATAATACTTTAATAGAAATATTTTGTAATTTTGGCATACCTACTACCTACCTAAACAGATTATATCTGACCATGTACCTTTTGATTCAGAGAATGTAAGCTATTTGCTAAAGAATAAGGATTTAAGTTTACTTATACCAATTCTAGATACCCTCAATCAAATGGGATGGCTGAAAGAGGAGTAGAAATCGCTAAGTAAATGTTACTGAAATGTCACGAAGATAAGACTGATTATCGTGTAGCCTTACTTCAGTACAGGGCTTCACCTGTATTTGGTCCTCCACCTCTGTACGGTCCAATTACCGCACATGTTACCGCGTCAGCGATTTAGTTTATTTCACACATTTGTACCATTTTGTAATCACTTAACAAGAAGTGAGACACGAGGCAAGTCGTGTCAGAATCAAATACATATTTTATTAATCATCAAGGATTCTTTCATTTATCAAGACTTAACATATCAAGGTTGTCGTTCGGTAGCAGCAAGGCACTCCACGACACCCTCAGTGAATTGTTATTATGTAGAAATCTTAAAACAAAGTTAATTGTCAATCGTCACTATCGGAAAAAAAAATTATAATGTAAGTAAGCAATTCAATAATATAGTTGAGAGAATGAATGATGTTAGATGTTAGAAATTATAACAAAACTACCAGAGTTAAAAAGAGTTATTTCTAGGCAAGGTGTTTGGTTTGAAAAGGAAGTAGATAAAAATGTATGGTTAGAAGGTAAAGTAGCACAAATTAACGGCCACAGGTCTCACACTGTACAAGATAAAAATAATGTTATTTATGTAAGAACCTCTTTCGACATACTCCCAACATAAAGCTTTGTGTTTCACCAGGTGCCAGTAGAAAGACTCGCTACTCCTGGTTCATGGGTAAATAAAAATTGCCAATGTAATTTAGCAGAAGCACCTAAAATAGGTAGATGAACATATTGTTATGGAAATGGGAGGTCACACTAAAAGGGGATAAAGAGTGTACCTAATGTAATATTAAGTAAGCATGTTAATCATAAGTAATTTTAAGTAATAATAGTAGGACCTCATCAAGCAAACATCTGTTATTCTCCACAACAATACAATTTTATTTTATTTACAAAAAAGTTGTCGTTCGGAGTATTTTACTTGGACATTATAATAGTCATAATAATTTAGTAGACTGACTATACAATGCCTTCTTTTCCCCATCCTTGCTTATGCTGCTTATGCCAGCTATCTAGATCTCACCGAAGACCAACTTAATAAGCTTGAGAGACTCCAAAATCTTTGTATACGATTTGGACTACGCAAATATGATCATGTTCAGATCAGGAATATCGAAAAAAGCTCAAGTGGTGAACTATACGCCTTCCCCGGAACACACATATCCTTTCTTTGTTATATAATATTCTGTTTACCCCCTTATCTCCACCTTACCTTAAACAACGGTTTAATTTCTTGCACGATACGCATCCTGGATCTTTGAGATCGTCAGCGAACCTGAGATTAAAAATTCCTGGGCACTCCACCAAGTTCATGGATAATTCCTACTCTGGTAAAGCGGTTCGGCTTTGGAATGCCTTACCAGTGGAAATTAGATGCGCACAATCACTACCTGTTTTAAAAAAAACTAGTCAAGGACCACTATCTATCACTAGGAGATTTCAGCACATAATGTCCCTTTTTAGCCCTTTCGTAAAAGTCGCTGTGGTACCGTATCTTATATTATATTTTATCGTTTATATTTCTACATGTGTTTATGTATTTATATGTTTACTAGCAACCTGCCTGGCTTCGCGGTAGCAGAAACATCTTCAACAATCATCAACATATTTTAATCAATGTACACAAAATCTTAACCAATCATACAAAACCTTCCTCATGAATCACTCTTTTCTTTTTTCTCCATCTCAATGTTGCCTGTAAGACATCGCCTTAAAGCGATAAGGCCGCCAATTGTAAAAACCGCAATTTTTATTATTTTGCTTTTTAATGTTTCTGGTGTTCAATAAAGGGGTATATTATTATTATAATATACGAGTCGACTTGAACCTTCTCCGTTTTTTGTCGGTTAAAAAATAGACTACCCAAAGTACTTATTCTACGCAGACGAAGTCAAGTCAAACTAGTAATATTATAAATGCGAAAGCAAGTCCGTTTCTAATTTATTTATAATATAGGGGTAAACGAGCAGGCAAGAGCAATTCAAGAGTTACAAGTGCGTTACTGGCCTTTGAGCTGGGAGTAAGCTCTTTTTATGAAGGTCTAAAGATCGTCGATCAGTCCATAATTTGTTTGTTTTTTTTACGCTCTCACGCTTTAACTTCTCAACCTATCATCACGTTATTTAGCACATTAACTACTAACTAACAATACATTGTATTTTACACTACAGAACTCTATACGACTTCGTACTACTCGAACATAATTGACAGTGTTCTCCGACGTAGACAGTGTTATATAACTACGCACTACATATGAATATATAATCAGTTATTAAAAAAGATTTGCCCGCACAAGTGCTTTCTGAGATTATTGTATGTTGTTATGAAGTGTTCAGTGGTGTTATGTCTTCAGTGATTTCGTTTTAAAGGTATTTATTAATATTATTACAAAATGTTGGCAGCTTCAGTTAGGGAGGAGGAGGGAGTTTAGCGCTTTTCACTGGGAAATTTTGGTGTAACTAAGAATTATACAACAATTTAAAAAAGTAAGCAAGATCTGGGAATCAAGAGTAGTAAATTCACAGTCGCGAGAAATTTCACAAGAAATTATTATAAATAAGATTATTTTCATTGCTATTACGTTTTTAAGATGACATAAGTGAATCGAATATAATATATATATATATATATTTTTTTTTTTTTTGTGGTTTAGGGGGCAAACGAGCAGACGGGTCACCTGATGGTAAAAGACTACCGCCGCCCATGGGCACCTGCAGCTCGAGAGTCACAAGTGCGTTGCCGTCCTTTAAAGTAGGAGTAGGAGAAGAGGGGGAGGGGGGAGAGTGGGAATAGGGGGGATAGGGGAAGGACGGGAATAGGGGAGAGGGAAGGGTTAGGGCCTCCGGTAACCTCACTCACGCGGAGAAATGCAATGCAATCATTGCTTCACGGCCGGTTTTCTGTGAGGCCGTGGTAACGAGTGGAGTCGAGCCGGCCCATACGTGCCGAAGCATGGCTCTCCCACATAAAAAAAACCTAGCTAGCTAATATACCTAAGTTACTAGAATAAATAGTGTAATAAAAACAGAGGAAACCTACTAATCTAGACCAAGTAAAATACAATATGGCGTACCTCAAGGCAGTGTGCTAGGACCATTATTATTCCTACTACATATAAATGCCTTACCTAATGCAACTAAGAACCCAATGATCCTCTTTGCTGATGACAGTACATTAACCATTGAATATAAAAATAAGCACAACTATTAAAGCCATATAAATAATTCACTGAACTATTTATATAGCTGAATGATTACAAATTAACAACCTAAAATCCAATATACGAAGAACAGCGTTAAGGCATTTCAGTCAGCGTATTCAAAACAAGAACTACGTTAGCCGCAATGACCAATCAATAAGACAAGTAGATTCTAACAAGTTTCTAGGTATAGACAAACAACTAACCTGGAAACAGCATAATTAGAACAACTATGCAAGAGGGTTAGCATGTCAGTGTATGCGCTACATGAAATTGCACAAATAATACCCCTATTAACTGCATACCGTAGTCTAGTAGAGTCGGTCCTTAAATATCACAGCATTAACATCGTTGTTGTTGTGCCTTAAAAATTTGATGCACTGAGTTCAATTATCAAATGACCCTAAATTTTTTGGGGGAACTCAGTGGATGAAAACACATTTTTGAAGTGAAACTTCTTTAGAAGCGTTGAAAGTTCCTTCGATAAAGTTCCTATAATCTTTGTCTTTGCGCCTGCGCACTACCAATCTTTGTCTTTGCGCCTGCGTACGATATGTCAATGTCTGTGGGGTAATTTTTGTGCATTTTTTCTCCATTTTACAAATTTACATTTAAATCCAACCTTAACCTTATTGAAAAGAAGTATTGTTTGTTTTGAAAGTTGTGTACAGTTGTAACTGGACTACAGGTTTGCTTACTGTTTATTATTAAGGCCATTCTTTGTATACCTTGGTCTGTTTTTCTGAAGTTTCACTTCTGCTGTGTGTGAATTGCACACATAAATTTTTTTTAAAGCGATGTTTTCGCCAATTTTTTCTCTAAAAAGAACTGAAAGCAGGAAGCCCTATATCCAAAAATATAATATTTTGACTTTACCTTGTAGTTACATGCATCTGATCAGTCCAACAGAACGCAAAGAGACAAAAATCGATTGTTATATAAGTCCCACACTATATAATTAATTGCCAAAAAATATAAAAGATTCAAATGTAAATTAAAAAAAAAATTAAAACAAAGTCCCCACCACGTTTGTCTGTCTGTCTGTTCGCGATAAACTGAAAAACTACTGAACAGATTTTCATGCAGTTTTCACTAATAGACAGAGTGTTTCATGAGGAAGGTTTGGGTACCAATAAACCCTCCTCGTGAATAACAGGTTAACAAATTATACATAATTTTTTAACGTTTTGTGTAAATTGGTTGAAATATGTTAATGATTGTTGAAGATGTCTCTACTACCCGTGCGAAGCCGCAGCGGGTTGCTAGTTAATTATAATGTATCATCTGGCGATCGAATTTCGACCGTTGTAAATGTCTTGTTCTATTTCATAGGCCAGTATAACTTGGCTTGTAATTGTATAGACTTCTCTACCACGACAGGTCAAAATATACACCTACGGCATTTTTATAGCTTTATGAAGCAGTTTTTACATTTTTTTTAAATTAATATATTGTTTAAAATTTTTAGCTTTCTTCGCTATTCTTAGTTTTGCTACTGCTTTCTTCTGCATATAAACTGTAAGTACTCCAAATTTCACATTTTTTTCGAGCTCAGTTTTTGTTTAAAAAGGGGTACAAAGAATTATATTCACGTGAGATTAGGTACTATTTGACATTTAACTTATTGTCACTAAATTATTTATAATCGGTAGTAGTATTTTATTGACATTATTTATTTAAATCCCCGACACTGACTTTGTGATAAAGCCATTAATCAAAAGTTGTAGTTGACTTTGTGATATTCTTATGCAAAAATTTTGTTTAAATTTTAATGCTATTTTAATAGTATTTAGACTAATATTAAAATTCTAAGATGCATGCTAAATAATAACAATCTGCTTCTCTCATATTTGCACACCTAATGTAATTTCTATACCCTGCGCTCTTATATTATGTATTATTATTTTGTAACACCTTTATGTACCTGTGTTATTCAAATAAAGTATTTGATTTGTTTTGATTAATATTATAAAGGGAAATCTGTTATACAAACTCGTAAATCGTCGGGAAAAATAATTACCCAAACACTAGGCAGAAGTCAGTTTAAAAGAATTTTAAAAATATAGTTTCCTAGCTGTTGCCCGCGACTTCGTGTGCGTGAAAATTTTGGTAAAATTTATCCCACGGGAACCATATATTTTCCGACTAAAAAGTAGCCTATGTGCTAATCCTGACTATAATCTATATCTGTGCCAAATTTCCTCCAGCCGTTCCGTGCCGCCGTTTTTGCGTGAGAGTAACAAACATCAATTAATCCTTACATACTTTAACCTTTAGTAAGATAGCAACAAAAGAGCATTTATGTATAAGCATGTATGTGGGAGAGCCATGCTTCGGCACGTATGGGCCGGCTCGACTCCGCTCGTTACCATGGCCTCACAGAAAACCGGTAGTGAAGCAATGCTTGCATTGCATTTCGCCGCGTGAGTGAGGATACTGGAGGCCGGAGGGAAGAAAGGGGAGAGGGAAGGCTAAACCTTCCCTCTCCCCGCTCTCCCCTCTTCTCACTCTCCCTTCTTCCCACTCTTCCCCCCTCCCCCTCTTCTCCTACTATCACCTTAAAGAGCGGCAACGCAGTTGTGACTCTTGAGTTACAGGTGCCCATGGACGGCGGTAGTCATTTACCATCAGGTGACCCGTCTGCTCGTTTGCTCCCTATAAGATAAAAAAAATATATATGTTTTATTCTGTGTGTATAGTGTCTGTCCATTACAGGCATTTATCCCCTTTTCTTTTTTAACGTGTGGAAACCCCAACGGATCCTCATCCACCGGGGCGACGGTTAGGTACTGCAGGGTTTTTCATTAAGAGCGCTCGCACTTTGAAATTAAACAAAACAACCTGTGTTAGTGATATTGCCACAATTTTTATTTTATTTTAATGGCTACCGCGACTTCGCTTTAGGATGTATATCCTGGTGGTATTCCCGCGCAGCATGGCAAGTGGCACCGTTCAGTTTTGTGGGACCACATGTTTGTGAGATCCATACCATCTATACTAGGCCACAAAAAAAATTGTTATCATCATCTGATATCGGTCGCCGTTGACAGTGAACGCAGCCCCTTGCGTATTTTTTAAGGAATAAGGTCATAAGGAAATAAGGCCTCATCACTGAAGAAGGTTTTTCCGAAAGTAGGGTCAGCCGCCAAATGCTTTAAAGACTGTCTGGGGGTTTTCTCGCAGACTGTCCTGAACGGCAACAATATTCATATGTCATCGATCATCGACCCGTTTTTCTCAAATTTATTCAATATATCACGGATTGTGGACTCTGCAAGATCGCTGTGAATGCCAGAAATTGGACGCAACGCACGGAACCTTAGGCGAACAGAGTTGATAACAAATTTTAACAATTTGAACGCATCGACGCGTGTAGAGTTCCATGGTGAAATGTCAAGATTAAATAAGTACTTATTCTTGTCGCTTTAGCAAGATGGCACTATACGCTGTCAAAGTTCGAGCGTCCTTATTGAAAACCCTTTATGTTGGACTCGAACCGACTTGGCTACTACATGGCTTTCCCCAGGCAGGGCCCCAGGTGTACCCTCAAAGGAAAATCACTGTCAACCCCGGTAGACGTGGCCACCTCTTAAACAACAGGCGACCCCGCTGTGGTGTGCGATATATTGTGCTGAAAATATTATCTGATTTTTCAATATTAATTAAAATGGTTTCGATAAAGATTGAGGAATGTAATACCTTTACAATTTAAAGCTTTCTATTATTTATTTCCAGTTTAATAGCATCAAGAAAACATATTTATCCGCCCCTATAATTATAATTTACAGTACACATTTTCAGTTTTTTTTTTTTAAATGTGTTTATTTGATTTATTATTTAGTCCCTACTTACCTCGATGTAATTAAAACATTTTTAAACATAACAATTTAATACACTATATTCTGTTTGATAAATCAGAGATTTCATTTACTTAGGCTAAAATTGGAAATAGCCCATAATACTAGTAATTTTTTTATCACACTAAATTTGTTTTTATCTATATTTTGTTATATATAAAATATCTTTAAATTTTTCTTTGTAATAAAAAATATTTAAAAAATAAATTTCTTAATAAAAACCGTCACAATTTTATATTGAGAAAAAGCTTCATATAATGAACTTAATACTTATTTATGATCTTTAATCTCTTATATATGTATGTGTATGTCTTAAAAATTACGTGGGGGTCGTTGTTTCTTTTGAAAAGGTTAATTGTCCTTATCCAACCTAGTACATCTACATTTACTAAAATCGTATTGCAGGTACGCGGACGTCTCTTATCTGTTCCCTTTTCGGGCCCTCATTCAGATCCAGAAAGAAGAGCAGGTCTAATGATCGTTTTCTAGATTTGTCCTCTTAGTTTAACAGGAAACCGGGGATTAAATCCGTGGCTGGCGTGAACACGAACACATTGATATGTCGACTTGCCTGTTTTTTTTTTATTGGCGTAATACCTCCTACGCATTAGGAATTAATATGAAAAAATTTACAGTTTCAAAAATACATAAATTTTGGAGAAATCAACTTTGGAAACATGTTGACATTTCGCATTTTAACGTGTCTAACTTGACAAAACCTCATGTCAAATTAACGATTCACATGATTTTGTGAATGGACATTGATATTTTCTTAGATCAACTTATACTCGGTCACCAAAAAAATATTCGTTACTTGAAATCTCAACTTATACATATAACGTCAAAACTTAAAAATGGCCACCCTGAAAAATAGCAATTTTAGACATGTCAACATATTCACGCCAGCCACGGAAATATTCTTCCTGTTCCAGTTACGCATTTATTATTTGTCGCACATTTATTTGTGAAAATGAGAATGCCCAAGTATGGTAATTGCAGTGTTTTATGCAGTTAATTATATGATTAACTGCATAAAACACTGTACAAAATAAAGAGTACTGATGACTTCGAAAGGATAAACAGATTTTCATGAATTATATTCAGGAACACTCTCGATCAAGTCACCTTTCAAACAAAAAAAAACTCACTCAAATCGGTTCATCTGTTTGGGAGCTACGATGCCACAGACACACACACACACACACACACACACACACACACACACACGCACACACACGCACACACATGTACACACACAGACACGTCAAACTTATAATACCCCGTCGTTTTTGCGTCGGGGGTTAAACACAGGTGGTCTTATTATTGATTTTATGCCAAACCAGCTTTTAGTTTTATAATAGCTATGAGTAAACTAAAGTGTATTGCTTTAGTAGCGACCCAAAGTAAATAAAAAATAAAGAATTCCACTATTCACTTCCTGGTTCCATCATCAGTCCATCATTACTAAACCCAATCTATTGGATCGTCAAAATGAATCATATACCCAAACTCGCCCTCCAGTTTACTAGTAGCCACTGAAGAGTTCCATTATCCATCTGGATGGAATCAGCCATCATCAGATCAGCTCCAAGATGCCAAATTATGACATTGCCATCCGAACTACATATACATACAAAGTTTCATTTTGATACGACAGTTAGAAGTAGGTTAAAATTAACTTCCAAGATTTGTTTACTTAGAAGTGAAGCCAATAAAAGCATGTTAAGGGAAACATTCAAGTCGTCTGTCACCACTTCATAGAGACTTATCCTGAAATATAATTAACTAGCAATCCGTTTCACACGGGTAGCATAGACATCTTCAACAATCATCAACATATTTCAATCAATTTACACAAAATCTTAACAAATTATATACATAAACCTTCCTCATGCATCACTCTGTCTAGAGAAAACCGCATGAAAACCCGTTCAGTAGTTTTTCAGTTTATCGCGAACAGACAGATAGACAGACGCAGTGAGGGACTTTGTTTTGTATTATGTAGTGATGTAGTGATATCAAACTAATGAAATATCGAACTAATAAATAAAATACATACATAAACAAAATATAAATAATGCTTTATTCTACAGTAAATCCTACCGACACGTCATTAAAGTTACGAAGTCGACAACATATAACGACATGAAAAATCCGTGGGATGGATCCATCCCACGGATTTTGCATGAAAATTGCAGCACAAATAACTAGGCTCATACGTGGAATATATCGTAGGATACGATACCTCTCATTTGCCACTATTTTAAAACATGCCAAAAAACCTTTTTCGGGTTCCGTTTCTCAAAAGGAAATAAAAGAACCCTAATAGGATCACTTTGTTATCCTTCTGTCTGTCTGCCTGTCTGTCTGTTAAGACCTTTTTCTTAGGAACCTGTAAACGCATCAAGTTGAAATTAGTACCAAGCATATAAGTCTGCGGACCCTTGAAGCTCTAAAAAAATCAAGCTTATTAAGCCTTAAATTTAACAAATTTGAACATTTCGCAGATAAATCAAAACTTATAGGGTACTTCCCTTTGACCTAGAATCATGAAATTTGGTAAGAAGCAAGGTCTAACAGCACAAGTAAAGGGAAAAATCCGAAAGTCGTTAATTTGTTGTTATATCACATAAAAAATAGCTTTTGCGATTACACACTTATATTTTGCGGTTGGAAAGTTAACTTTGTCGTACATCGCAACCGCAAAGTTAAGTTTGTTATTCGGAAAAGACAGGCAAAAATCTTTGAGAATTGATTCCCGAGATGGACGTACTATCTACATACAAGTTTGTTTGCTTACGGAACCTTAGGTGCGCGAGTCAGATTCGCACTTGTCCATAAGTATATTAATATCACGTGATTGAAGAAAACCTATTTCAATCATAGTTTTTTTGTTGGTTTTTTGTCAATAGTCTGTCATCGATTAAGCAAAGAAGGCTATTGTCATGCAACCTCTTTCAAGATTGTGAATAGATTTCGATAAAAAAGGATCAAACCATTTTTCTTGCGGATTCTTAAGACAATAGATTGCTTCACACGTAATTAAACTCTCATTTTATTAACATACGACCATAAACCATTCAACTGGTTCATCTTTACAATAAGCAAAGACAAAACAGTTTAGTGTATTTTCCTATACATTGATTACAATAAAAAATGCTTCTAAATAACAATAAAGAATAATAAACTGGATACGTTATAGAATAATGTATGCATAAAAAATACAAAGACATGTCTTGCATCACTCTGTTTAAAAAATAATCGTATTTAGGCACTTACTCGTATTACGTTAGTAATGTTTCATCTACGCTTCAGTGTGGGCTGCTCTTTGGTCTAAACGATTATCACCGGTTTAAAAAGATATTTCTGATGTTATTACCATAAAGTTATTACAGTGGAAAATCGTGAAGTTTTCTAAAGATCTTTAAGAGAAATTAAAAATAAATTTTCGGAACAATTGTAGTATGCAAAGCATAGTTAATATAATTATAATTTGTGTATAAATTGCGAATAGGATTTAACTGATTAACTGAGTATGAACTTTTAAACGTTCGCGTTCCATGAATGTCAACGAGAATTAACGCGTTCACACTTAGCCAGCTGAGTCAGGCTGTGACCACGGCAGGTTGCACACCTGGTCGAAACGTAAGGCAACTCAGAGGTATGTAATACTTATTACGTGATCACGTCAATGCCCGTTAATATATTGTATTTGATTTAGTGAGTGTACATGTAATATATGAAGCGTCAGAACAGAATACTAAATAAAGGGACGAAGAAAATTTTAATCCAATAAAAAGTTGATAAATTACAGTAAGAATATACAGTACATTTTTGTCTAAAAAGTCTTTTGATCAAGTACGAATAAAATTTTCACTCTTTTCTAAAAAAAAAAATGTGATTCTTTACCAAAAGCCACGTCTCCCACCCATCGAATATTAACCCTACCGAGACGATGAGTCTGTAGAAGTTTTCAAAAGAAGTATAAAGGATTATTGTTCAAACTGTATTTGTATAATTATAAATACATTTATACAATAATATTTGATTGAATATCTAGACACGCGGCAGCGTGTCAAGCCAAGTTTAAGAAAAATAAACTGGTGACGCAGCAGCCGTGTGTTATATTACATGAACCATTTGGAGCCACTTTTGACCGGTTAATAACTCATAATCTACTTAATATAAATACTTAAATCTTGGTTTATTTATTAAAACCCCTTTTTTTTTCGTTTGGAAACCCCCACGGGTCATCACCTCACCAGGACTATTGGTGAAGTGGTATGTCGGAATCGAACCGACTAAAACCGCCCGGTGTTCCGTCACAAGGAGTCTATCGCAAGGGACTCGGGTATACCATAGGCAGGAAGTCCAGATTAATCAGAAGCCCAAATTTCATAAATACAGCTTTAACAGTCATGAGATATTATCGTTTAAAAATGGGCATTTTTAACACTGAATCAGTGACATATAGATCAAAAATCTAAACCACTACCCGATGACCTAGTAAGTTGAAGTGCGTCCAGCTGGGTAATTATGTATATGCAAAGGAAAAAACCAGAAAACAGTGAACATTTACTTATTTTAACTTTTAACAAAAATGTAGGTTACATAAGGAAGGATTTATCAATGAATGGGTAATGCGCTCTAATATTTCTGATGTTCAAGAAAATGTACAAAATAGCACAAAAAAGAAAACTATACAACGTAAACCAGGAAAAATGTTAATTTTACAGATCACTTTGAATAATGAATAAACATAATTTCTTTACAAAAGTAATGTTAACCCATCTAAAACAAAAATGGGAAAATGGGAGCCAAGTTCAATATTATAAATACGTGGTTATCGACTACGCCGACAAAAGAATTGAGATCTAAATGATTGCCAAGTTCTGTCGACAACTCTGAAGATGTAACCAGTCTGGAGCGGTCACTGCAGGAGTGTGGTATCCTTGATGAGGCCAACGATGCTGGCTGGCTAAGACTTAATTACCACTCATTACTGTAGGAGCGTATACGACGGTGGTGATTGAAGGCTGCTTGCAATCACGTTGGGATCACCACTGTAGAGGAACGGGTGTTATGTTATGTTGGGAAGTTGTATATACTAATCGGCACGAGAACTCTCATAGCGCGATGTAGGTTTATTTATTTATTTAGAATTTAATGCACAATTTGTACAAAGGCGGACTTAATGCCAAGGGCATTCACTACCAGTCAACCTTGGGGTGATGTAGAAATATTATACGGCAGATGAAAAAATTAAATTTAACATTTGGAGTTATTTATTATACTTAGATAATCTTAACAAAGTAGATATACAATTACTATTACTTACATAAATAGCTTGCTATACGTCATTACTACATAAAAATTTAAAATACATACAGAACTGTAAGTATACATACATACAATATACATACACATACATATGAATACTAAAATACACCATCGTGTAAGTAACTATCGTAGTGAACGTTCTGCCAGCTCATTGTGAAGAAGATCACGTACTTTCTTCTTGAATAAAAAACGGTTTGTAGACATCCTGATGATTAATAGGTAGTTACTACGTAGTTCAGCTCGTCTTCGCTAGATGATGTTGGAGCATGTTTTTGCTGTATGTGGAAGTCACCACAGTTTGAATCTAGTGAGTGTACTAAATATCAAAATAAATAATTATAATTGTTTTAACAAAAAGGTATTGTACCTTTTAAATATTTTCGCGACTAAGTAACGAATTACAGATCTAATATAAATATTTATATCTCCAATCTACAGTGTTTTTTGAACAACTTCAGTGTTTTTGGAACTGTTCTCCCTCCCTTAGTACATTCTGTCAGGGAATATCTGCGTGATTTAGCAGCCTGACCCTTCTGCTAATATTTACAATATTTTGCTATTTTAACTAAAACCTCATAAATGTATCCAAAACTTTCTTCTCGAACAAAAAGGCGGGTAGTTCTACGATCATAATTCGAAGTTTACGCTTGTCACTTTCTTGTTAGCATATATCGATATCCAGTTTGAAGAGCATGCAACAGAAGATGAAGCGCTAGTGTCTGGAGCTCGCTTTAAGAGAGAAGGCGGCATTTTCTTCCTCCTAATATGGCGTAGATTAATAGCCTAGCTTCCCTCAGCCTTATCTGTCACGTGTTACGTCGATTCAAACGTAAGCGGTGATGTGGCACCTGGCACTTTACGCACGAAAAAAAGACAAATATTACATGTGATTCTCGATTTTTTACGAGGTAAAAAACACAACAAATTACTGTTGTGAATTTCGTTTAAACTTCCTGTAATTTAATCTGTTACTCTAACATTTAACACTATAGGGCGAAAAACACAGAGCCGCGAAACGTGCATCACGTAAGTTAATCTTATTCTGGAACAATCTTTTTGCATAAGAGCCCAATTTTTGAGGAAAGTTAATTAACATCACCCTACGATGCTTTGGCGCGTAGCACTGACCATAAGGCGAGTAAAACTGCAGTTAACAGCCAGTTGAGTTAATATGATTACGAAAGTGGGTACAGGATTGAAGGAAAGTGATTATTTTGCTGAGACAATGCTTTTTTGACACACCCACATACAGACAAACAGTCACTCTGATTCACAAGCTCTTGACGTGTCGTAACTCTAACGTATACCTCTACGACATAACTTCACTCTGACGTTAAGACTCTTATCCTCTTTCTTTTTCATTTTCCACTTCCTTCTTCCTTTTTCTTTTTCCACTTCCTTCTTTCTTTTTCTTTTTCCACTTCCTTCTTTCTTTTTCTTCTTTAATCTTGTTTTCACTTTCTTAAACTTTCACGGGCTGCCAGCTGTGGCATGTCGAACAAAAAAATAAATCTTTACAATCTTATTTTCTTTCTTCATTTCGATCGTCTTTCCTTAAATATTCCTTAAATAACTTCCGAACCTCTTCGAATGTTCTCAACTTTATTTCAAATTAATTCCTGTACCGAAAATTGACAAGGTACGAAAATCAAAGTTTTTAGTGTCATGAGTCAGCATTGCCGCGAGCTCAGTGAAGTTTCAGACGACACAATATTATAATAACTAAGAACGTGCGTACTCATGATTTTCAAGATCGTGCAAAGGTTCAAAAAACCTTATTGTATTGCTTTATAGAATAAAATGTGTTTTTTTATATAATTACTAGCTGTTACCCGCTAAAAGAAATACTAAAACAAACTTCTTCATTTTGGAACATGTTTAAAAAAACATTATATTTTGGAACTTTAAAGCCATTCGTAAATTGATCACCAACTCGAAAAGTTTTGAAACTTAGTTGTTTTTTTGAATTGGTCTACCATAAGAGATGGAAATGTAAGCATAATAGTCTCCAAGGAATATTTGTAGTTCCTTTTTATTAGTTGGGCTTTCATATTAACAACAGAATCAACTCTCTCTGGGTAAATTTTCATTCCTTTTTCTGAAAATCTGAGACTTCACTCATTCATTTTTTTTTTAGATCTATTGAGCGAACTAGTCATAACTCTTCATAATCTTGAACATTATGAATCTTTTTATAAAAGGTACACCTCATACTAAAATAGTTCAATTTGTGGCATTTACTACATTCTTCACCAAAGACAGGACAACTTATTGGACCATACTCTTTATTACATTTTTTACACAAATATAATGTCTCATTAAAATTGTTATTATTTATACTATTCATTTCATTTCCAAATGTCTTTATTTTGGATAAGTTCATTACAATGTATAACTTAATACTAAGCCTTATACATTGAACTGCCAATAATGCTACTTTATGATTATACAATAATACTGCTTTTAAAAATACTTTTATAATTAATATTCTTACTGCTCTTCTTGTTATTAATATTATTATATTTAGCTCAGTTTTCTGGTGGTGATGTTGATGCTCCGTCTCGATAATTGTCCTCGTCTGTAGAGCATGCACCTCCGGGTGTGTCAGCGTTTTAATGTGTTCTTCGGAGAGCTCCGCAGACCTGCAGATGTCTAAAGCCTTGTCCACGGTTAGATCTTTGATCTCTAAGAGTTTCCTCTGCAACCGCTGCTCCTTCACCTCTCCCGTAGTATCCTGCGTTTCTGAGTTTCGAAATTACAGTTCTCTGCCAGCTTTCTTATAGCCGTATAGAAGGCATCAAAGTTCTCTTTATCCTGTTGGTCTCTCTTGTTGAATTTAAATGTATTATTTAAGTACCTCGTTTTGCTTTGGTTTGAAGTAATTGTCAAAGCTTGTGATAATTTCTTGTAATTTAATTTTGTTTTCTGTAACTTCCGTTTTTAATACGTTAAAGTACAAGTCTTGTGCCTGTTGGCCCACGCAATTCAGAAACGGCCACGCGGAGATTAGGTTTTTTCCGTACCTTAATGTTTGTTGAGCGATGCGTCTTGTTTACTCCGACTGCGCCATGTATTGTTGTGGAGAATAAAAGATGTTTGCTTGGTGAGGTCTTCAGGTTTTATTAGCTACAATCTTATTTAATACAATGTTACGTCAGCACTCCAACCCAGCTGAGAGACAAGAGAACCACAGAGTACTTTATTATAAGAACAGGGCGTTGACCCGTCTTACGTATATCATCCTTTGACATTTAATATATTTTTTAAAGATGCGTTCCATTCCGTTTCATAAACTTGCAAGAGCGCTTAGCAAGTTTATGTAAAAATTAAACCGGCCCTGTCGTAAACTCCGTTCTTAGCCTGACGTCTTCTAACCATAAAGTACCTTCCGACCAAATTTCATCTTCATAGGTTAGGATAGGTTTCGTAATTACGTCTCAGAGGGTGATGGCGGTTAGAGCCATACGCGGCTACCGCACCGTGTTGACGGAGGCGGTGTGCATGTTGGCCGGGACTCCCCCGTGGGATTTGGAGGCGATAGGGCTCGCCGAAGTATATTGGCGAACGGCTGAGTTCCGGGCGGGAAGCGGCAGTCGGCCCCCGCCCGAAGATGTACGCGAATGGTGTGAGGCCGCTCGCCGAGCCACCATAGCTCTTTGGTCGTCCCGGCTGGAGGCTCCACGTGCTGGCTTTGCCGCCGTGGAGGCGCTCCAGCCGGTCACCGTCGAGTGGGCAGGGCGGCAGCACGGGACCCTTTCCTTCCGACTGACGCAGGTCCTTTCCGGGCACGGCTGCTTCGGGAAGTACCTGCACTCGGTCGGGGCTAGGAGGGAACTGAGTCCCGCCTGTCACCACTGCGACTGCAGTGAGGACTCGGCTCAGCACACGCTGGCGACGCAGCGTCGGGCCCTCACTGCAGTCATCGGAGGGGATCTCTCGCTACCGGCCGTCATACGCTTCATGGCCGGTAGCGACAGGAATTTTACCGCGGTCGCGACCTTCTGTGAGGACGTCATCTCGCAGAAGGAGGCGGCGGAAAGGGTCCGGGAGGACGATCTCCACTCGGATCTAATTCGCCGCCGGCGAACCGGGCGGCGGAGGCGCGCTTACCAGCGCCTCATGCCACCCTGAGTGTGGCCGCGGGTGGATGGGACGGGTTTTCCCCTCCACCCGCTATAGTGGCCCCTCGCGAGGAGGCGGCGTCCGCGTGTACCTGGACGTCGCCTAATTTAGAGAATTTTACCCGAAGGTGGTGCCCGCGCTTTTGCGGGCAGGCGCTAGGAGGGTTCCGGATGTCTTAATAAAGCTGTTCCCGGATCCCTCCTACTTAAGGCGCAGTACGGCACACCGAGTGGTTTTAGTCGGTTCGATTCCGACACACCGCCCCGCCGAAAACCCCGGCGGGGTGACGGCCCGAGGGGGTTTCCACACGCACAAAAAAGAAAAAAAAAGGTTTCGTAATTACGTGATGAGTCATGAAGGGAGTGAGTATCATTTGGCTTTTATATATTACTAGCTGACCTGCGCAACTTCCTCAGCGTTTGTAAATGTTCTCCGTTTTTGCAACATTTTTCATTTATGCTCCGCTCCTATTGGTCGTAGCGTGATGTTATATAATTTTTCAATTCGAACCAATAGTTCCTGAGATTAGCGCATTCAACCAAACAAAGATAACGGTACGGTAACGTTTTTAATCTATTTTATAATCATCAAAACAATATTAAAAATAAATAACTTGGAAACAGTCTTCTGTTGTTGTGTGTGTATGTGTGTGTGTGTGTGTTGTAATTAATAGATTAATATTTAAATTAAAACATTAATATGTAAAATATTATATTAATACTAGAAACCCGCGACAGCTTCGCACTGGTACCAGAACATAAATTATTTTTTTCCAACATCTTCAACAATCATTGTAAAATTCAGGCATTTTACACAAAATCTTAATGAATTTATATACCTAAACCTTCCTCATGAATTACGCACTTTGTCTGTTAGTGAAAACCGTATGAAATTCCGTTCGGTAGTTATTGATGCACGGATGGCGCAATGGTTTAAGTGGTCACCTCGTCACTACGCCGCGCCGAGTGTTGTGGGTTCAAATCCCACACGGGAACAAAAATTGTGTGATCCAGAAATTGTCCTCCCGAGTCTGGGTGTTTTTGTGTCCGTTGTTTGAATATTTGACACAGAAATATTCCTAATGCGGGAGTTGTCTTATAAAAAAATGAGTTTAATAGACATTAAACAAAATGAGTTTATCGTTTTCAAACAGACAGAAAGATAAACATACGCGGCGAGGGACTTTGTTTTGTAATAATACGTCTTTACCTTAGAATTGCCGTTCTGCAGTACTAGCCAGTACTTTAAATCAAAATTTTTTTTTTTGGTTCTTTTCTCAAAAGTAGTCATTTGTTTATTGATTAGTGTTATGGATGGAATGTGCGGCACAAGCGGCACGCAATATCAACGACGTTTACGGAGCTAACACTACAAACCAACGCACCGCCTATTGGTTTGCCCGCTTCCGTTCTGGAAACTTCAACCTGAAAAATGAACCTCGTGGTCGTCCGAAAACTTATGTCGACAATGACGAATTAAAGGCAATTGTGCATGATCATCATCATGATACTCAATCGACGGCTGAATTAGGAGCAGCTTTCGACGTCGTTAGCGTCAAAATAATATTGGTTCATTTGCGTTAAATTGGCAAGGTAAAAAGCTTAACAAATGGGTGCCCCACGAACTGATCGCCAGTGCGAAGTACGCGGCGAGACGTGCCTTGCACTGCTGAACAGGCACACAAACAAAGGAGTTTTGAACCGCATTGTTACCTGCGACGAAAAATGAATTCTGTTTGACAATCGCAAGCGCTCGGCATGTTGGTTGAATCCTGGTTCAGCATCTAAACAATGCCTTAAAAGAAAATTTACCCCTAGAAACGTGATGGTCACTGTTTGGTGGTCTAGCACCGGTGTGATTCATCACAGCTTCTTACCAAATGGGATGAGCGCAGATGTGTACTGTGAAGAACTGAACACAATGATGGAAAAGCTCGCACATCTCCAACCAGCTTAGGTCAATCGTTCATCTCCGCTGCTCCTGCACGACAACGTGCGACCTCATACTGCACAGTAGACGGTCTCCAAGTTGCAAGAGCTGGGGTTGGAACCTCTCCGTCATCCGCCGTACTCACCAGATCTTGCGCCTACAGACTTCTACTTTTTCCAGAATTTGGATAACTTCCTGGCGGGAAAAAAATTCAGTTCCCGACAGGCAGTACAAAATGCCTTTGAAGAATTTGTTGTCTTCCGTCCAGCTGATTTCTTCAAGCTTGATGCCCATCAATAAACTGCCACGGCGATGGCAAAGATGCATCGATTGCTTGAGTGATTACTTTGATTAATATAAATAAAAAATATAGAAAAAAACGTTCAATTTTTTTTATATAAAACGGCAATTTCATAGGTAAAGACCTAATATAATTATAGTGATTATCTCTAAAATTACAACAGTGTGGCAGAAATGTAAAAATACTGGTTGTTGCGGCAAATTTAAATTTATAAAGAAAAACTTTGTTGAAAACCGTGGATGTCAGTTATTTTTTTAAATATTCATTTAAAATAATTCATTATAATTATCTTTGTATTTTAAATACCTAACAAACGTTTAGGTAACTATTCAAGTTACGTTAGAGAACGAAGGAAAGAAAGAGCTCCTGGAACTCAGAACAAAGAGAGCGAGATCTTAGCGAATCAAAGCATTGGCATGCATTTAATATGCCATCATTATAATAAACCAAACCATACAATGAATGTATCCGTGAATATATTAATTTGATACAAAATCTGCAATGTATAGCGTCTGTAGTTTCTTCAATCTCGCAAAAAAAACGCATGGTCCACACTTTGCAACTAAGTTCTATTAAATAAATTGACACTTTTCATTGATAATTAAACAGGCTGTATCTGACAATGGAACACTTGCTTAAATAATAATAATAACTTCACACATCTCACATACGGCCGATCCCAAACTAAGCAGAGCCTGTACTATGGTAACCAGACTGCTGATAAACATACTTATATATTTCTAAATACATACATATTATAGATAAATTAAATTAAATTAATTATTAAATCACTGAAAGGAGGATGGAGAATGAGGATCATTCTAGCATGTAGTTACAAAAAGAATTTATAAAAAAAAACTATCGGTTTAAAAGATGGTTTTAGAAATTTGAATCTGAGTTAACGCGGCCGAATCCGGGAGCAAGTCAATTATAAAATTGTATTTGTTTCAGGAATATCTCTTAATATCGTGGCTTCGAAGCGGATGTAGAAGGTTGAACTAAAGGATACGTGAACAAAACAGCTGTAATGGTGCTTATAACAAGAAAAATGTCCGTGCCAATGGCTGATCAAATTACCAAAACAAGTAAGTACTTTTCCTGTACAAGTATGTATAGTTTTATTGCCGAAATTAGTAAAGAACCAAGATTGCCTATACGACAAAATTCAAAAACATTTTTAATGTGTTCACCGGTTGTAATGTACACATTTTTTTAATGTTTATAACTTAATTTAAGTTTTTATAATATTTCATACATTTTAGGTTAACATGTTTTTGTATCAAAGTTTTCAATATTTTTACATTTCATTTATTATATATAGCTATTGCACGCGGCTTCAATCGTGTACAAATAATTTTAGTTATTCCCTCGGGAACAGTACCTACCTTTTTTCTAGATGAAAGGTACCCTATAACATTCAAGATTATCGTATGAACGGTAGGTACCCCAGCGCATATAATACGAACAAACAAACATTGATTTTTATAAATTAGATTTTCATGAGAGACTTCTGATATACTTTTTGATTATTTTATTTTATTGTTAATAGTGCCGTTGTTCTTGTATTATTACTAAAACCATGAATAACTGCTAATAGGTAGGTACTGTAGGTACACACCTCTTTTAATTCTTTAGGAGATTCGTTGTTAAAACTTTACAGACAGGATTAAAAATAAATGGGGCCATATATATGAACGAGAAATATTGAACGTATTAGTTACCATACCATACCAATATCACTATGGATTGGTAATAATTAGAATGTTTTGTTGAAATGTGTTACTTATTATTTTTAATGTCAGAAATGAAGAAAAAACAATATAATAGAGTTTTTATGCTGCCAATCATAACAGAACTCTCCGCTCTACAAACAATCAAATTCAAATTCAAATTCAAATTCAAAATCATTTATTCAATTAAGACACTAAGTGACATTTATGAACGTTAAATTGAAGCTACTGTTAAAAATCATAGATCGACGCAAATAGACGCCACAGCATGTACTGGATTGTCGAGGTAAATTAGGTGAAAACACCAAAATCTACTGCCTGCTTGTGTCGATCTATAACTTCCAGTTTCCAAAATGCGTGGAGCCTTATGAGAAGAATACTGGCAAAGAAACTCATGGCCACTCTTTTTAAAAGTCAGATCTTCAGGTACAATGGTATTAGTGTTACATAAAAGATAAGCATGATGCAAGCTGTTGCCACCTGAATTACATTTTATTGAAATGCTCCAAAAGCTAACGCACAAACAAAAAATATCACTCAGTGATACCGTTGAAGGTTCGAACCTATTAAACATAGAAATCATTCAAGGTGCACATCAGTTACAAAGTCTACT
This sequence comes from Euplagia quadripunctaria, assembly GCA_963859945.1. Lineage (NCBI taxonomy): Eukaryota > Metazoa > Arthropoda > Insecta > Lepidoptera > Erebidae > Euplagia > Euplagia quadripunctaria. Next base: position 506,290 of record OY982571.1, on the reverse strand, counting down.
GTTAAAACTAATTCGCGACTGGATTAAGAGGCTAGAGTTGCAGTTGAACGAACCAAAATAATAGTATAGGCTAAAGCATCGCTGACTAGGCCGACCAGTCACCCCAAGCAGCACCCGTTCACGAGTATGACGCATGGACCAGCCATCGTCTCCTTCGCCATGTCAGAGGGAAAGAAACGACCCGCCCCATGACGACGCCGCAAGCAATGACATTTTAGTGAGCATGACGAGCCATAGTCGAGATACTGATAAAAATCACTACTAGTCAAAATTACCATAATAATCGTCACGCATTACTTTCAACTAACAATGGTTAATTAATAATTTAGTCTAATTATAAGACAAAGAAGTTTGTGAGTATATACCTAAAGACACCTTAAGCCCAAGACTGTTTGTCGTTTAGATAATCGTTGATCGTGGCTTTCCTAATAAGGTGATTTTTTACAGTACGTTAAATTTATCTACAGGAAAGTCGATTACATCTATAGGAATTTTATTATAAAAACGTATACCAAGACCTTCGAACGAGTTGTGTACCTTATGTAAGCGATGATAGGTAGCAACGAGTTTAGACTTGTTTCTTGTATTAATATTGTGTATATCACTGTTTTTCTTATAGTCATTGATATTGTGCCTAACAAACATAATATTTGCAAATATATACTGTGATGCAACAGTTAAAATACCTATATCCTTAAACAACTCTCGAAGAGAGACTCTAGCACCTAAATTGTATATTGAGCGGATGGCTCTTTTTTGAAGAATAAAAATCGTTTCAACATCAGCCGCCTTGCCCCAAAGTAGTATACCATAGGACATGACGCTGTGAAAGTAGCTAAAATAAACAAGCCTAGCTGTGTCCGTATCAGTGAGCTGACGTACCTTCCATACTGCGTAAGCTGCCGAACTAAGCCTACCTGCAAGGCTGTCTATCTGGGGTCCCCATTGCAGTTTACTGTCTAATGTAAGTCCCAAGAATACTGTTGAGTCTACAATACTTATCATTTCATTATTTAGAGTTAGATTAGTGCCTAGCTGTTTTACATTTGGCATAGTAAATCTCACACACTTTGTTTTATTTGAGTTCAGTAGGAGATTGTTAGTTGAAAACCAATACAATACATCATTTAGCGCCCTATTCACATCGTCAAAAACTGTTTTTTTACGATCGACTTTGAAAATAAGTGACGTATCATCAGCAAATAGAACTATATCACAGCGATCTTTTAAATAATAAGGTAAATCGTTTATATATATGAGAAAAAGTAGAGGACCCAGTATAGAGCCCTGGGGAACGCCCATAGTAACAGGTAATCCAGAAGACCTCGCACCATTGATATCTTCTGTTATGCCCCACTCATACATCCGCGTGTGTTCACTCTTCCTTTCTTATTCAATTTGTCCTTCTCTGAAACGCTCTACCTCTGGAAATGAGGATAATACCTAGTCGCCTTTCGTTCAAGACGAAAGTACGAGCCCACATTTCGCAGAACCTAGCAGAATCATCACAACAGTAACACATTATTTTTATTTATATATATATATATGTAAGTTAGCACGCATCTATGTTTACATGTATGTATGTATAGGTATATTATATATAATATATGTTCTCCTGTGATCTTTCCTAGTTTCTTTTTTTTCTTTTTTACTTAAATTTAGTGCACCTATTCACTCATTTCTGCACCATCCTAAGGTACTCTGGTAGAAAATGCCTCCGGCATTAAGTCCGCCATTGTGATTTTTTTGTGCATAAAGTGTCAAATAAAAACAAAAAATAATTTAAGGAGTTTCTATGCTGGTGTTTTTTATTTATTTTCCAGTGTTTTATGTTGATTAAGTACATATACTCACGCTGTACTCTCTCTGGTGTAAGACCAGACTAAAGTTCGCCATTTACTTCTGTCCTATTTCGTCTACTATCATTAACTATTTTGTGCAAGTAAAACAGTTTCAGGGACTTTTGAATATTTAAAACTGTGACATTTAAAACGATTTTCATTTAACAAAGTGGGTTTTCTTATAAAATGTATATAAAGTCACGAAGGAAGGCAGTGGGTACAACAATTTAAAAATTATCAAAATTAATTTAATTCAAGTAAACCAAAGGTATTTTTGAATTGTGAGGAGTAGTAGTTAGTCAGAATAAGTCAATCGTGAAGCTAGTGTTTTCCTCAAGTTGCCTGTTCGAATACGTACATCATAGGAAGAAGAACAGGTAAACTAAATTGACACTCTTTTAAACATGTTTTTGAAGTGAAAACTTCTTTAGCTGCGTTGTGCACTTTTTGGGATGGGTAAAAAATGTTAAACTCACGTCAGGACATGTGACCTGATAAAAAATTCGTAAGACGGAGCCGAGTTTCTTATATTTAAAAAATATAACATTCGAAATTCAAACATTTATGAGCGGCCAGGAGTGCAGAACTTCCAGTGTACCCTATGTATACATTTAGAAATGTTATTACCCACTTTATATTTTTAACCTAATTATATATATACAGATGTGTGTGTGTGTGTGTGTATGTATATGCAAATACATTGTGAAGTTATGTTTTCACTTCTGACGTGCAGTCCTTTTTTTTTTTTTATCGTTTGGAAACCCCCACGGGTCATCACCTGCAGTCCTACGACTGACTATTTTTTTTTTTACATTTTTGTGGTTACATTTCGTATAAGTGACAATTATATGCGAGGACAATGTACCATACATACTGTAAGGCTTCGCTTGGTTTGAGAGGATTTGGGGTCGCGGTGTTAATGTGTAAGGAGAGTGATTGATAGTCGACAAGAAAACTGAAAGATAATATATTACATTAAAACTGATCTAATTACATTAACAAGATAACTTTAAAATGGCTTCATAGAAGTGACCCCACAACATGACAGCCGTCCGTTCTCTACCTGCTAGGTGCGGCGATTCTCCTTTTTGTTATTTTTCTAAAGATTTTATATAATTCAAATATTATAAAAGAAAATATTTAAATATTATGATACCAGCCAGGCTTGCTCTACATCCGAAGGAGGTTCGGGCGTCACACCAATGTTGAAACATATAAACAGTCCCGGTAATTACTACTGTAGTCAATTTAAGTTAACCCCCCCCCCCCCACCGTTCAACCACCCCCGTTCACGAGCATTACTCGCACGCGTCAGCAGTCATCTAAGTCAACCACATTGAAGGGAGCCAGACGACCTGACACGTTACCATGAACAAAACTTCTAGGCGAGCATGACAAACTCAGAACTGCCACACAACGTAAAAATAATAACAAAATAATATTGACTACACAGTTCTCACATTTACAATTCAATATTTTCTTAATGAACATTAAAATTCATGTCACACCTACAGTGTCAATACGGTGTATGAGGTGATATCAATATTATATATGTCAGAAGAAAACTAAAACTGATACACAAGTGAAAATTCAGAAGGAGAAGCAGAATCTAAATACCATTACGAATACCTACTACTTTGGAGTGTGGCTGTTGAGCAGGACCACCATTTTTCCAAGCATTTTTATCGCCTACATTTACATCTTGATTAGAATATGCCCGTTTACAGGACTATAATTATTGAAATCTTTAATGTCTCCGGATTTCAGAAGAGCTATGATATTACTATGTTTCATGAGATCAGGGGAAACTCCTTGATCTACACACAAATTAAATGTAGTAGGGAGTAAATGAAATAGGGAGCGCAGAGTTTCAATTATTAGATTGATAAATTTTGATAGAAAAGGATTGATTAAAATTTATACCATTTATCACAGGATCACATGTCACGTTACATGCAGTAGTGTACATAAATGAAAATAGGGATTGTTTACAATAAGAAAACATTACTCTAGTTTTCGGATTCCTTTCCTTTCTACAACAAACGGTCTGTAAATCACGAAATGTCATATTGCGATTTTTCTAAGAACGTTTCTATTTCTAGTGATTTACAAGGAAAGCTTTGAAATACTTTAGTAGAACTGCGATAAAGTATTCTACTTAACCCAAATATAATTAAAACGCTGTGTAAAATTATCAAATAAAAGAAATGGATAACATCATATCATATCTGCCTTTTTCGATGTATAACCGGCCGTTTCCAAATGGTTGAGATGGTTGCCTTGTGAGAAGAAATCGGGCAAACAAACTCACGGCCACTCTTTTTAAAAAACCAGACAGTTTTAACAATGTTCAGTAAATTTTATTAAATCCTCTTATTGTGTGTATTGTTGTATCTATATATTGTATTTATTTGTAAATATATTTATCTGTAAGTATTTATGTATGTATGAATGGGAGCGAATCTTCAAACATTGTTTTTTTTTAAGTGATTATATTATTATAGAAATATCCAAAATACATTAGACTGATATTCAAATAATTATTTGTAAACAGGAAAAGAATTATTTGTCAAGCTCTAATATTTAGTTCTAATAGACACTGTTTTGACAGTTTAAAGTCGAACTTATGATTTCAACATTGAGTTATTATGTACGCTAGTAATAATATCTCAGTGGATTTAACATTTAACACTCATTCAAAATAATAATATATTCAAATAATTGTGTAAATGTGCAAAATAAAGTCTATAAGAATTAATGTTATTATTCCGCTTCGATTTCTTTTATTTTATGCATTAAATAAAACTTAATTTCTATTGAATCCTAATTGCAGCGCCATCTGCTGACGATCTTCATAAAAAATAACATTTGTTTATATTAAATAAATGTAATTTGTTGAAAACAAATCATTTAATGTTGTGTAAAATTGATTAATTTATTTATTTTGAATATTCAGCTATATATCAAGAACTATTTCTAGTCATTTCATTTATTTGTTATAAAAGAGGTTGTAGTCGCTTATCCGTTTAAAAATCTATTGTAAGGTTATTTAAAAAATCGTTTGAATTGTGAAAAAGAGATTAGTACTGTGCTAGCAGTTGTGTGAAAATAGACTAAGTCTTTTTAGTGCGTGTTTTCATTCTGCTGGGCCCTGAACATGGAAACCCTGCCGTATCACCGACATGCGTATTCGTATGATAATGCATTTGTAAATATATATAATAAATTGTATTTGTATGTAAATTATAACTTTTTTTAAGAAATTTTGTTCTCATACACCTGATATGTACCTCACTGAATCACCCAAAGGTTGACCGGTAGATAATGGCATGTGGCATTAAGTCCGCCTCGTGCAATGTAAACTGCAGGAAGTCTTAAATAAATAAAAAATAAATAAAATATGACAATAGGGAAACTGAAAATGAAGGAAAAAATAAAAAAAGAAAGAAAAACATAAGAGATGGAAATAAGAAACATATTAGCTCACATTACATTTCTATTGAGTATATGAAATAGCCTGTGAATCTAATACAATTAAATCCCAAGTGTTTTATCCTGTATGTAATCCACTTCTGAGTAATAGCCCTTAAGGCATAGTTGGCAGTTGGCAGCACGAAGATAGATTGAATATCACGTATAGATCGCGCTAATTCCCGTATCAATATATGAAACTTAGTTTGTGAATAATTGTTAATTGAAAAGGGTAATAATGTGATGGTGGTGATGAAAAATCTGATGATGATGATCAAGTCGATTATTTTTAATAATATTCTTTTAACAATATTTTTGTTGCAGGTACAATCTTAAGTCGGTTATTACTTACCATCGCTTGTATAATAGCACCAGTATTAATAATAATAATAGACCCCATCCACTCAATAGTTAATTACGTAAGTATTTTTTTAAACATTTAAATAGAGAATATAATATATATATTACCACAATTAAAATTTTTAACTACAGGTCACGGTCGAATTCGAATGTATGTACGATAGCACGAAATATTCAACTACTTCAAAGCAATTACAGAAATAAATTTCAGATGTTTTTTTGCATATTCATAGCTGGAATATTAAATGGGCCAATTAGTATTGTGAATAAATACATATTTCCTATGCGATAGCTCACAAATACCACAAATTTTTTTTTTTTTTGAAGACTTCTTATAACTTGGATCGCACATTACTAATATTCTTGTTATGCTCCAGCTAAGCGAATTGCTTGTGTTACGAGTGGGTTCACGTCGGTAGTGGACTGGGTGGGGTGCGAACTCGTAACCACTTGATCACAAGTCTGACGCCATCGCCATTACGCTACTCTTTTCCCTGACTTCTGCTCTTCTGTCCCAGTGTTTAGCTTATACACTGTCTATTTCGTATTTGGTAGTATATATAAAAGAGAATGGTAGGTAAGAAAAGAAGGCGGTGGAAGGACAGGGATATACGGATGGGTTAGGAAGTGTAAGGAACAGCTCGAGCACGTCAGGGTCACATACCTGTAACTCGAACTGGCTGGCGGGAACTTTAAGATACAACAACGTTATAGCCCCCCTACAGTACTCGCGAAGTTGCTTCGATGAAGTACTTGTCGAAATTGACCGAAGTCTCGAAGTACGTCACTACAGACTCGTGCAATATCGTGGGGAGCTCAGTCGTCGCCCGGCGTTGGAACTTCGGAACACTTCGAGTCCTTTGACTCGGGCGCAAAATCCGACAACGATCGGAAGTCGCCCGAGACGAGGCGTGGTTGCACGAAGCGAAGCAAAGTGCCTGTCTACACTCTCGTATTCGCATAATTTCGAGCAACTTCGCTAGTAGTGTAGAGGGGCTTTTATATTTATGAGTTAATATGACTTCAAATATAATTGTACGCCATTTTAAGGTTTGTTGAATTTTTTGGAGGAGTGTTGGAACCCTTTCTAAAGGCATTAGAGGCACCGGGCACTTTGGGATTTAAAAATCCCAAAGTGCCTGTTTGACGGCAATAATAGGTTTCCCAAAATGTGAGTGTTTTTTACGCCTCTGCCTACCCCTGTGGGGCTACAGGCGTCAGTATATGTATGTACTTTCCTTTACAGAATTTACGTCTGGAGACCGGCTCGGCGCTTTACAATTTATTAAGAAATGATCTTAAAGGAGCTCGTCTGTCTATCTATCCGTTCAATATCAGTAATGCTGACAAGTTCATGTCTGGGGAAGACAGCAAGCTGAAAGTTAATGAAGTTGGCCCCTTTGTCTACCAGTATGTATTTATTAATTAACACACTAACTAAATTTTAACTTACTTCTAACTGTCGTATAAAAATAAAACTTTGTATGTATATGTAGTTTGGATAACAATACTATAATTTGGTTCATTGGAGCTGATGTGATCATTTAGCCAGAAGGTGGATTGTGAAACTCGTTATTGACTTCTAGCAATCCCCCATATTGTGTTCATAATGATTGACTTTCACGAGTCCAACAAATTGGGCAGATTGGTAACGATAGTCCATAGGTAAAACCAGGAGGAGGCCACTCTTTTTACGTTCGCTATTATAGCGCGTTTTTTAGTTTTTCTTAACTATGAAATTCTATTTAATTTTAAGTTTTTCTCCATAGAACCTACGTATTGGAACAGGCAACTAGCTTATCGACTTTTAAAAATATCTATAATTGGTTTCAGTAAAATAAATGATGTTAATGGTACAGCGAATTTACACTAACACAAACTCGTATTTATAAAATTTACAAACTAAAATCGGTGACAGAAAATACGATACATTTCTTTCAAGGAGTTAAAGAAAGAAGAAGTTAGAGCACTTTAGGAGCTAATTTAGTCCGGGATACTAAATCCGACACTTGATTATTTCTGAGTTGAGAGGAATAACCCAGTTCTCGACTCAAAATTTACCTTTGTAGTACGGGATTTTGTTTATTATTTAGCACTCTTCTGATACGCAAACGACCGAAAAACTCATTCAAAAGCAAAAAGCTAGAAAACACGGCTATTTATTTAGTTAATATTAAAAAAAAAAGAATCACGTTTTTAGAAAACAAACAATCGGCTTCTAAAAAAAGATTATAGCATTGTGTGCAAATGACGGAATCAACTTATTTAGCTCATTAGCTATTAGTAAGAATACAGATGTGTTAACAAAGAAACATCTCTTTGATTTATATCACTAAAAAACAGCGGGCAATTAATAAAAATTGCGGGCAATGCTCTACAATGTTTAATAATAGACATGTGAGGTTTTTTGTTTGTTTGATGTACTCTGTTTTAACCACTTGTTTAACATGGTTTAGGGGAGGTGGAGTAGGTAGCCTTACTGTTACATTAATCTGGAATATTAGATTATATAATATTAGATATTGGAATATAGCTAGAGGCCTGAATTTCCAATTATGGGCATAATATAATAAGGTATTTTCCTAAATTTGATTCGATTTCAAGTTGGAGTTTAAAAACTATTCAGTCAACATTTTTCATCACTTATACTACCAAAATAAACAGTTAGGTAACTAGTAGGTTCAGGTGGGTACAGTAAGTGACCTACAAATACATATGTGTTTCTTAAATAAGTTTCGTTTTCAGAGAATACCGTTGGTACGAAGACATGGAGATGAACGAAGACGGAACAGAGATGGGAATGACACCCAAGTTTAGGCCAGAATTTGTGCCCGAGGACTCCATAGCTTATCCCAAAGATATCAATCTTACCGTACCTAACATTCCCATGCTCGTAAGTCAATTTTAGTATTGAATTTAATTGTTGCTGCAGCTGCAGATCAGCTGACGGGATACTTTTTGACGACCTCTGTAGCGCAGGTGGTGCATTCGACTGCCACGCTGAAGCTCGCGGGTTCAATTCTCACTTGGTGCAAATATTTGTATAAATTTGTCTATTTGCATTAGTCCGGGTGTTTCTATATAATATGTATGTATTTACAAAAAAATCCTGTAGACACACTAGACATTCTTTCGTGTTAAAGGAGTATTATTTTGAGACAATGTCTTTGTATGTAAAAAAATCGTGTCACGTTATTTCTCCGCGATGAACTCTTAAACTATGAACACACTGCCTGTAATTCGGTACAAATTGAGATATAGGATGGATTTTTATCTCAATTTATAGTCTAGTATGCCATGCTATATAGCTAGTTATAATTTATAAACTGCTATTATGAAATTCAAATTATTACGTAACTAGAAACGTTAATATGTATATATCCATCAAGATAATATACTAAACATATGTACATACACATAGAATAACGAAATTTAACAAAAATCTAATAATTATTTATATGCATGCATCATAAAATTCCTCTGCATCATTGCCGTTAATATAATATTTGTTCCAGAGCGCAACCGCCTTACTGTCACCATACCCGAGTTTCTTACGCTTCATGTTCAGTACCATGGCTGCCCAGACGAAGTCCAAAGCCATAATGAACATCGACATGCATAGCTACCTGTGGGGCTACAAGAATCCAATAATTACAATGATGAACACACTTGCACCTGGTCTAGTGTATTTTGATTCGCTAGGGCTTCTTGACAGGGTGAGTTTTCTAGACGGAATAAAGTCATTGCCAATCCTATCTATTCATTGAGCTAAAGCAGAAAAGGACTACTCGGTTGACCACTATTAGAAGGCGGAGGTGGCGGTTGCTGTGGTGCACATTAGGAGAGGCTTATGTCCAGCAGTGGACTGCAAAAGACTAATTGATTGATCAGGTTCAGGTTTCTTTCAATCGTTCTCCAAATAAAGAAGAAATCGGCCATGCTCCGCCTTTGTTAAACTATACATAACCTCATACTTATAATAATTATGTATATATCATATAAGTTATAAATATATGGGAATTAACGCGATTACGAAATAGGTATTACATACTTCCAAACCTATTTACTACCTACTTACAAACTTTCAGTGTGACCGGGGGTCACACTGAAAGTTTTTAGAAATTAAAAAACGGAATGATACAGAAGACTGCAATATTTTTATTGCTTTTCGAAGTAGTCTCCCTTCCTTTCTAAGCAGTCGCATACGATGGTAGCATTGACTGAAGCAGTGAGCCCATTCTTCTTTAGGGATCTCTTCCAGACCTTTTTCAAACACAGTCACGGCATCTTTCGGGTTCATAAAATGAATTCCTTCTAAGTTCATCTTTTATTTTTGGAAATAAATAAGTCACAAGGTGCCATGTCGGGACTGTAAGGAGGATGACTTACTAGCTCCACATCTTCGATAGACAAATATACGATAGTCCGTCTGGCGGAGTGAGCTGGAACCTTGTCGTGGTGGAGTAGGAGTAGTCCTGCTTCTTGGGCGCTGCTGTCTAATATTTTCCAAGACATGGTAGACAATGACCGACATACCAATCTGCAGTAACTGTCCCTTTATCTTCTAGAATGAGTATTGCGAAATGACATATGAAATCATGAAACATCTATAGATTCCCAATTTCATCAATTCATATCAAATCAATTCGAAATTTAAATAAATTTTTCATCGGCTGCTCTTGTTACTGACCTATTCTAAATACTTTCAGTGTGACCCGTCTGCTCATTTGCCCCTATACCTTAAAAAAACCTTTATGCTATTAAGATTTCAGACCGGTAAAGAATATTTCATGAATACTGTCATAAAGTTATCTGTAAAATATTGGCGTACTTAAGTGAGTGGTCGAAATTTAAAACATCAATAATTTATTTTCAGCTCTACGACAAAGAATCGGACTACAGAATAGTCGTGGGGGCAACCAAACAGGACCGGTTTAAAATCAAATCCGTGACGAAATACCGCCATTTGCAACAGGGAGGCATTAACGATGTTGACGTGAGGTATGTCCACCACGGAGAGCAAGAAACTACCATGGCAATAAATATCACACGATATTGTTATAGTAATTTCTTGCTGTTTACTTTAGTGAGTTAAAAATCATTTCCTTGTCTTTGCGTACTAGTAGCAAAGTTAGCTAAATCACATTCTGAATTATTAAAACCACTTAAAGACATAACAAACAGGAATCTAAATATACGATATAATAAGTGAAGAGATTTTTTTGTACGTATTTTTAAATAAGTTTCGAACACTTAGAAATGTGGAATTTGGAATAAGTAGGTACTTATAGTTTGTATGTAGAAGAAGTGCAGAAAGCTTTTTAAATTTTTTTTTAATAATATGTTATAACGAAAACGCATATAAGGTATATAAATTATAGGTCAACACAACGTCACCGCAACAATAGGTTGCTTTGAGACAAGTAAAACAAATAATATATAAAAATAAATAATACCGCATTGCAAATAGGTAAGATCGCTATCTGCCAATGTCGATCTATAACCGTTCGTTTCCGAGTAGTTGAGCCTGGTGAGAAGAAATCTGCCAAACAAACTCCAAGCCACTCTTTTACATCACCAGATAGTTCAACAATACCTCTTTAGTGAAATAATATAATACACACACAACACTGTGCGCTATTGTGTTATTAAGATTAAAAGTAAACACACTAAAATTAAGCACTGAAAGTATGAATACAGAAAACTAAACAGGAATAAAATATGAAAAGAAAGACATAAAAGAGAGTTCAAGTTATACCTACTGGTCTATGATGTTTTTTTTTATGAGGTAGGGGGCAAATGAGCAGACGGGTCACCTGATGGTAAATGACTACCGCCGCCCATGGACATCTGCAAATCAAGAGTCACAAGTACGTTGCTGGCCTTTAAGGTACTGAGTAGGTGAAAGGGTAGAGGGGGGGTTAGGGCCTCCGGTCACCTCTCTCACTCAGCAAAACAATTAATTTTTAACTGTGTTGGACGTTTAACATGGGAGAGCCATGCTCCGGCACGTACGTGCCGACTCGACCGGAGTGATACCACGACTTCACAGAAAACCGGTAGTGAAGCAATTGCATTGCTTTTCGCCGAGTGCGGGAGTTTACTGAAGGCGCCAACCCTTCAATACCCCCTCTCATTTATGATCCAGAAAATAATTTGTGTAATATATTATCACAAAAGTGTGTATTAATATATGTATATACTGTATGTATTGCCTGCGTTGAAGTTCGGTTACAATAATCTATTAGTACTGCTCTATGACACATTTTCTTCGTCAGAGAATAGGTAGGATCTGGCAACCCTGGGATCTTGGTATATAGTGCTAATATTCGTGTAGAATCGTGACTTTCAAGTATTTTGTAGTAGGTATATAGTCTTACTAGCGGATGATCGTTGCACATATGGATGAAATGACACTGGTCTGGTAGTATATAATAAAAAAAAAATTAAATAATGACGAGTTATCAACTCGTCATTATTTAATTTTTGCAAGAGTTGAATACCCTGAATAAGTTGGAGTTTTTGTGTCCTTTTTTGTTTGTCGACTTGTCGCCTTTAATAACAAAAAAATGTCAAATGTTAATAACTTGCTGACATTAATTACTCTGACGTCTTACTAACAGCACCTTTTAATAATGTTTCAACAGAATTAATTAGGTGCAGAGCTTCGTTTAATAGCGAGGAAGTTCCAGTGGATACAGCAGTTATAAGCTTTTTCACTTAGCACTCTTACTGATTTGGTTTTCTTACAACTGCTGCTACTTGAGATTAGGTTGAAGGGGTTCAGACTTCGTTTAATAGCCAGTACGAGTTAGTTAGTTTAGAGGTAAACGACCCTGAGCTGCTCGAGCTATTTATTGCTTATACTCTGAAATACATTCCTAAAAGCAATATCCTTCCTTTCATTGCCTGCCTTTCTTATCTACCTTTCCCCTTCAATATCCTTTCAATTTTCCCATTTATTTTATATTTATTTTCTTTAAAAACTTTATGCACAATGTGTACAGATGCGGACTTAATGCCAAAGGCATTCTCTGCCAGTCTACCTTAGGGTGATGTAGAAATGAATGAAGTAGATGCATTAAAAAGTATAAGAACGAGTGAAATAAGGAAAAAAACGAATAAATTAATATGTACTTAGATAAAAACATACAAGAATATTTAAATATAGGTATATATTTATATTTCTACTGTTCTGATGACTCCGCCAATTTACGGAAGAGGAGAGCACGAACCTTTGCTTTAAATGATAGGCGACTAGATGTGATCCTGATTTCCTGAAAAATGACTGGGACATAATAGGAGAAGATTATTTGAAGAGCGGAGATTTCGGTTGTGATTGGAGCAGAGATACTGGAGAATGGAAGTAAGATATGTAGGAGAAATGGGTGAATTGAAAATTGAATACAGAGTACTGAGGGCGCGCAGATGACGGCGCTGATGAATCGGAAGCCAGTTTAATTCAGAACGAAAAGAGATCATACTTTCGAAGATTATAAATGAATCGAATGCAGTTATTGAGAAGACGGTCGTAGTTGTTGAGAAGATCTGCATTCAGGTCGTAGTAGCATACATAACAATAATCCATTATGGGGATAATCAAAGTCTGAACCAACATAGATTTTGTTTTAGATGGGAGAAAGTTTTTAAGACGATATAACGCCCACAGTGTTCCTGTAACTCTTTGGCTGACAGTAGTAACCGACGTTTGCCAGTAAAGGTTGGTATCAATAAACCGGCCTAGAACCTTGACAGATGGACTAAAAGCTATAATGGATCCGTTGAAAGCTACAGATGGCAGCTTAATCCCAAAGATATGAGATAAATTCACGGCAATAGGCTTGGTCCTATACCGTAAGTGGGACTCAATTATAGTCGGCAAATGTGGGTGTTTAATACGCGCCTGCTTACCGCATACGTGGAGTACGGAGATACAGACGTGAGTGTTTGTGTATGTATGCTGCTGCTTGCCAGCGGATGATAGTTAAGGGATTAATAAGACTTTTTCTTTGGACTAACATTGTTCAGTGACCTTAACTAATTTCCATTTTTATTACTGAGACAGTCTATTGTTCACATCTAATTAGTCATTAGTTTAAAACCCAGTCAACCTATCTGTTTTATGATCAAAAATGAACATTTCGATTACCACGCATTTTTATTTTTGGATAAGTAGTAAAAATTGCGCTGATTAATAATTTCGAAACCCGCAGTCTGGACAAGTGGGGCGTATACTAACTTTTAAAACTTTCGCGTTCCATGATATAATTATGTATATAAACGGGAGTTAACGCGATCAGGAAAAGGTATTACATACCTCTGAATTGCCTGACGTTTCGACCAGGTTGCACTGGCCGTGGTCATAAAACGTCAGGCAATTCAGAGGTACGTATCAGGCAATTCAGAGGTACGTAATTCCTTTTCGTGATCGCGTTAATTTTCGTTTAAATACATAATTAGTGGGGCGTAAATTTTTTTTTAACATTTTACCAAAAAAAATCTTTTTTTTACATCTCATAATATCTCATTTCCAGTACGTTTTTTGGTCATATGTGCCTAAAGTTTTTTGTTTCTCCATTAAATTACCTACAAAATGAGACCTGTTCACAGTCGCTTAGTGCTTTTGTTTAACAGCAAACGAAGGTCAAAGTTAAAAAAGAGCGTTTTTTTCAACAGTTAATAACTTTAAAAGGAACTTATGTAGAAGTCTGAAACTTTCTGAAATTGTAGTTTGCGATGATTTTAAAAAGTGCTATAAATTTCAGCCAGATTGGTTTTAAACTTTTTAATTTATTAACGATATTTTTTTTTAGCCTTAATTGCAAAATGCGCCATTATTTTTCTAAACTACTAAAACCAGTCGGACCAGCTCAGAGAATTCAAAACACCATTTAAGTTTATGAGCCCGTTGGAATTTTTAAGAAATATTGATTTTACCCATTGTTATAACGATATTTTGAGGTATACCATTTTTAACCGGGAAGTGGGTAGATTAAGTCTGTGTTTGTGACGTAGGAAGTATTGTTATTGTTTATCTTCGCGTTTTCTATGGAATTCAGGATATTTGCAAACAAATTTACATCTTATTGTAATCTTTCGTAAATAGATTCACATTATCACACAACATAAGAAATACACAACAATAATTATCAAACCACAAAGAATAATAATAATTATTATTATTATTTATCCGCTATATCGCTGTATCGTCAAATCAGGTGACCCGTGTACTCATTTGTTTTTATGTTATAAAACATAAAAACACTTGAATTATTCTTATTTGTTAATATTTATGTATTATTAGATTACAATCAGTTATGAAGTATGTAGCCTTATTCTTAAACAGGATCGGTATTCTTATGTGTATGCACTCAATAGGATGTTACATTTCTATCATCTATTCGCGTAAGGAAAATAGTGACTCATCAGTGTTACTGCAAAGTAAAGACGTATTCATACTGGGGTAAAAAATAAACCATTAATATTAAAACAAACTTTGTGTTAAACAGTATATTCAAATATTAATATTAAGTACCTAATTATTTAAAAAATTAATCGGAATCGTCTGAATTTTCATCAATTTTTTTTTATTTATATTAAACTAGCATCCCGCCCCGGCTTCGCACGGGTACAAATTATATACCAAAACCTTCCTCATGAATCACTCTGTTCGCGATAAACTGAAAAACTACTGAACGGATTTTCATGCGGTTTTCACTAATAGACAGATAGATAGACAGACAGACTCGGCGGGAGACTTTGTTTTATAATATGTAGTGAAGAATTCTGTTCCGCGAGTTCCATAACATTGTCCACGTGGTCACAGCATTTTTTTACATTTGTTGTGTCCACTATACACAAAGTAGATTTTATGTTGCCTTCATTTTGAGATCCCGAATTTGAATCTAGGGCATTGAAAATAGTTATTGGGTGTTTCTGGGGTCTAGAAATAGGGTCCGTACCGTTAATAGCGAAATGTATATTTATAAGGTACAACGTAACGAAAAACTTAAACATTTTTCTGTGGATACTTATCAAGTCAATCATAAAAGTCAGTTCGCCATAAAATGCGAGATTAAGATACTAGTGCCGAACAGCCGCGCAAGGGAAATTACCTTTTCCGCTACGCGATAACAAGACAACTGATCGCATGAAGTGTTTGAATATCGTTTGATTGATTACATTACATTTTTTCGACGTTATGTGCTTTTGTTAATATGTTTCAGTAAAATCAGCTATTTACTGAATATGTTACCGATATAAACTAAAACGATTTAAAATTATAAAAAAAACTGTCAGTCGTAGGACTGTACGTCAGAAGTGAAAACACATTTTTTAAAGATTAATTAATAAGGAGCTGACAAAACTCAATGTTTAGATTAGCGCCCTCTAGTGGATCTATACCATATAATACATAAGTATATCAAACTACAGTAGTATCGCGCAGAATCCGCAGATGGCGTAAAAATATTTTTTTTTAAATAAGAAACTCGGCTCCGTCTTACGAATTTTCGATCAGGGTCACGTGTCCTGACGCGAGTTTAACATGTTTTACCCATCCCAAAAAGTGCACAACGCCGTTAAAGAAGTTTTCATTTCAAAAAAATGTTACATACAAAAATAATTTTGAATACTAATGTATAATAATAACAATTTGGTACACCACCGCTTACACTCTGTATGTATGTCTGTATGAAGGTAGTGAACGTTGGTGGAGATTTAGGTGGTGTTCAGAATGTTCCACTGTACCTTCTACCTGTATCACATAGGTGAAACCAAGCATTATTATGTTCGAAAGCGGTCTATGTTATTTTAACAGTGATCTGAGAACAAAGAATTGAACTTTGTTAGTTGCCATTTCCCCTTGCTCTGCTTTTCGGTTGATCATTATCTGTATTTACAAGGGTTCTGCTTTATAACCCATAGGACTACATATATGATACACCACAACAGCTCTTCAATACTGAAAACTTTATGTGATTTCTCCTATTATGTAACGGATTTGTTTATTTAAAAGCTGTCCCCTAGAAATTGCTCCATGCAGTAACCCCGCGCGCTTTGTGCATATCGTCGGTGAAGTTCTGTTTCATTGCCCGTGGTCCAACCGTGAAGTTCTACTGGTTGATCCAAGGGTTTTAACAGTGCGTAAGTATGTAATTATTTGGCGTTCTTAACATTTTGATACCATTCGATGAAGGAAGATCGCGCATTTCTTTTCAACCAGACAGAAATAAATTAACTAACCAATAGCGTCGCATCCAAATAATATACAATTTTTTTTATCGTTGCTTCTTTTAAACGCCCTAACCTCTGAATTGTATTGGATAAAAGATTTTGGTCTACTTTCAGTGGAACAGCTGTTTTGCTCTCCTGTGAAGTTGACATTTGTGAGTTACGCACTGTTAAAAATTCACTGACGATATGCACTTTGTGTTTTTGCTACTAAACAAATTTTAATTGTACAAGAATAACATAATATATTTTTATTGTAACGAGAACTGTTCTTGATGGCGTTGCCTTGTCAAGGCAAAATACTGTAATCTAAAATACAGTGTTTTGGCTTTATAACGTTTATAACGTTAATTTTGCTCTATATAAGGTATATTTTCTCAAAACCAACATTTTCATAATGCAGTGTTTTGCCTTAACAAGATAGGCCGCGGAGGTTTTGTGCCCACCTAGAAAGGCACTTTTAAAAACTACTTGCAACTTTATTAATCACCATCTGCAAATCCCCAGAAGAGTCATACAATCTAATATTCCAGCCAGCAAACCTTCGTGGATACCTATGAGGGTATCGGCTACCCTCCAGAGCTGACACCAGACGTTCCGATTAATTGGTACCGAATCCCGATCTGCAGAAATTTCGGACTGGAATATAAAGGGTCGAAGACTATGGAGTATGGTGGAGAGGGTCTGTTGTACGCTATTAGTAACAGAACATTTATTAATGAGCAGGATCCCGTCACCAAGAAAACTTATCCTGACGGGTTAATGGATATCTCTAAGTGCTATTATGGTTAGTATAAGTACTTTCTCGGAGTAATAAGTTAAGTTATAGTAAAAAACCGGACAAGTGCGATTCTGAGGGTTCCGTAAGCAAACAAGCTTGTAGGTAGATAGCACATCCATCTTGGGAATCAATTCTCAAAGATTTTTGCCCGGGTTTTTTTTCGAAAGACAAACTTATCTTTGCCGTTGTGAAAACACTCTCCCATACATCGGTTTACGACAAAGTTTTCAAACTTTCCAACCGCAAAATAAAAGTTTTTAATTACATTTTTTATGTGATATAATTATAAATTTACGACTTTCAGTTTTTTCTTTACTTGTGCTGTAAGACCTTGTTTCTTACCAAATTTCATGATTCTAGGTCAACGGGAAGTACCCTACAGGTTTTGATTTACCTGTGAAATGTTCAAATTTGTTAAATTCTAAGGATTAATGGCCGTGTCTTTTGATTGCGTTGACTTAGAAGCTTGATTTTTTTACAGCTTTAAGGGATTGCTGACATAAGTATTTCATGTTAATTTCAACTTGATGCCTCTACGGGTTTCTGAGAAAAGGGGTCTTGACAGACAGACAGATACAACAACAAATTAACGACTTTCGGTTATATTTCCTTTACTTGTGCTGTGAGACCTTGCTTCAAAAATCAAAATCAAATTATTTATTTGCATATAATACAGGGAAGTAAATAGAAAAGATTTAAAAAAATATATAAATGTCATAAAAACCACAAATCACAAATTATAATAACAATAAAAACGAAAATGAATAAAAAAATTGATAAGTAATACAAAACCACTCGAATTAAAAATAAAATGTCAAGTCAACAAAATAAAATAAACAAAACAAAAATGTCTAATTAATAAAAATAATGAAGTTACTTAATTATATAAATATCATCACATACGTCATATTATTTTTTATTATCATTATTTAGTAGCATTTGTAATATCCGTGAGAAATTCTGAAATACTGTAATATGCAGTATCAACTATAAATATTTTTAAGCGTTTCTCAAAGAGGTTTAAATGGCATGCAGAGTGCCATGCTTCTTACCAAATTTCATGATTGTAGGTCAATGGGAAGTCTCCTATAGGTTTTGATTTACCTGCGAAATGTTCAAATTTGGTCAAATCTAAGGCCTAAGTCGACGTATCTTTTAATTGCGTTGAATGAGAAGCTTGATTTTTTTACAGCAAGGCACCGCAGAAAAAGAGGGTCTTTACAGACAGACAGACGGACAATTCTCATCTCAGTTTTACCTTACCCCTCTGATAATGCAAGACTTGCGAGAAAGCATTTACCCATCCTTAAAACAAATTCTACACCGGACCATCAATGTAATGGAGCTACGAGGTGATTCCTCGAAAATTAAGTGCTTGTCATTACGTCACGTGCTTGATTTGAATAATATAGTATTTTAGAACAATTACCAACGATGAATTATATTTCTACAGAAGAACAATGACGCAGAATTTTTCTGAATTAAAAGAACGAATATTCACCATACGGCGATCCTGCTCGAAAGCCGAAACATAGCACTAGAATTACTGATGCAAAAAAAGGAGGGGCATTATAGGATTATCGCGTGTTTCAGTGTGTCTGTCTGTAACATCATAGCTCCTGAACGGATGGATTTCGTTTTTTTTGTCTGTTCAGCCGTTCGAAGATCATAAGCTCTTTTCTAATTTTTGAAGGGATTTTTGTGTCGGTGGCATTTTAATTTTAAATTTGATTATCATTTTTTACAGGAATGCCATTCGTTGGTTCCAACTCTCATTTCCTGGATGGAGATCCCAAATTGTTAGAGTATGTCGACGGATTGTTACCAGATAAAACAAAACACTCCAATATCATAATCATAGACCGTGTAAGTATAAATGCTATTTCCTTAGAATAATACAACTAAGATAATTTAGTTAAGACTAGCTTTTGCCCGCGGCTTCGCTCGCGCTGGGAAGTTTTTTTTTGTGGATTTTGATGCAGTAGGAAATATGTGCTCAGGCCAAGCAAGCACGTGTTCCCATACAAACCTTGCCACCCTTTTTAACCCTGTTAGGGATGAATTTCAATGAAATACGAAACACGTCTTTCATCAATTCTGTTAAATAATGTTTATGCAAAATTTTAAGTAGATTGGACCAAGGAATCACGTTGTTCCATACAAACTTTGCCCCCCTTTTTCACCCCCTTAGGGGTAGAAAATCCTTTCTTATCGGATGCCTACATCATACATGCGATGCGTGCGATGATCCGTCAGTCAGTCATTTAGGACAAAGCATTTTATATGTATAGATAGTAGCCGAATAACCTCAATTAGCTACAGCAGGTATATGTTACATAATTTGTATGCTACATTATATAATCGTGGTCCTTGGAATAAGAAGAATTTATCACTATAAGCAGTTTTTTGCAAGAAAGTTAAAAAATTTTCGAATAGGTATCCCCGAATTGATTAACATTGCATTATCTCGAGCGATGCCGCAGGGAGTTGCTAGTATTAAATAAGTATGAAATCCACTTAGTTTAATATCTACGTATTAATCTCACTTATTCTAGAGAGCCGCTATACCTTTCTACACGAAATTGTCGCTACAGCTCAGCCTGGTAGTTGATGACATCAGCTACAATATAGAAACTCGCCGGTTCTCCAACACAATCCTGCCTGTGCTTCGAATAGAAGTGGTAAATCAAAGCCTTTTTTAATATGTATTTTTACCAAATTTATACATCGGCCGGTCGAGTGGTCGAACTTCGACTATAATACATTTTTGGTGTATTTCCTTGGCCAGTTTAACTTGAACTGTTATTGTATAGACTCACATACCATGACAGGTCAACAATATATACCTACTGGACGTTTGTTGTTTGTGTAGACGTTTTATTTTAATTTTTAAGCGTAACAGATATTGTTTAAAAACTTAGCTTTATGCACTTTTCTTCTTCCTCCTGAGATACAGCCTCAACTAGTTCAGCAGGTACGGAACTACATTGCTAAGAATAGCGAACATAATTGAAAAAAACGAACATAATTTTAGTGGAGACACCATATTTTTCATTAATAATGAACATTTGTGCAACCACTTATATACATTTATTTATAAGGCCTATTTGGAAATGAAGAATTTGATTTGATTTGATTTGATTCTATACATAAAACAGTACTAAAACATTTATGCCGCAATTCGCAAACGATTCGTTTTGTTTAAGAACGGTAAAATTTCGTTGATATCCAACGAAATTTTACCGTCCGTAAGCAAAACGAATTGTTTCTTGATTATAAGAACGCGGGCATTATGGTTAAAATGACTTAATATTGAATACTTTCTGAAAAATATCTTCAGTATCTTTCGTTTGGCTTACGGACGGTAAAATTTCGTTGAATTTTCAACGAAATTTTACCGTCCGTAAGCAAAACGAATTGTTTCTTGATTATAGGAACGCGGCATAAATGGTTAAAATTACTTAATAACTAATACTTTCTGAAAATTATCTTCAGTGTAGATAATCTTCACGTTTACACAGACATTAAACAAAAGCACCGTGACCATAATATGTATGTGTTATGGTTGACTTGTACTGACCTTTTGAATTAAGTACAAAACCATAATAAACAACAGGTTTATCCAGTGTTGAGTAATTTCTTTTTTTTTTTGTTGTATAGTTTGCAAACGAGCAGACGGGTTATCTAATGGTAAATGACTACCGCCGCCCATGGGCACCTGCAACTCGAGAGTCACAAGTGCGTTGCCGCCCTTTAAGGTGGGAGTAGGAGAAGAGGGGGAAGAGGGGGGATAGGGGAAAGACGGGAATAAGGGAGAGGGAAGGGTTAGGGCCTCCGGTGACCTCACTCACGCGGCGAAATGCAATGCAATCATTGCTTCACGGCCGGTTTTCTGTGAGGCCGTGGTAACGAGCGGAGTCGAGCCGGCCCATACGTGCCGAAGCATGGCTCTCCCACATAAATTGCATAACTATTTAAATATAAGGTACATGAAGGAAAGAATGTCATCAAGTTTTACGGCAGATATAAATCAGCAATCTAATCTGACATCTAGAGATATCAGATTGGACATTTTAAATGCATTACTGTTAAACATAATCGTATAGAGGGACAGGTAATTAAATCGATACTTGAACACATAATTGTGGTCGTCATTACATATTAAAGACACTACAATTCCAAATAAAAATAAAAAATCTGAAAATAAAACAACAAATAAAAAAAGTACTATAAAATTGCAATAACAACACGTCTAGAAAAAAGTTTAGTTTATGGAAGTAATCATTCCAAGTGCTGTGACTCCAGTTCCCGCAGACTTCCCTTTAGGGTATACCCGGGTTTCTTGCAATAGACCCGTACTACGAGTTTTTTTTTAACTTTTCATAAAAATGTGTGCGAGTTTTATCCTACTGATCGGTGTTCTCCTACTGTGCCTAATCTGTAAAATGTATTTTCTTTTTTCATTCTACTCTATCATTCGTCATAACACTGCTTTCTCCCTTTCTAACCATGTCCTCTTTCCGATTGTCCATTCATATTTTCTTTGATGGTCTTCTACTCAATAATAAGATTACCTTCACCACATTTTGCTCATCCCTCCATATTTCTTTGGTCTGGTAATACCTACGTCTACAACAAATCCTTCGCTTCGCCACACAAACTTTGTCATGCTAATAAGCTTGAACAAAAAACGAAGGTAAAATTAATCTGAATTAAATTTGAAAATATCCCTAAAAAGGTTGTCTGGAAGAAAAATGACCGTGAGCGATAAGACCGCTGATTTAATATATTTCACTTAAAGATGTACAATAAAGTGATGAATAAAATAAACTTCCAAAGCAATACAAATTATATTATTTGTTTCAGAACCAGCCAAGGATGAGTGACGGTATAATGGCGATATTCTACATAGTGTACACAGTAGGACCCTTGTTTTTAATCATTTTAGAGAGTGTACTAATAATCTTAAGTCTATATCTAATAATATCTACAGCAAGATCGATGTATCGGAATTGGTCGATTAATTCGAGATGGTTAATTTTCGAAACGGCGAAGGAGAAAAAGATTCTGACTGAGACACAATCTGATGTGCCTCTTGTATTTGATTATATTAAAGCGTAGCTAGGTTGAGACGTTAGCATACTAGACAATGTTGAAAAGTTCAAGAAAAGTATTGTACAGTGCCGTAAGAATATATCAATTAAACACGTAACATAGTTATTCGTCTGGTAAACATATATTCACGACGAAACTCAAACGACGAAAAAGTAAAAGATAAATTTTAATCAATTTCCATAGATACGGAGGAGAAACTGAAGCTCAACTAAAAACCCATTAATTCTAATAGAATTTGATTGGGATTCCAATCTGCAGTTATATTTTATATTTTGTCTTTCATCACAGCTAAAGATACGGACGTGCAAGTTTCTAGTTCGTAGATTACCAATGTAAATCATGCCTTTGGAAAGGTTAACGAAAATTTAGTGATTGCATTTCTATGTTATGTACAAAATATTTATAAGTTATACTAACATAAAAGTTGGACGTAGAACAATCATAAAATGGTATAAGATTTTTATTTAACTTAATTTATTGATAAGTCGAAGGTGTGTGATACTATTTTTTATTTCTGAATATTATTAAGGAAATACAAGTTTTTAGAATTTTTGATTGTTTAAATTTTATCTCCTCTTGAAACAACAACCAGTGCTATCTATCGTCGTCGAATCTGTAGTATATAACGATTAAACTAAAATAGCAAGGAATTTATTAAGGTACTAACCTTCGTATATGGCTTCATACTTACATATAACTTTAATACAATAGAGCTAAGGGCATAACGGAGTAATTAAAACTTCACTTCAAATCACTTTAGCTATTCCAATTAACAATATTCTTTTTCTATTTCTATAGATTAAAGTGTTTGCACAAATTAAAAATGTTACATCATTTATTGATTAATTAGGCAGAACATACAGAGTTTCGAAATTTGAATGACGCGTTTTAGCAAATATACGCTTGTATATTGAACTTATAGCAGAGATACACAAGTGTATTAAAATATATTGTGTACAAAAAGTAAAGTGGCTTCATGGTAGCCGTTTGCCATACCCGACCTGATATCTGGAACTAAGGTGATCGTAGTGCTGTGAGCAAGCTGAAATCCAAATTAAAGAGGATTTAAGGGTAGATTTCTTGAAAGTAAAGTATTTAGCCGGTTATGTATTAGGCGTTCGCGAATTTTAGAGAGGAAGGTAGAAATAGAAATAGGCCGATAGTCAGAGAATGACGAAGGATTATTCTTTTTGGGGATAGGAATGATTGTTTTTTCTATTACTAGAAAACTTGAAAATATGATAGATGATAAGGCAGATTTCGTGAATAATGAGTAGGATCAGGTAATCCCACCCATCATTGGTTAGTTGGTTCCATTTGCATTCGAAGTGATCGACATTATGCTCTTCTTAACATCACAACTAGTGAATTGAGATAAGAACAGTGGAGAACAGCCAATAATGGAGTGGTAATAAATGAAACAAATTGTATTGTTCTCACCTTAATTTCTGAGGTAAAAGTTGACAAGTACAAAAAAGTTGATTTAGTGAATTGATATCGATGTTGTTCCGGATAGAATATTGCCGAGGTTTACTGATTCTCTTAAGAATTTCAAGACCTAAGCTAAATCCCCCTTTTTTGGAGAAGAACAGAGGCATAGATATATCGGCGTTGAGCATTCCGACACACCTCACTTTATATATTTGTCCCAGTTGGAGTCAGTTGTATGTCTTTTATATTTAGACTTAATTGCAGCTTTATTCGCAAGGAGGGCTTATAATTTCGGTAGTCAACCATGGCGAGAGGCGATTTTGTTGTTGTTGTTGAGTTGGTTTTGCGAATAGGAGCATGTACGTCATATAAAGCATCAAAGTTGTCCGAAAGCAATTGAACTTTTCTTCAATGGAATAAGAATCCAAGAACAGGCTCCAATCTATACACTCAGCATCTCTGCGAAGACTGTCAATATTTATACCACGAAAATTGATGAAATACAATCAACAACATTATTAGGTATTGTACCATGTGTGCCATGATCGGTTTGTTGTTGCTGCTTGCTTATTTAAACAATTGTAATGAACCACCTATGTAACAGAAGCAAAAAATACTACCGTGTAACCACCGTGATCTATTCGTAAGTGTTAACTCTTTTGATATTTTTAGAATAAGTGGGTCACATCGTCAATTCTTTTCGTTGATATAATATTACAAAACATAATGATAAATGTTACAAACAAAATAATATATATATAAACAAATAAACACCTTATTAAATGGGCACATTTAGTAACCGAAAGTGGCACATTCACATAGGTTAAAGCCCGAGGACCAAAGAGAGGTTTTTAATGACACAAAGATTAAGAAATATAATTATAAATATTGTAGTCCACAATCTTCCAGGAGTTGTTGTGTTACTTCCTTGTAATAGAATTGT
This sequence comes from Euplagia quadripunctaria, assembly GCA_963859945.1. NCBI lineage: Eukaryota > Metazoa > Arthropoda > Insecta > Lepidoptera > Erebidae > Euplagia > Euplagia quadripunctaria. The sequence continues at coordinate 481,116 of OY982571.1, read as the reverse complement.
AGTATTGTTCGAATAGAGAAAAAAAGATAATTTTAATATTTTAGACTAGCAGTTTCACCCGCGTAAGTCCCGACCCCTTGAGAATATCCATCCATCCATCCATACACCCATACATCCACACAAACTTTCACGTTTATAATATTAGTAGGACTATTGGGAGGTAAGTTTACATCGACGAAAAGGAATGTTTGAAAAATTATTCTCACAAATTCACTCTCCAGATGTAATGCCAAGGGTATTTTTCGCAAGTTTTAACTTAATCCATGGCTAATATAATATAGGTACACATAAAATCCATGGCTAATATAATATAGGTACACATAAAATCCATGGCTAATATAATATAGGTACACATAAAATATCATGTATTTGCTATTCTACTATCTATATCTGTTCTATATAAACTTTGACCGTGTAAAATATAACACTCCTCCGTGTACGCAATATGCTTAGGAAATAATAAAAACTTTTCATGTATTAAATAACAATATTATTTAAAATAATAATAATTTGACTTCAACCAAACTGATTGTGAAAAAATCTTATTTTATGTATCTAATGATTCTTTCTAAAATATGTAGAATACTTTAACGAAAAAATCATGAAATTTGGTCCATTACCTATCAAGAAAATCGCGGACATACAAACATACATATATACGAATCGAATACAGAACCTCATTTTTTGAAGTAGGTTGAAAATTTGCAAACTGATCTCAATCACTTCCTTTCTCTTTTAATGCTAGAATTGGTTTGCATGAACATGTTAGAAAATATAACGTGTGTAGTGTACAAAGCAAGGGTACCTTAAGTTGCAGAAAGTAACGTAGGAATTGGCCAGATGCCTATGCTCAAAATAAATTATTTCGCCAAGTGTGGCAATAAAATAACTTAAAATACTGTAAAAATTGTCGCCTAGTTTTATTTTAACCTTTTTATTTTGATTATAATTGTTAAATTAACATTAAAAAAAAAATTGACAGTACTAAGGTGTGACGTCACGCCTCAGTATTTCATACAAAAATGTACGGAAGCTACCGTTTTGACGTTTACTAAAAAGATACTGATTTGACTTGACAGTCATCTACCCTATTCACATCTAGAGGAACAAGAGAAGAAGTAAAATATACGTTTCAAATATATGAATTAATTAAAACTAAAGAAAATAGTAAGTTTACATTCATGCTGCAATTTTATCGAACAGATTAACATTTCTCTCAGCTCGTAGCTGACATAATAGAAAAAAAATCAAATGCAATGATATATTAATACGTATTTCGTGGGTAGATATCGAAAGCAATTTTGTCGTATCTTGAAATATTCAATTTTACACCAGAGATACGTACCAATTTATACGTGGGAGAGCCATGCTTCGGCACGTATGGGCCGGCTCGACTCCGCTCGATACCACGGCCTCACAGAAAACCGGCAGTGAAGCAATGCTTGCATTGCTTTTCGCCGCGTGAGTGAGATTACCGGAGGCCCTAACCCTTCCCTATTCCAGTCCTTCCCCTCTCTCTCCTCTCCTCTCATCCCCCTCTCCCCTCTTCCCACTCTTCTCCTACTCCCACCTTAAAGGTTTGCTCCCTATACTATAAAAAAAAAGAGACCAAAAACTATTAAAAAAATCGTAAATTATAAAAATAAAAAGTTGATTTTTGGAACGTATTTGTATCTATTTAAACCTTACTGGAACATTATAAAATTACTATTTTATTAATTTTGTAGATACTAGTTACATCAGTCGATGTTTTAATACCGTGTTTTAATGTATGATGAACTAAAATATATACATGGGAAAAATATATATATATATATATTATGTGGGAGAGCCATGCTTCGGCACGTATGGGCCGGCTAGACTCCGCTCATTACCACGGCCTCACAGAAAACCGGCCGTGAAGCAATGTTTGCACTGCATTTCGCCGCGTGAGTGAGGTTACCGGAGGCCCTAACCCTTCCCTCTTCCTTATTCCCGTCCTTCCCCTCTTCCCACTCTTCCCCCCCTACTCCTACTCCCACCTTAAAGGGCGGCAACGCACTTGTGACTCTCGAGTTGCAGGTGCCCATGGGCGACGGTAGTCATTTACCATCAGGTGACCCGTCTGCTCGTTTGCCCCCTATACCATAAAAAAATATATATATATAAACTTTGATTTGGCGGATCTCCTGTATCTGAAATAAAAACAATACGAAACATGGAGATTTTCTGAATCGTAGCCTTTTTGGCAGTTTTCTACCGCCTCCACCATGGCGAGAGTTCCGAAGAGCTCTTCCAATTGATCCCACCCTCTTATTTCCTATCCAAAACAACACGTGGCGGGCTGAAATGTCCCCCTTACAGTGCAAACAATTAACAACAAGAATCTGTGTTTAAGTGTTTAATAAAAAAAAAAAATGCGACCACTAGGTAATAATGATGATTGCTAATTCTCGTTCAATCACTAGAGACAATGAGGTAGCCAGTACTTGTAGATGATTATCAATTATCACATATAAAATTACCCAGCAATTACGAGGCCTTCCTACAACATAATCTAGTTGTTTAATAGCTTAACTACTAGATAGTTAGACATTAAGCCGCACATTAAGGGTATTATGTCGATTTGAGTCATTGTTTGCGTAAAGGTAGGTCTTTTATAGAAAAAACAGATGTATTTTTATAGGGTTACTAGCAATCCGCCCCGGCTTCGCACGGGTAGCAGAGATATCTTCAACAATTGTCAACATATTTCAATCAATTTTCACAAAATCTTAACAAATTATACACCTAAACCTTCCTCATGAATCACTCTGTCTATTAGTGAAAACACACAGAATAATATAAAAAACGCGATTAAAAAACAGGGGTTGATTGTCGAAGAGTGAAAATTTGAAGTTGTATGTATTTTTCAATGCTAAATCATAATAAAATAAAAATAAAAAATTTGTCAAAAAATAAAAAAACATATTTAGGGGTGGGTCACCCTTGTCATTTAGGGGTATGAAAAATAGATGTTGACCGATTCTCAGACCTACCCGATATGCACACAAAATTTCATAAATATCGGTCGGTATGCAACAAACACCGCGATACGAGAATTTTATATATTAGATAACGTAACTGTGATTAAAAGTCTTATGATATTTATTAATTTAGCTACTCAACTAGTAGTATGGCTAAATAAATTTTAGTGCCATTCGTAAAGATTATAATTATTAATACTCCCTGCACGACGGATTTCAAATGCTCTGAGAGAGGCAACATTTTTGTTATTAAAAACAATATTTTCAGTGCTGATTCATATTGTATAAATATAAAATATTTTTTTTAATCTGTAAGAGAAGTTTTATGTTAATAAAACAATTTTCATAATTCAATGTTTTATTTGAATAAATTGAATTTCACAAGTGAATTCTATGTATGTAGCAAAATGCTGAATAAAGTCACAAAATGTATTGCATTATTATGGAGTTGCATACAGTACTTTTTATATACTAAGTTATATAAAAGTACGAGGAATATAACTTATACATTGCCAAAGTTATAAAAATCTAAAAAAATGTGAAAAAGGCTTCTAATTCTAATAAAAGCAAAATAAATTAAAAACACATGTCGACAAATATTGTTCTTTAGGGGTGTCTCAAACAATTCCGTACCTCTAGATTTGATGTTTTATCAGAATAAACTTAAAAAAATAAACACATATTTACCTATATAGGTATAAACCTTACGAAATATAACAAAAAAAATATATCCAATTATCAAAATCCTTTTGTAACATTAACTGTATGGATCTTTTTAGTATAGTTAACCTTCCAGACCTAAGACTTCTAGACTTATATATATATATATATTATTTTATTATGGACTCTATCCCGCGCAAGAATCAGCGCAGAAATTCCGCCAATGTCAAGTGTTTTATAATTATACAAGTTAAATAACAAAAACGTAAGAAAATGGACGTCTATTCGTCCATCTTGAAAAAACTGTCCTTCTAGATTTAGCGGGACGTTGACAGTTAGCCAGAAAGTGTAGAAATGTATCTATCTACAGTGACATATATAATGTAGATACATTATATATGTCACTTAGATAACAATGCGACACTTGCTTAAATCACTAGAATGCAGTTACGAGCATGCATGATTGTTGCAGTTAGTTTTTATGGATTTTCTCAAAAATGGAGTGAATAATTCCAAAATAAAAAAATAGGTTGGAAGTAAAATCTTTAACTTTACCCATTGCACCTGCTTTTATGAGAACCGGAGGTGATAATACCTGGAAGTTCGAACTATCATAACTGTTAAATGGCTAGTTTTTTTCATGAATAAATTTTGTAACCGCATGCTAGAGTTATGGCCTTTCGGCAGCTTTCAGTGATTTAACTAAGTGTTCCATTGTTGGGAAACATTCTGTATAAAGTGACGAAAGAAAGAAGATAGAAAGAAAGGGAATGATTCTGGAGAGAGCTGTCCTAAACTGTGCCATTCAACTCTGTAGAAGGCTCAAAGTATCCAACATACTTCTTATTATTAATAAGATAAATTGGCGATGAGCATTAAAGTCCTTACACAGTCAAACTAGTGAGAAAATACTTAGCAGATGAAAGCACATCGCCACTAAGTAGATCGAAGACCTCATCAAAGTTGCAACTTACCCAGCCATGAAACATCTTAAAGATATCCACAAAGAACAAGTATGCATCATGCACAGCTATGGATTCTTCCATTCATGTAACGCCCTTGAGATATCCACAAAGAATCGTCAAACGCCGCCTTCATGTAACATCTGTCCTTTTTCTCGCACAGTGCAAATATTTGTATGCATGAATATGTCTGTACACAAAATTAATATAAGATATTATGTATACACAAAAATGTATCTCAGTATTTATATCCGTGTTCTAAAAACTCATAGTTTGCAGCTTTGTAATATTTTCAAATATATTAATACAATGAGTGACAATAAGTTAATGACAAGTTCTCAGTTATTGGAACTATTAAAAACCTTCCAAGCTGTAAAATCTGCGGTAAAAGTGATTAAATTCCCCTCAAGTTAAGTTCTACCTAATGACCTCTAATTTTCAAAACATCGTCATAATAGTGAAGACTACTTGTGTCATCTGAAGATTCACTAGTATCCGTATAATAGCTTGAACTAGATGTATACTTCTTTTTCTTCTTTTTTATATGTTTATGCTTCTTCCACCATTCTTCATCATTTTTTATCATTCTCTTGATTTCATGGAGAGGGGGATGGTAGTGTTTCACCCGCTCGAAATATGATTCCATGGGTATTATTACTGGAAGTTGAGGGTACATTGGCACTGGTACAGGAATAGGCATTATTGGCACTGGAGTTATTGGCAACGTCTCGACGGTTGTAACATTTGTTGTTTTGACGGGGTCTGGTTGTGCAGTTGATTGTGATTCTCTAAGAATCTGCGGTTTTTTTGTATGTTTATGTATTTTCATAATGTTTGTAGAAGCTTTACTCACTGGATCTCCAAACATTTCAGGATTTTTTGAGTACATGTCTAGAATTTGTTTTCTAAAATCTTCTGGCAGCGATGGCGGTAATGTCTGTAAAATGCTCCCAAAGTGAAAAGCTAAAACTTTTGGAGTTACTGCGAGGTAAATTATCACATACAGTATTTCCATGATTTTGAGGATTTTTCACTATGTTCTCGTAAATTGCTCGAAGTTTATTAGGAAATCCCTGATTATTTGATTAGACTTTAAATCCTAAGAATGACGTAAAACTATTTTTTCACTAAAAATTTCGAACACGATTCAGGATTGATATAGGAGGGAAAATAGCGATGCTTAAACACTCTCCAACTCAAGAGCAATGATTGGCTAAAATCATTACAGTATGAGAGTGAAAAATAAGGTTGTTATATAAAATTCTATTGTTCAGTAATCAGAAATAGTACTACTATTGTTAAAATTATATTGCGTAACTTACTGCTAACTGTATTGATCTTTAGCAGTTATATAAGACAATATTGTCGACCCCCATTTTACTCATTTGGACATAATTCTTTTAAAAGAATTATTGTGGTTATGGTATATTTTTTTCAGATCACAATCCCATAATTTTCAATAGATGCATTACCACCGAATTTCGATAAAAACCCCAAATTATCAGAAGTTTTTAATAAGCGTGCAGAACCGATTATATTTCATATTATCCAATATAATATATCACATTTAATTACCGTTTATGTAAAGTTTGAAGATTTTAATAGCCATAATTATCTCATGATTCTGTCCACTCATTTATGACCTTATCCTAAATGAGTGGACAGAACAGAACTGATACATAAGTCGAACATGTTACAATTAGTTGACATTCTGATTTTGAAACGAAGACTATTTCGCACAAGAACAGACTAAAAAACGAATGAAAAGTTAATTGACTCAACAAATCCAGAAAAATAAGTAGATTACTCAATACGAGTCAAGATTGTCACAGAAGAAGAACTAAAAAGAATTTTGCTTCTTCAAACTGAAGGAAACAAAAACACGTTATCAATGATAACATAAGAGAAGTGAAAGGCAATATAAAACCACACGGCATTCTGTCAAGGGTATCTTTCAACAATAAACTGAGTTACAATTAAGGAATTAAATTCTTCAACCCCGTAACGGTTTAAATGTTTCTTTGAGATGTTCGTCAAAACTATAGATACATAATCGGGGTTTGAACTATAAGCGTCCTCATCAGACGCCAACGGTTAAACCGCTTCTCTACGACTGCTTCATTTGTATACCTATTACTTAACGCCATTATGTTCCACAGTATACGTTATGAAATAACCAGTCATATGCATTCTTATTAACACAATACACCATTACGCATTTTGGTAAATTGTATATAAGTGGGAGCTTATCAACGACTACACGAAATCGACAAAGGCATGTGTCGGTGCAGGAATGATTTCCGTAAGTTTGGGCTATTCTTAATTGTTTTTTTTTTCTTATTATTTTTATGATCTAGTGTCAATTATTTCTAGGGTCAAGTTCATCATCTACCTATACTTTGTCTTACGTATTTAAGAATAATTTTCATTTGCCCTTGGATTATTTACAGATCTGTTAACCATTCTACTAGTTTCACTTTCAAGTAACAATAATTATATTTATTTGAGCGTGTTTTAAATATACGACTAAGGAAAGGAAACTTAAGTATTTATTTAATTCTTTTTCTTTCAGGGTGCGATTCAAAAATGGTCAATTATATTTATGACTGTTGTTATGGCGAGTCCTCAATTCCCATTGCCATATCCTATGTTTGGACAACCACCAATGATGCCAATGATGCCAGCACTACCTCCAATGGTTCCAGCCCCACCTCCCATGATGCCACCACCATTAAACATGCAGATGCAAATAGGCTTGGCCATAGTCCCAGATGAAGACGCAACATCAACAACGACGACTGCGACGACTAAGAATGATGAAATTGCTATTGCTATTCCGATGCCAATGCCTTTGCCCATGCCGATGGCAGCCCCGATGCCAATGCCTGCCTTATTCGCTGTACCGGGTATGATGTCTTCAGTTTGCAAGAAGAACCTAAAACACCCTAACTGTCCCCCATGTCCACCGTGCTCTTGCTCTCCATGTACACCATCATTCTTTTCTTATTGCTCGCCATGCCACCAGAAATGTAGATGTAGAAACCCTAAAGATGTACCTCTTGTTCCACCACCAAAGGCACCATTTCCTCTTCAAGGTTTGTTAAACATAATATTTAAAGTACAGTATTTTTACTAAGGTGTATAATCAGTATTTTCACTACCATAATACTCAGAGGGGCAACTATAGAACTGGCGACATTTTTAATTATGACGAGAAATCAGATCTATTTTTTGCTAATAAAAGGCTGTTGAGTACATGGAGATCACTAACCCACCTGTTTTTCTAATTTTACTTTTGAGAAATTCTTGTACATAGTGATCTATGGCCCGTTGTAGTAATTGTTTATCAATGACAACGAGGTCTTTGATCTGTCTCTATCCTTTTAATCTTGTATAACTAAAGTGACCATTGCCAGTTAAAATTTTTTTTCTGCTTCAACTATTTCGACTTTATTTAACTTTAGAATTTTAATGTCACTTCGTATTTTTTTTATTTTCAGGCCCAGCTTTCCCCATGCCCTACCCAGGCCACCTACCTAACTCGCCAAACGTTGCGTTTGTACCGTATCCACCTCATGCTGGACGTCCTAAGTGGAAAAAGGGAAAGCCAAAAATAGAAGACAGTGACTCTAATAGCTGTGAATACTATAAAAAGAAAAAGAAGAACAAAAGGTTAAATAGGAAATACAACAAAGACTATGGCATTTACAGAAGGAGTAATAGACGCTTAGATTTTGATCGCAGTGATAATATGATTGCTAAACCAGTTCTCAATTTTATGTCTCACGATGGAAAAGTTAGATTGGAAAGACGTTTAAGTAAAATAGATGCATCCTTGCTAATGAGTGATGATAACTCTTTGCATAATAGGCATATGACGAATACCGAACCGAACAAGAAGATCATAACATATCCTTTAGAAAGAGGCAAGAAGAAAATGGTGTTTAGGCCTCCACCTGACATGATGGTCGGCAATCTTTCGGTTTCCTTCAACACAAAGTAGGTTTTAGTTAGCTTTTTTATTTATTTAATTTTATAGAACATTAATAAAATTTATGAGGACAGATGTTATTGTTTTATTAGCACGAGGTGTGTGTGATACTGGTGGTAAATTTTGCTACAATGTCACGTGCTTAAAATTATAAGCCTTTTATACATATTTTGTTAGAGGATATCGTAGTCGGCGATATCTTTTGTATGTATACTTATAAATAGCTGATATTAAAAAAAGTGAACTTCCATACGAACTATTTTAGGATTGATTTTCCAATACCTCTGCTAAAACCTTTTTTATGTGCCTTAGGTAAAGAGAAAATAATCATTTCCTAAGCATTTTCTTAAAAGGGGTGATTTTTATCCCATAATAATTAACTGTTAACGAGTGAATTTCTAGCCACTGTAACGTTATTTTTGAGTATCAACAAATAACATAAATAGTAAACGAACCTTAAAAATAATTATATTCAACATTGCGTTGTCGGACTACCCCGTTTAAAACTTTTTTTCTTTAATAATTTTACATTTGACAAAGCAAATTATTGTTGCGGTGACTCTGTGTGTGTTGATCTATAATTTTTAATTACAATAATTATTTATTAAACCGACGATTTCGAATAATTGATTATCAATTTTATGAAATAAAGATATTGAATTTGAATTTAAAATTTAGAACCCGCTGCGTTGAGTTCTCATATTATAGTAAATCCTTAACTCTTAAATACCTAAACTCTTAAACTCCTAAATTGTATTATTTTATCGCCGAACGAACGAGCTACTCGCAAATATTAAGAAGTACAATCGAGGAAACAAAACTAACAGAATAAATAGCTCTCACATTAATATGAACTTAGAGATCGCGTGGTGGTCCAATTTCGACCATGGTTTGTTTCGATGGCCAATATTACTTGTCATTCGTCACTTCTTCTCTGTACAAACTATAAGTGAGCGAAATTTCATACTCTTCCGTCCGCCCAATTTTCGTAAAAAGGGATCCAAATTTTTCGATTCACGTATTAATATATAGATAAAGAATATAATAAAGAATTCACATATTTATATATCTGAAAAACTTACCACCAATGCGAAATAAAGTAGTACAACCAAAATTTAGACTAATGAAAGTCCAAACATCTTTCATGGGGTACTGAATTCTTTAATAAAATACCTCCTAATATTCCTCTACTAAAAGAGAAGAAATTTAAAACTTGCATTAAACGCACACTATGTAAACGAGAATATTATAAACTAGAAGATTATTTAGCTGATAAAAATGCTTGGCAAAATGCTGGTCCTGCTCCACAGCCACACTGTAAATGACTGGTGGTCCTAAGAACTATGCATATATGAATAGTCACTTGTATACTAGTTTTTATCTGACATCCTTTTTATTAATATTTTTTATAATTATTATTGACATTGTTAACTTTACAAAAATTGACATTTTCTTATATGAGTTTGATATCAACTTTTATGTTACATTTAGAAAATAATTGTACATGTGAGAACTGTGTAGTCAATAACATATTAAGTTGATTTTCTTAATTTCCTGGCAGTTCTGTGTATGTCCTGCTCGCCTAGACGTCCTGCCGATGGTGGCGTATGTGTCGGGTCGTTCGGCTCCCATTGATATGGTTGAAGTGGACGATGGCTGGCGCGTGTGTCATGCTCGTGAACGAGTGCCGTTGGTAGGGGCTGGTCAACTCCGAACTGCTATCACTTACATATAGTAGTAGTTTGCGCGACTGTTTATAGTATAGAACAATGCGTTACATTGTCCTCACATTTAATTTGCGCATATAAGCAATGTAACCAAAGAGTTGTAAAAAACATGTTGAAAAAGAGTGTCCTTGGAGTTTCCTGCCTGTTCTTCTCCACAGGGTCTACTTATTGGAACAGGCAATTTGCTTCATGACTGACTTAGTCTGACTGACTACTACTCCTGACAATTCAAAAATACCTATAATGAATTTGATTTTGAAATTTTTTGTTTTATTTTTCTGTATTTCTTTAATTAAATCAATAAAAAAATTAAACAACCAAAAGAATGAATGTTCATATAAATAAATTATTTTTCACATAAATAAAAAAATTAAACCGGCTTCAAAACCACAAATAGTCACTCAAAAGCGAAAAATAAATGGTTTGGCTGGCACCGACTTCAATTAGATCAGTGGGTGGCGCTTACAATAATTATATTAATTTATTTTTCGCTTTTGAATGCCCATTTGTGGTTTTGAAGTTGGTTTAATTTTGTTTATAAAAATTATTTATTTTAACCCTTTTTAGTGCAAAACAAGTTTTAATTAAATAAATCCATTTACAAAATTACGTGTCTTTGCTGTTCACCGTTGGGGAGTTCCACTATCCACCTCCTGACTCCATCATCAGATCAGCTTAACAGTACCAGATTATTGCATTGTTACTAAACTTACATAAGTATACAAAATTTCAGCTCATTCGGAAACCGGGAAGTAAGTCAAAATTAACTTCTAATATTTTATTACATTGTTAGTTAGTTTTTCCTCGATTTCCTTGAGATTCCATCATCAGATCCTGACTTGATGATAATAAAATATACCCTTTCGAACTAAAAAATATTTTTTTTAATCGGTTCACAATTGGTGAAAATATCGATGAACATCCACAAAAAAAAATACATACAGACAAACATAAAACCTCCTCCTTTTTGGAAGTCGGTTAAGAAGGGGAGGACACTGGCTCCTGCAACACAATATTTACTAGTGCACAAGTCAGAGGATTCTGAAATTATCGTAACACAATTACTGTCAATAAAGAATTATTATTATTATTCATGCCTCCCTTTTTGGGGGTTCCAGGTTCCAAGTTCCTGTTACAAGTTTCCAGTACAAAGTTCAAGTTCCAGTGTACGGAATAGTTTCAACCTACCGTCTCAACCACCGCTTCGAAGCCGAAGTTACTACCAGCTCTCAGTGGCAGCGGTTCTACCAGCCGCGTACCGTCTTCGAACCCCCTGTCTGTGGCTGGGAGCTTCCCACGCCACCATATCATACTTAGTCATTTAATCATTTCTTTTTAACAGCTTTCTGGTAAATTACGTCCACATATATAAGATAGTCACATTTATGAATTAGGGTAGGTAAAAAACATGGTGTTTGATCATGATATTTTTCTAGGATAAAAAATAAAGCCAAAGTCTTAAATTCGTCTTATAATTATTTAAAGCATGCATACACATACACTACAAACTTACTTAAAATTTATTAATGATCTAACTATGAATATGTCTATATACATTCTACTGGATGTTTTCTATTTATTATGTGAAAGTATTTACAATTTTTTGAAGTGAAAACTTCTTTAGCGGCGTTGTGCACTTTTTGGGATGGGTAAAAAATGCAAAAATCGCGTCAGGTCACGTGACCCGATCGTAAATTCGTAAGACGGAGCCGAGTTTCTTATATTTAAAAAAATATAAAATTCGAAATTCAAACATTTATGAGCGGAACTTCCAGTGTACCCTAGGTATACATTTAGATATGTTATTACCTACTTTTTATTTTTAACCTAATTATATATATATATACAGATGTGTGTGTGTATGTATATGCAAATACATTGTGATGTTACGTTTTCACTTCTGACGTGCAGTCCTACGACTGACTATTTTTTTTTTATCTAAATATATTTATCCGTGATCTAGAGCCCATAGTACAAAGTTATGCTTAGTTTGGATCTAGACAGCAATGTGTTATTTGTTCCATCTTCATACAATTCTATTAAATTGATGACATTGATTTTGATTGACATTGTGATAAACATCTTGATCACAGAAAACCTCGAGGGGTTGTCAAAAAGGATAATAACACCACTGGTGTCAACTGCTAAATTCGTCGCTTGTTAACTTAGTTTAACAAAGCAGAATAGTTATTAATCTTCTTATTGACTGGTGGCCCAAGCTTGTCGTCATTTACTAGCTCCTCTCTTATAGGCTAAGGAAGGTGGCTCAGGAGACCTAGGAGTAAATCTCATTCTCAATTTATCACTGAAGTTACCACCATACATTCCTCGCTTTAACAGTAACGCTGCATCTTGCTTACCCACACGTCTCCTAAACCTGACGTCTCCATTTTCAGAAATGTAACTAAGTACGGGCTGGAGTTCATGCTCTCTGATATTATCTTGAAATCTTCTTCCATTCCTTCTATAAACACCATATCTTTTATGTTTCCTTCTAAGCCTTTTCTTTTTCCTTCTATACTTTTTCCTTTTCTTACTTTTTGAATAGTCTGAATCTTCTTCACTAGAGGAGCTTAAATCACTGGAGGAGCTTGAATCATCGCGTAATTTTTTAATAGGGGAGGCATGCGGTTGGAAAGGCATAATGATAACTGGACCCATTGGAGCCATTGGAGGAAATGGCTGTACTAATTGGCAACTACAATTGGATGATTTGATTTGGCTTATTTTTGGACATTGAGTAACAGTTTGTCCGCATCTGTTGTTCCCAGTTGGCACAGGTATAGGTAACGGCATTGGCACTCCCATAGGTGGTGGTGGTGGTAGTGGCGGCATAAACATTGGAATAATTGGATACATTACTGGAAACTGAGGTGCTGCTATTCCTACAGACAGAAGTGTCAGTATTGAAAACGTGCACAACGCCACCTGAAACATTGATGATATTATTAATTTAATATTTTTAGTTCATTCTAATTTCAGTGGTCTGGTCCTATACAATTTAAAGTGTTAATTTCCATGTGCAGTTATTGCATGCAGACTTTACAAAAAACATACAATGCTTTCGAAGCAGTCATATCTACTATTATTTACTATCTATCTAAGTTTAAAACACCACTCACAAACAGTTTCTGCAACAGAAGGAATGATTTGAGCAATAGATTATAATTTTTAACCTCGGTTGAGCCATTTGGGTGTACCCTAAGGAATCATTTCGGCACTAATTATTTCTCGTTTTCATAATCGAGATGGGCAACGCAATGCTGCCCTATGAATTGACGTCTCGATTTTGACTTAATACTCCGTGAGCACACAGAACTCGATGATAGTACAAACAAGTACTTCTCTGAGTTCTTTTGGATCTGTAAACATCGCCTTTGGCATCTGGTAGAACCAAAAACAAAAAACCAGTCTGGCAACTGATAGATTTTCGTCTTACTAACTTTTAAACTTTCGGGTTTCATTATATAATTAGGTATATATACGAGAATTATTTCCCGGATATAACTATACATAATTAGATTTTCGTCGTTTAACGTAGGCCCCGTTCAAATTCTTGGAACCATGTCTTTTCATTGTAACGAGAAAGAAATTTTGAAAATTATTTAACTCAGGCGTGCCTAAACAGTTGATCGTATTTCTAGAGAGGATCATCAATCAATCAAAATCAAAATTATTTATTTCAAGTAAACCCATTGTAGGTATGGACGTTTTGCTACAGGGACATTTTGTTAATTAGGCTTACTGCTCATTAGACGTTTCGCGATGTTGGACGTTTTGCTACTTAGACCTTCTGATCCTGAAGGTTTTTGAAATGTCAGGAGGAGTCAGTCAGTATAAGTCGGTTGTGAAGCTACTTGCCTGTTCCAAAACGTAGATCCTATGGAGAAGGATAATTTGATTTCTTACAATACCAGGATAAAAAAATTATAATCCAGGCCATCGTATAAAACTCTAATTTTACAATGTAGATATATTTTTATACCATTTATGTATTCTAATATAAATGTGGTGACTTACGGTTATCATAACGCTTACAAATCAGGATGTTATACGAAAATGATATATTATAATACGAATAATGAAAATGTAATGTATTTCATTAAAACAAAAGACGCGAGAAACTACTGTTCCGTTGTAATTATTTTAACTATAGAGTTATACTAGGTTACGTTAAGTAATCTAAAAACTATAAATTTCAAAGTTAATTTGAATTCTTAACGTTATAGCCGGAGAGCTACATAAACCGATTTCAGTAATCTTTAGATATAATCAAAAAAATTCGTGATCAAGTCATAGTAGGATGATAATTTGAAAGTCCTCATATTGTAGGGAGTAAAAGGAGGAAAGAATCTATCTAAAATATTGACGCTATCTATAGAAACTTCAACTTGCTTAATAATCAGAATGATTAGCAATCAAGCTATTTTTACATTCATTATTCTAAGAAAGAGTTCTTCTAGAACTTCGAAAAAGACAATCATACAATCATTAGGGATCTTATCGTCTCAAACTGTATGTACATCTCTCTGCCTATCATGTTGAATGAGTTACCAGAGTTATCGATGTATGTCGGCATTCCGGCATCGCACGTGCTTCTTGCGATCATCACACGTGATTTCTATGAACGTCCCACGTGATTCTCATGTTTTTCGTATTTACAGGACTAAATTCAGAAGGTGGGAGAGTTCACCTCCTCGGGGTTCACTGGAAGTGAACGTGATTTGCACAGACCTCCGTTCCGCCTGAAACCCTCTCTACTGCCAATGAAGGACATTAGTGTTCATCCAATAGTCAAAGCTCGACTAATAACTAGATTTCGCCCGCGGTTTTGATCGCTTTAAGAGTAGATTTTGTGAAGCAATTCAGGAATAAAATACGTCCTTATTAGACCGAGTTGTTATGTCGAACGGCCATCTACAAGTAGTCTTTCTAACCCTCGAGGACAGTACTGTTTTTCAGGATAGAGGCCCTTGTCAGTGTCCCTGAAGTGTATGTGAAATTAGATGATGATCTGGTAAGTAATCAAGGCGTGCAAGTGTAACAAGCACTCAAACAATCTTATATTCATATTTATAGTAATAGTTAGGGTTGAAAACTGTTTCAGTATTTTTTGTTGACAACGCTGGCTAAACTATTAAACAAAAAATAAATCAGTTTGCAAACAGGGGAAAAACTTACTGAACTGTAAGTGTTTAGCTGTTCACATTATCTCAACACCCACTGGATTAACAAAACAAGAGTCTAAAATATATTCTCAACAACATACTATATTTATTTTTAGCTATAGGTACAGTACAAAATTACAAATCTTGGAATTTCCAGTGTCATGGATCACCTCCAAGTAGAGATCCTAATCTTTTTAGTTTATGTATTTTGTGACGATTTTCTGTTGTTGCTTCTTCCATTTCATCGATTTCGTTTATCTCTTTTGCTTCCTCGCTTTTTTCTTTTCTCTCTTTTGGTTTTTTAATCTCGTCTGGAACAAGTTCTTCTTCTTCGGGCTCAACCTCATCGTGCTGTAATTCTGAATCAAGTCGTTTTTTAAACTGTATCTCTTCCTTTGCCTTTGCTTGATCGTTTGGTTCTAACCAATTATTGGCCTCGTGTTTAGTTATTTTTTTTTCAAAAATAACGTATCCATCTTTTGTTACATACTGAATAATCGGTGTCAGTACTTCTGTTGTCTTTTTCTTTTTCCTATTATTATGGTGTCTATTATTAAAACGTCTGTATATTCCATACTTTTTACTACCTTTACCCTTCCTATGCGGCTCCCACCACCCTTCACGTGAATCTTTTTCATCGGACGTGTCATCATAATCACTATCAGTCGTTTCAGATGAAAAGTGATGTCGCTTCTTATGTGACTTCTTTGAAGAATGCTTACTGTGGTGAACTGGTTTTTTTAATGCTTTTCGGTCCTGTGAGTAGAAGGGCATAACTATGACTGGCATCTTATGCGATGGGTTTCCTGGCATCGGCATTGGCATAGCCATAGGCATTGGCATAGGCATAGGCATTGGCATGGCCTTCGACATTTTCTGTGAGGAATCAGGTAAAACCGGTTGCATACCTGGTGGCATGCCCGATAGCATGCCCGGTGGCATGCCCGGCTGCATAACTTGTGGTTGCATACCTGGTGGCATGCCTGGCATCATACCAGGCATTCCAGGAAACGGAGGTATTGGAAATGGAAATGGTTGCGTGTCAGTACTTCTTGGCAATCTACAATGCATTGGAAGCTCTTGTGGAAGGAATTGTAAATGCTGTGGGCATAGCGGTAGATTGAGGCCATCTTTTTTGGCCAGTGTTAGTGTTAGACTGAGGAGAAGTTGATAAACGTGTAACGGTTGCATCATTTATATCTGAAAGAAATAAAAATACGGAAGCTAAGTTATTTATTCGAACAATATTTTTGTAAAACAAAGATATTCTATACCCTTCTTAGTGACCAATCATTGTCTGTTTGTTACAGTAAAATGTGTAGTTACCCTTTAGAATTTTTTTCTTAGCCTTTCTCATTTAATACATAGTCGGTCTGTCTATCCAATAGAATGCTAGTAGATGGGTAACCACTCACCCTAATAATAATAACTGTTAAACATGAGAGATCTCACACACGGCCGTCCGATCCCAAACTGGGAATAATAGGAAACCAACTTCTATCTTATAAGTTAGTAGAACTACTCAAACAAATTGTCATTAACGAATCTGTATTAATATTATTGAAATAAAAATTCAAGCCCTTACCTGTAAGTTTTCATTGGTCTACGACGTTCAGGAGCGCACTGCAAGTGCAGGCGCCAACTGAGCCTTTTGTAAGATGTTTCTAACAGGTGTTGATAGAAATACAATGGCACCACCACATCTCTACGTAATGCACCCACAATAGCAAAGCGATTATGTATTGCCATTCATATTTTGGTTGTTAGTTTTAGATTTGTTACAAAAGGGTTTTTGTGATTAACCAGTTACTCTGTTGAAATAAATATATAATCAACTTCAATAATTCTAGAATAATGATATACAATTATATATACACATACAAAAAAAAACATACCTATATGTTTTTATCAACTTAGTTGCTTATCTGCCTATATATTTGTTTGTCTGTTCATTAGGTACTTTAATTTATATATAGAACTAGCTTAAGACCGCGTAAAAGTTATTTTTTATCTCTTAGGAACAGTAGTTTCTAGAACATACATAGACCCTGTGTCATTCCTTTTTTCCCGGGCCCTTTTTTTATGAAAAATTTCATGATGATAGGTTGAGAAGATAAGGCGTGAAAGCGTGACAGACAAACTCACTGTCGCTTTTATAATATTAGTTAGGATATATAAAACATATTTATATTATACTTGATACTTTAAATGCATTTCTGTACTAACTGATAGAGTAAATGCAATAAAGTTTATAAAACATTACATATTTAAAAAAATACGTAACGTAGGCAACGTATGTACCTATGTAAGTTTGTTTTAGAACTTAAAGTTATATCTTTGGATTTTTAAATATAAGTAGGACCTAAAAATCGAAAAATATAACTTTTAATTCTATGATTATGTAGAACTCTAACGTGAGACAGTAGACAGTAGTTGTATCATTTTTAAGGGATGCTAGGTATCAGAGTGCGGTGCAGTCTACAAATAAAATATAGCCTTTAATGATATACCGATAAAATAGTAGAATGCCTAGTGCACTTTATAGTTCTAATTCTATAATCTTAGCATGTGTGATAATATACTTGGAATAAACTTAAAAAGATCTTTACTATACGTACAGAGGGAATATTTGCTAGGATTAAACATTTATAATGTTTGGATTGAAAGGAGTTCTTAGTTGCCTACATTGAAGTAGTGGTTCCTCGCAGTTTCAGCACACAAATACTCTTTAGCTTTATTATTTACTAGCAACCCGCCCCTGCTTCGCACGGGTACAAATTATACACCTAAACCTTTCTCATGAATCACTCTATCTATTAGTGAAAATCACATGAAAATCCGTTCAGTAGTTTTTCAGTTTATCGCGAACAGACAGACAGGCAGACGCGGCCTGGGACTTTGTTTTATAATATGTAGTGACTAGCAGCGCCCTGCGGTTTCACCCGCGTAAGTCCCGATCCCGTGGGAATATCGGGATAAAAAGTAGCCTATGCGTTAATCCAGGTCTCCAGCTATCTACATATGAAGTTTCATCGCAATCGGTTCAGTGGTTTTTGCGTGAAAGAGTAACAAACATCCATCCATCCATCCATCCATCCATCCATCCATCCAAACTTTCACATTTATAATATTAGTGGGATTAGTATTATATTAGAGGCGCGGGATCCCGCCCACTATGTCCAATATACGATGAAGGTATAATTATATGAAGGGTTAGGTATATAATACAAAGTATATAAGAATTCCAAGATGTGTTAACATCAACCTTATTGCTAAAGTAACTGGGTTGTTATTGAGCTTGCGTTAGAACAACAGTATTCCAAACTCGTGTCCATGCCCATAGACTAATCTAGGGCATTTTTTAGACAATGTGATCAAATAGTGGCGACCTTAGATAACCGGTAGATTACAGTTCACCACAAACTATTAGTATAATACAGGGTGTATATGATAATGGAACATTTACTTAAATCACTGAAACTTAAAAAAACATTTTGTAACTGCATGCTAGAGACATGCCCTAGCATGCTAGAGACATGCCCTTTTTTTTTTTTTTTTTTTTTTTTTGTTGACGGGGTGGAAAATCCCTTCGGATCTCCGGCTCCTCGGGGACGCAGGAGCCAGGAGTATGTGGTGTTTCCACTAAAAACCACCCCGACAGCCGGTCTCAGGCGCCCTGTTCCAGGGAGGACCTGGACCATGTTATTTCAGGTCCCCCCGGATCGACGCCGCGCCTATCCAAGCCCTATCCCGGGGAAAGCAGGCTTCCCCACGCCTATCGGCCTAATCAATATGTGTTACGGCCCGATCGCAAAAGGCGATCGGCCGCCATTCTATCGCCTACCGCAGCAATTAATCTGCCACCAGAGGTCCCCACTCTCTGGCAGCCTGCGGCCCCGTCGACGGCTGATATCGCCGCCGACCTCCTCTACGCTCGGGATCGGCCCTCTCCCGATCCCGTTCAGCGGTCTCTTTCTGGAGCATTACAGCTTCACAGAAAGAGACCACTGCGCCCCAGCCCTCCTCATCCGCCAGCATGGCAGCAATGATTGCTGGCGGGGACAGGTCTCGTCCGATTTGGTCAACCAGGACCTCGCGTTCAGACGCCCACGCGGGGCAGTCTTCCAACGTATGCTGGGCGGAGTCCCAGTCGGCTGCGCAGTGCTGGCATTGTGCCGTCTCCTCGCGTCCAATCCGATTCAGGTACTCACCGAAGCAACCATGCCCAGTGAGTACCTGCGTCAGTCGGTAGGTGACGCGACCTCCCTCCCTACCTACCCAAGCTTCGAGGTTAGGCAGAACGGCACCGACAGCGCGTTGGCGCGCATTCCGCGGTTGCTCCAGTCGCGCGCGCCACTGCGCCAGTGCCTGTCGGTGAGCGTTCCGCTGCATTTCGAGCTCGTCCTGGTCTTCCCCACCCTCACCCCGGCGGATTGCGCAAGTCTGATCATAGACTCTCGCGTCCATATCCGCCAGGATATCAAAAGGCGGGAAACGTGCCAGGACTGTCGCCGCCTCCGACGAAATTGTGCGGTAGCCTCGTACGATCCTAATGGCCGCTACCCGCTGCGCTTGATTGAGCTTAGCACGGCAGCGGGAGGAGGCCGATAGGCGCTTGGCCCATATCGGCGCTCCGTAGAGGGCCATGGATCGTATCACCGCACAGTAGAGGCGGCGAACTTCCTCCCGCGGACCCCCTAGATTAGGCAACAGCCTCTGTAGGGAGCCCGCCACCCCGCGAACACGAGGAATCATTCGCTCGAAATGCTCCTCGAAGCTCCAACGGCTGTCCAGGGTGAGGCCGAGATATTTAATGTACCGCCCGACCTCGACCTCTGTTCCCCCCACTCTAATAAGCGAGCGGGTGGGAACTGCACCTCTGCGTTTCCTGTGAAACCACAAGGCTTCTGTCTTATGAGGTGCAACCCTTAGACTAAGACCGCTGATCGCTTGGACGACACAAGCCACCCCTAACTCGGCGAGCTCCAGGACTTCCTGGAAGCCATGCCCCCCAGCTAGTACCAGAGTGTCGTCCGCATAGCAGACTACACTCACTCCTGGGGGGAGGCTGGTCCTCAGGACGGCATCGTACGCGAGGTTCCACAGAAGAGGTCCTAGGACCGACCCCTGGGGAACCCCGCATGTGACCTCCCTTCGACAATCTTCGCCGTTCCGACCCGTATACGATATGGACCTGTCGCGGAGATAAACCCCGATGATGTCCCGCAGATAGGGAGGCAACTGGTGATACACAAGCGCCTCCCTAATCGCCCACCACGGGAGAGAGTTAAAGGCGTTGACAATGTCAAGACTGACGGCCAACGCCACTCCCCCCCGTAGAGACATGCCCTAGCATGCAGTTACAAAATGAATTTTTGAAAAAAACTATCCGTTTACAAGTTATGACTGTTTGAATCAGGTCTTATTACCTCTGTTTCTTATAAAAGCAGGTGGAATGTTTATAACTAAGAAAGAAAGATAGCGAAAAATTCCAAAACAAAAAAATTTATACGATTTAATCGTATGTATTTTTTTGTTTTGGAATTTTTCATTCCGTTACTAAGAAATTCCATGAGAACTAACTTCGAAAACTTTTTAAGTAAGTTTTTATGGATTTTAGTTCAAAAAAAAAATAGTGGTTAAAATCTTTAACTTAGATAGGTTTTTTTTTTTCGAAAATTCTTTTTGTAACTGCATGCTAGAGTCATGCCCTTTCAGTGATTTAAGTAAGTGTTCCTTTTTAAGATACACTTTGTATATATCAACTCATTTTTCAGTTCTTAATATATTATTGTCTGTATTCTATATTATTCATAATCCCACTAATATTATAAATGTGAAAGTTTGGATGGATGGATGTTTGTTACTCTTTCACGCAAAAACCACTGAACCGATTGCAATGAAACTTGGTACGTAGATAGCTGGAGACCTGGATTAACGCTTAGGCTACATTTTATCCCGATATTCCCACGGGATTGGGACTTATGCGGATGAAACCGCAGGGTGCTGCTAGCATTGATATAAACCATTTCTATACGATTTTAAAAAGTACTTAAGTGCTTGCCTATTTGTTAAACTATTTTTTCAAATCGAATTTATTAGTTTAAAGCTCTCTTTTAAACATAGCTCAGGTACATAGGTATGGTTGGTTAGGTATATGGATAATATATATATATATATATAAACAAATTTAATAAGCAGCAGAATAATTTTCTTAAGTCATTGAGTTAGCCCCATGTCCAGCAGTTGACGTCCTATGGCTGAAAGATGATGATGATGAGCACCATGTACACTGATACCTCTGAAATGAGCGTACTCCCACCTTAAAGGCCGGCAACGCACTTGTGACTTTTGATTTGCAGTTGTCCATCGGCGACGGTAGTACTTACCATAAAAAAAATATATCATAACTGTATGACTAACACAAGAGAAATTTATCGTTTGACGAGGAAGGGTTCGATAATCAAATGGTACTTTGACCGTCCTGTCTTTATGTCTTCTAACAGTTAAGGTGAGAGATCATGAACAACACGCACAGTATTTGTTGGCATACTTAGCTTTCGGATATGGAATATTTTTGATGTGTAATAATATTTAAAATATGTCGTTGGATAGATCTCCATAAATGATAATGTATCTGTTAGAAGACCGATAGGCAGTTTATCTCTAAAGTTTACTTTTCGTTCAACACAGGCAAATTACGAACGTGCGAGACTACAGGACTTCTGCAATTATTTCTTTCTAACTGACCCGAGCTGTTTTTAAATCTAGAACGAAATAGGAATGTCTCTCCAGGATTGTAAGAATTGTTTTGGTTTTATCAAAGAGATTATATTAGGGTCTGCTTCAGAAACGAGTCAGGGTGGTAAGACTACGAGTCATTATTAATATCTGCTTACCGCACACTGCGAATGTGATGTTCCTGCCTACACCTGTTGTTCCTGTGTATACAGCTATAGTGTAAGATTTAATACACATGTATGTTTATATTATACTTAATTCATCGAACGAAACTAACATCTAAGATACAGGCTCGTAGTTTACACGTTAGGGATCATAGATTATTGTATCATCCAGTTACTGTTCTATAGGTTATGATTTGTTTATTTTATTCTGGTATAATATATGGTATCAATAAACTCATATTATATCTATACGTATTATGTCTTTACGTGGGAGAGCCATGCTTCGGCACGTATGGGCCGGCTCGACTCAGCTCGATACCACGGCCTCACAGAAAACCGGCAGTGAAGATGATTGCATTGCATTTCGCCGCGTGAGTGAGGTTACCGGAGGCCCTAACCCTTCCCTCTCCCCTGTTCCCGTCCTTCCCCTCTCCCCTCTTCCCGCTCTTCCCCCTTTTCTCCTACTCCCACCTTAAAGGGCGGCAACGCACTTGTGATTCTCGAGTTACAGGTACCCATGGGAGGCGGTAGTCATTTATCATCAGGTGACCCGTCTGCTCGTTTACCACCCAAACCATAAAAAAAAATATAAATAAATATATATTCCAATATCATGCATTACTATAGTAATGCAATCATAATATCAATGTAATAATCTAGTACAGTTTAATACGCTGTAGGCGTAGACGTCCGGTTTTCTTTGTCCCTCTTTGGTCCTCTATACTCCTCTATGTTCAATATTAGTAGTACTGTAGTGTACTTGCATCACGAAATATTTATGTAACTGTGTTTAGTATTTTCTCAAAAACCCATTGTGCGCTAACAACATTCAGGTATTTATTGAGTTAGATTTAAATTTTCTTCTCAATCGACTTCCAAATTCCCAACTAGGAACTGTTTCATAATGACGTAAATGTTCTCGGATTAAAGGTGCGTATCTAAAAAAAACAAGATTTAACGTAAATATGTATGCAATAATATCGGCGCCTTGTAAAAAACGAACATGATTGAATTTAATATTTAAATTGCCCATTATTAGATAAACTAATAATGTAAAAAAAACCTATGAAAGCTTTGTTTGCCTAATCTACACCAAAATTCTCCACAAAAACCAATTTTCTGGACTTAATAATATTAACGAATACAACGTCCATCGAAGAGTAAGGACTTACAAATGAAAATATTATCCTTTTAATACTAATCTATAATTTATAGATAAAAAGAAAATATGTTTGATTACTAACTTATATATGTTTTAAACATGTTATGTTTTCTAAATTGGTCTAAAAATATGTAAAATCAGTTAAATTGAACGAACAAATCACCTTTAAAACTTGTTGTTATTTATATAGGTAAACACACTACAGATTAACAAAATCTAAGGAGCCTAAAACCAACATTTAACCTATTTAAACATTCCAGATGGTTCTTCAAGTTATATTGCGAGTGTTACTGCTACAAATCGCGGCGGTAACGGCACAGTTTATGCCAAATATGCCGCAGATGGCGCAAATGGCACAAATGCCTCGTGGTTCGTTCCCTTTCTTTGGCCCTCAAGGGCAACCAATGCAAGTACAAATGCCACGAGGTGGTATGCCACTAGGAGTTATGCCTAATATGCAACATTTAACAGGAATGCAGCCATCAATGCATATGCCCTCGATGCAGCTACCTTCAAATGGAGGCCGACTACCAATGGTTGTAATGCCTCATTACACAAAGAAAAATGGAAAGAAAAGAAAAGCAAAAAAGACTAGGAAGCGCAACCGTAAGCATTACAAAGATTCCTCTTCTGAAGAAGATTCTTGTTCATCAGAAGAGGCAGACTTACGGACTAAAAATGATTTGAGGTCTTCGAAGAAGAAGAGACAGGAAATCCTGACTCCAGTAGTTTCGTATGTGACGAAGGATGGCTATGTCATTTACCAAAAGAAAATTAAAAAGGAAAAGGCAAAGGATTGGCTAGAGCTCTCTAAAGACCATAGTGGTGAGTTCTTTGAATCAATGCCAAGAAGTAGAAATCATCATGATCACTAGTTTCATCCGTTTTTTTTTTTTACTTCTTAGCAATAAACTTTATTATTAGTTTTTTCACTTATATTACTTTTGTTTTATTGAGTCAAATTCCGGAATAACACCCCATATTAAAAAAAAACTTTTTGGGTTGCTTAGCAACCGCATCAGCTGGCGTGACATGCAATTTGAAATGATAAGCAGACATTGACATAATTCATCGATTATAGTCAGTGCGTTTTTCATGTACACAAGATGCGTAGGTAGTGTTTAAATAGGTGTTAGTTTAAAAATAAACTGACGGAGATACTTCTCAACAACACATTTATATTTGTACGTGATTGAAGGACAATATCGAACCGAAATCGTTTAAAATCTTGCTTATACCATCAAAATGTATCTAGAGTTTTTGAAGGAACTTTTGAAAGTATCCATAGCGTATATATCAACATTTAATACTCAAATACATCTATTAAGAGAGTTGTTGTGCTGCAAGTATGGCAACCACCTTATCAATCACCAAAACTAACAATAGCATGTCAGTGTTATATTGTGTAAAGCCGGTGTTGGTCAGATCTGATAGTTAGATCTAGCGAAAATACTGTACAAGTTTTCAAATAAAACGTTACGTAGTTCATCAGTGGTATAAGCATTGCGTTTGTAACTTATAGGCTTCGTAACAGTCACGAAGAAAACAATGAAACACGTTTATATAAAGCGTGTGATTAATTTCCTAAATTGTTCAATAAACTCAAACAGTCGAATAGAATAGGACATTTCGTGCTATGAAAGTAAGTTTTGCGTCTCTGTTTATAGCACTTGCAGTTCCTGGGACAGAGAGTGGTGGGTCAGAGGTTCTGTCTGAGGACAGAGTGTTTTCCAGCTGTTATTGGCTATTATTGAGTTCACCTCCTCCGAAAACAGGTGCCATTTTCTTCTAAGGTAGCTTTAGACATCCGCCTTCTGACGATTCGACGCCCGTTCGGTTCTCATACCGATCTGGGCCTATGTAAAGCAAATGCTTTCAGGCCCAAATGGGCCTGGTGGCAAATGCTTGTGTTAGGAGTGGGTTCACGACGGTAGTGCACTGGGTGGGGTTCGAACCCGCAACCACTTGATTGCAAGTCCGACGCCTTAGCCATTACAAACTTATATTTTGCGGTTGTTAAGTTGACTTTGTCGTACATCGATGTATGGGAGAATATGTTTAGAACCGCAAAGTTAAGTTTATCTTTCGGAAAAGACAGGCAAAAATTTTCGAGAATTGATTCCCGAGATGGATATACTATCTACATACAAGTTTGTTTGCTTACGGAACCCT
Organism: Euplagia quadripunctaria; assembly: GCA_963859945.1. Classification (NCBI taxonomy): domain Eukaryota; kingdom Metazoa; phylum Arthropoda; class Insecta; order Lepidoptera; family Erebidae; genus Euplagia; species Euplagia quadripunctaria. The sequence goes on along the minus strand of OY982571.1, from coordinate 455,364 downwards.
CGGTGCGCGAGTCAAATCCGCACTTGTCGGGTTTTTTTTTAATATAAGTTGACTTTTCACTGAACCTAATTTTTTTTCGCACGCTAACAGACTGATCTTAACATAGGTGCACATTGCAAAATCATGTCATTTATTTTATACCTGACTCGTAATTTTACAGATGCGTTATCTCAAACTAATAATAATCCTGATGATCCAGATGTGTGATGCCCTGAGGATCTATAAAAAATGCATGTCATGTGACATTCCTTATGAGGCTATGGATATACGGCCGAGGCAATACTGGCCCTGGTTGCCAGGGTACAGGAGCGACAAGCCAAAATACGTCTGGCCACTGTATTTTTCTGGAAAGTAAAAAAAATAACTTTTTGAAAAGGTGAGAATGTTAATTCTCAGAGATTTTATACAATACGTTTTGTTATAATTTTATAAATGAATAATGTACTTGTTATCAGTATCGATCAATAAATTTTTACTACAATAGCAATTTGTAATGTTTTTTTTAAATATTACGTCATGTAGTGCGAGGTTTTGTTTTATAATTGTTGGTAGTTGTGATATTCAACATTTAAATATAGAAATCAACCTTATAGTTGTAGAAATAAAAAGTGGTAAGTGCAAAGACACGGTAAAGCGGTAAAGAGAGAAGAGAGAGCGAAAAAAAGATTTATGATAATTTTGTTAATCAAGTCATTCTTCTTCTTGTCGTATAGCTGGCCAAGTTTACATAGCTTTATATTTAAATAGCAGCGACCCGCGTTTTCATCCGCGTAAGTCTCGATCCCTTGGGAATATCAGGATAAAAAGTAGCCTATGCGTTAATCCAGGTCTCCAGATATCTACATACCAAGTTTCATCGCAATCGGTTCAGTGGTTTTTGCGTGAAAGAGTAACAAACATCCATACATCCAAACTTTCCCATTTATAATATTAATGGGATTATTACTTAAGTCTTTGTAAATGCACACTCGTTATAAAGCGGCTTTCTTTAATTTTTAACCCCCGACGCAAAAAGAGGGGTGTTATAAGTTTGACGAGTCTGTGTTTCAGTGTGTCTGTGTGTCTGTCTGTGGCATCGTAGCTCCCAAACGAATGGACCGATTTAAGTGTGTTTTTTTTTGTTTGAAAGGTGACTTGATCGAGAGTGTTCTTAGATATAATTCAAGAAAATCTGTTCAGCTGTTCGAAGATCGTCAGCTTTTTTCTAATCGTTGAAGGGATTTTCCAGTTTTGTTAATGAACATTTAAAAATAATCTGAAAGGATTTCTTCAGTTAATTACTTCTGCATTCAAGAAAATAGACAAACTTGTTACGTAAATGTAAAGTAGTAAATAAAACCAAACCAGGATTTTGAAACGGCTGCAGGCCAGTTATTGCTCTTACGTACCTACTAGTTATTCAATATTATTTGTTAAATAGATAGATAGATAGATAAACTCTTTATTGTACAAAACATACGAAATTATACAAGACCGGATATACATAATCTTACAAACTATAAACCTTGTACAATTAGCGGCCTTATCGCGCTCTGCAATCTCTTCCAGGCAACGATTGGATGGAAAAAGAGTTAAATAAAGCGATACTTAATCATAAGATAAAAAATATATATATACTAGCGGACCCTACACTGCTTTGTTCCTAGAGCTGGTGTGTGCGTGTACGTTAGAGATGCAATCTTGAAGGCAGGGACCTTACCATCTTGTGGCTCCGTGTAGACATTACAACCATCCCCGCGTCTATGCAGGCCTCTATAGGTCCTACAGTGGTGATGCCGAAACTGTTCGATTTATTGACCATGTCTAAAATGCTACAGATTCTGTACTGCAGCAGATCCCATCCGCAGAGATCGTGATACTTGGCGTCTTTAACGCCCACCACGCTGAATGGCTTGGCTCACGCAAAACCGATCATGCGGGGAGATGGCTTGACACAACTGGTAGCAACGCCTACGTGAATCCCAGATATAGATGGCCACGCGCCTTCACTGTTGGACCTTCTGCTGACCTCTCATCCGAACGGCTCCCACGTCTCCGTTGAGGCCCCAATTGGCTCCTCGAACCATTGCCTGATCCGGAATATGGTGTCAATCACGTGCTCACCGCGGCCGCGACTTTACTGGCTACCGCCGTGTGGCACTATAGGTCAGCAGACTGGGATGGGATGCGAACCTTTTTTACATCCTGCCCATGGAGGCAGGTCTGCAAGCCGGATGATCCCAACGTTGTTACCGATTCTGTCGCTGATGTGCTACTTCAGGGAATAGAGCTTTTCGTTCCATCCTCTCTAATTCCCGTTGGTGGCAAATCCCAGCCTTGGTTTGGTCGATCCTGCAAAACGGCGTCCCCCCGAAAGCAGGAATGTTACCAAGCTTGAGTAAATGCAGCGGCGGTAGGGGATGTAAAGACCAGCGCATTAATAAATAAAAGCAGCTCAACTTTGCCTCCAGATCCTTCAAAAGAGACATTTCCAGGGCGAAGTCAGAGCACATCGGCAGAATTGGTGAGAGACTTTTTTTTTCTCTCAGACAGAAGCATCAAGGTTGTTGTTGACGGTGCATGCTCCGATTTCAAGTCTTTGAATGCTGGTGTCCCATAAGGCTGTGTGCTATCACCCACGCTGTTTCTTCTGCATATCAATGATATGATGCAAATCAGCAGCATTAATTGCTATGCCGATGATAGCACGAGTGATGCCTTGTATACCGGCCACGCCGGCACATTTCTCGGGAAAACGCCACTGAGAGTCAATTCAAACTTGTCTGAATCGAATCTTCCTTAGAAGGAGTTTTTGATAGGGGTCGACTTAATCTAGTTCAATTTAACCTAATGAGGGCACAGACTTGACGTGGGAGAGCCATGCTTCGGCACGCATGGGCCGGCTCGACTCCGCTCGAAACCACGGCCTCACAGAAAACCGGCAGTGAAGCAATGCTTGCATTGCATTTTGCCGCGTGAGTGATGTTACCGGAGGCCCTAACCCTTCCCCTTCCCCTATTCCCGTCCTTCCCCTGTCTCCCTCTCCCCTCTTCCCACTCTTCCCCCCTCCTCTTCTCCTACTACTCCCACCTTAAAGGGCGGAGATGTAGCTTCACTCTGCTTTCTCTATCGCTTTTATCATGGGGACTGCTCCGAGGAATTGTATGGACTTATACCGACCGCAGCATTTTGCCATCGTTCAACGCAACAAAACTTTCATCCCCATCACCTGGATAATTGGTGATCCACCACTGTGCGGTTCTCCAGAAACTTTTTACCACCACCACCACAATCTCGTCGGTACAAATTGTTGCCTGCGGTATTTCCGGACCGATACGACCTTCAACCCTTCAAGAAAATAGCGTACTCTCATTTCAAAGGCCGGCAACGCACTTGTGACTCTTGAGTTGCTGGTGTCCATGGGCGGCGGTAGTCACTTACCATCAGATAACCCGTCTGCTCATTTGCTCCCTATAATATATAAAAATAAATTTAAAAAAATGAGGATTTTTTTTGCTCCTGACGCTTATCGAAGAGTTAACTGCATAACATTGTGTTTTAACTTATGTATTTTATGAGGATATTATATTATGTCAAAATGAGATTAATGTACATTTTGGAAAACTATATATTAAATAAATAATCATATTATTGATCATAAGTAACCTACTCGGTGTCTTTATTTTTATTAATTAATCATGTATCAATTGGAAACTTTCGATCAATACCTCAGTTCATCATTATTCATCAGTTTATCATTATTTTTAATCAACATTTTACATTACTACATATTATAAAACAAAGTCCCCCGCCGCGTCTGTCTGTATGTTCGTGATAAACTCAAAAACTACAGAACGGATTTTCATGCGATTTTCAGCAATAGATAGAGCGATTTATGGGTCATTCAGGTTTAGGTTCATAATTAGTTAAATTTTTGTGTAAATTGGTTGAAATATGATGATGATTGTTGAAAATGTCTCTGTCACCCGTGCAAAGCCGGGGCGGGTTACTAGTTAAAGAATAAAAATTGTAACAGTACACAAAAACCGTCATTTCAATAAAATAAACTTTGACTTGCGGTAAGTCATGCTCTAGTACGCAGCCATGATCAAATTTAAGGTCTTTCAGTTTATGATCTGGATTAAAACATAGGATACTCTTTACCCAACCCTCTTTATTTAACCCAGTCAAAGCCGTGGGCAAAAGCAGTATTCAATAAACTGAATTATGAACTACGTGTGTTGACCATGCACAAATTAAATATATGGTTCAATAGTTGCGTTCGGTTTGCGTAAGTCTAAATCGCGCTATGATTTTATCTTTCACTATATTATGCGATTCCATATGTGTATAACATCTAGAGAATTTGTCCTCTAATTTCATTATGATGCACGCCTGACAGCCCGAGGGAATGATCTTAAAAAGTAATAAATATCCATATTTATTACTAATTTGCAACCCGCCCCGGCTTTGCACGGTTACAAATTATACACTTAAATGAATCACTCTGTCTATTAGTGAAAACCGCATGAAAATCCGTTCAGTAGTTTTTCAGTTTATCGCGAACAGACAGACAGACAAACGAGGCGGGGGACTTTGTTTTATAATATGTAGTGATAGCCAAAACTGAGGAGGTGAGTCCAACTGAAGCAAGGACATCGCGTGCTCCTAGTTTTACTGTCTTAGTCTATGCGTTGAATGGTGGACAAAAAAATGGTTTTCCTCGTTTTTATTAGCCTTTTTACAATAAAAAGCGATTATTTTTATTATTACTTATTTAGCCACATTAAAAGACATAGAAAAATTACTAATCTTCTTGTTGCCCGGAGGCCTAAACACTAACTCCTTGTTACCACTTACGAGCTGCTGCGACGATCGCCTTAATATTATCTTCTTAATTTCCTCCTTAAGATTATCTGTTGATTTAGCAGATCCAGCAATTACCTTAACTCTCGATTTGTCATTAGAGTCATTTCCAACCACGAATTCAACTTTTTGTACCGGTCGCGGCTTCCTTTCATCATTTATGAGTAACGCTGCATCTCTTTTACTCAAACGTCTACTTAGTTTTACATCTCCATTTCTAGACACGTAATTTAGCAAAGGCTCCAGTTCCTCATCACTACTGCTAGCATCACTGAAAAATGGGAGATTCCTTCTAAAAATACCATGGCGATTCTTTCTCTTCTTGTTCTTTCTTCTTTTCTTTCTTTTGCGCCTTGTTCTTTTAATTACTCTACTACTCTCTGAATCTGAGTCTGAATCGTCACTACTCGTACTTAAGGATGAAGAAGCTGAGTCAAGGCTTGTTGAACTACTACGAATGCGTGGTGAATGCAACATGATGATTGGTGGAGCAGCCGCCATGGGTATGGGAAAAGGCATTGCAAACCCCTGAGCTCCGAGCGGAATATGTATTCTATTCGTACCATTGGACGCTGAACTTATGGTAACTTGTTTGAGAGCTTGAACTTGAAACGGAAATGGTGCCCATTGCATAAACATTTTCAATGCTCGCTGTGGTTTTTTAGTGGTGGTTGTAACTTTTTCTTCTTCTTCTATACGTATGCCAACAGGAAAGGGCATGGGAACTGGCATGGGAACGCCAACAGGCACTGGCTGTGGCGGTGGGGGGGGGAATACTATTGGAGCATATGGCATTTGAAATTGAGGTTCTGCCATTGCCATATTCACAAGTATCAATAACGACCATTTGTGTAACGCTACCTGAAACATAGCCAATATGAACATTTTATGTTAGTATAATTTATACTTTCACACCAAAAGACATGTAATCACACACATTAGCTTTTTTAATTCTCTGGAAAAAAATGCCTAAAACTTAAAAAATTCGGGACGGCTGATTCATGCGGTTCTTTTCCACGTGAAGAAAGTTCTTTGTCACCGGTTTGATTAACAGGCCTAAATATATTAATACTAGCAGCGCCCCGCGATTTCACCCGCGTAAGTCCCGATCCCATGGTAATACCGGGATAAAAAGTAGCATATGCGTTAATCCAGGTCTCCAGCTATCTACATACCAAGTTTCATTGCAATCGGTTCAGTGGTTTTTGTGTGAAAGAGTAACAATCCATCCATCCATCCATCTAAACTTTCACTTTTATAATATTAGTGGGATTATGAAGTTTCAATGCTTTTCTGATGTGCTAAGTTAAGTATTTAGACTTAGTGGTAGTTTAGTATTTAAATGTAGTAGGTCAAGGTTAAAAATGTTGTAAATATAAGGTATATGCTAATAAAATTGCTTTCTGTTTATAGATAGTTTTTTATTTTTTTTATATTATAGGGGGCAAACGAGCAGACGGGTCACGTGATGGTAAGTGACTCCCGTCGCCCATGGGCACTTGCAACTCAAGAGTCTCAAGTGCGTTGCCGGCGTTTGAGATAGGAGTACGCTCTTTTCTTGACTGTTTGAAGGTCGTATCGGTCCGGAAATACCGCAGGTGACAATTTGTTCCAGAGATTGTTTGTGCGAGGCAAAAAAATTCTGGAGAACCGCACAGTAGTGGATTGCCAATTATCCAGATGATGGGGATGAAAGTTTTGTCGCGTTGAACGATGGCGAAACGTTGCGGCCGGTATAAATCCGAACAATTCCTCGGAGCACTCCCCATGATACATGCGATAGAGAATGCAGAGTAAAAAACAACAAAACAAATGTTAAGCCAGTCTTTGGACCTAACTCTAGCTTTCCATCAGGTGGTTTGAGGTCATTCTGACGTGCAATAATAAAAAAAAAAAGTTACAATGGTCTTATAAATGTTTTCACAAACAATAGTTGTCACAGAGCGAGACTACTTGCTACTAACACTAATCAACCATAGACATCCTACTAATAGTATAAACGTGAAAGTTTGTGAGGATGTATGGATGTTTTTTACTCTTTCATGCAAAAACTAACTAATACTAACTAGCTGGATTAACACATAGGCTATTTTTTATCCCGATATTCTCACGGCATCGGGACTTACGCGAATAAAACCGCGGGTGCAGCTAGTGTTATATGTATAGTTAGATATCACATTATATATTTATCACCAACCAAAACACACAAGAATGCGATAATTCAAATCATAAAAAATCGTACTTAATATTTTAAACGCAAAAGTTTGTGAGGATGGATGGATGGATAGATGGATTGATGTTTGTTACTCTTTCACGCAAAAACGGCTAAACGGATCTGGATGTAATTTGGCACAGAGATAGATTATAGTCTGGAATAGCACATAGGCTACTTTTTATCCCGGAAAAATGGTACGGTTCCCGTTGAATAGATTTCATAAACATTTCCACGCGAGTGAAGTCGCGGGCAACAGCCAGTCTACAATAATCTTCTTTCTAACAGAATCCAATGGGAATCTTAAATCTTACTTAAAAACTTATATGGATTTTACTCTTTCACACAAAAACGGCTCAACGGATTTGGATGGAATTAGACACACAGATAGTTTATGACCTGGATTAACACTTAATTAAAACTTAGTACACTAGGCCCAAGTGGGCGGCAACAGTGAAATTAGTTCCTGAGATTATCGCATTCCGCAAGCAACAGACTTTAATATATTTGTATATATTTGAATCTATGGTAATAATCATAAATTTAAAATTTAAAACACCCCCGACTCGAAATCCCTTCAACGATTACAAAATGCCTTACATCATTTTGGAAAAGAGCTAATACTCTTAGACTGCTGGACCGATATTAACCAAACATAGCTAAGAATCACCGCAAGGAAACTTTCAAATGAAAAAAACCGAATCGAAATCGGTCCAACCGTTTGAGAGCTACGATGCCACAGACAGACACTCAAACTCAAACTTATAACACCCCTCTTTTTGCGTCGCGGGTTAAAAATGAAGTAAGGTAACTTACAATAATCATAATACTCCATTTAATGGTCACGAAATGTATAAATATTAACTGTCATTTAACTCCTGCCTTGGACATGTGAATCTATTGTACCGTATTGTTTAACATTTTTATGGTAGACTTTTACTGCATTAAGAAATGGAGAAAACAATAACATTTAAAATTTATATTCGATGTGAAATAACAAATCATTTTATGATAATTCAAGTTATAGTGAAAACAGTTTTTAACAGAGCGTTTATTTTTTACAAACATACAGTTATTTATTTTATACAGATTACAGACACGTGTACTTTTCGAAGCAACCGTGTCTCGATCATAAACTTAATATACTAACGCAATAGACGAACGAAGTGTGCGAGTGAGATACTTAGCCTTATACAGAAACCTAGGTGTGAGAAAGAGACAGAATAAACTTGACAGTGAGACGGGTTTTGAAACGTTTAGCCCAAAATAGTCTCGAGTCAAAAAATTTCCCGTTTTAATTTTGGTATTTTCATCGTAATCTTTCTATATTTTAACGGGTAAATATAAAAAATAATAATGGTGCCGTATTATCTGTTAGATTGTGGTGTAACATACAGGAAAAAACCAAAGAAAGAAACGTTATAAAGCTAAATACGAAAGTTCAATACTACTTTCAAAGTGTTTATTTTCGTAGAATATATACACAAAATTATTTTGTATTACACTTAACATATGCAGTAAATAGTCTATTTTTAGGATATTGTAATATTTTTAAAAATTATGTGTTAGATAAAAAAATATTGTAAACGTGAATATGACCGCTTTTGGCACAGTGATTGACTAAAAGCAAAACACAATCTATCGGTATGTCGATATACTTTATGTCGCATAAAAGAACTATCAACCTGCGGTCATTTCACAACTTCATTATCTTTAACCGACTTCAAAAAAAGGGGGCAGGTTTTCAGTTCGTCTTCATCTTCTTATATATACATTATAATAATAATAATACTCTTCATTGTATATCAGGTATTAAAAAAACACAAAAACCCACAACTATAGACAGGTTTGTACAATTGGCGGCCTTATCGCACTAGGCAATCTCTTCCAAGCAACCATGGGATGGAGAGAATATGTCATAAGGAGTTGTGGGGCAATGTCTGGTGCATAAAGATAAAATATGATAAAAATAATATGTCATAGAAACATACAAGATACAGAAATACCGCATAAGAGTATGTTAAATATATAGTAAACTCTTAATTTATATACATAATAGTAGTGGAGTGGACAGAGTTTCCTCGTGTAACGGGAATAGGTAGGATTGGAAAGGGGCAATGATATGGCTAGTTTCCTTGCAGGTGCAAAAACTACCTGCAAAAAATAGGTCAAAGATCACTAGCTTTGACCATTTTTTTTAAAACTGGCAACTGCTGTGCACGTCTAATACCAACCAGCCAGAAATTCCACAACCGAATAGCTTGAATGGAAAAGGATTTGTCCATAAAGTTAGTCGAAAATGTTCAACCTCAAATTGTCCGATGATCTCAAGGATTTTGAGTGTGTTTCACAGACGTAAGCAAATCGTTATTTTAGATACAACGGAGTATACGGGTTGAACATAATGTTGTACAAAAGGAAAAGAATGTGGGCATTCCGGCGACGGCGTATGGGTAACCACTTGAGCTTTGTGCGACACTCAGAGACGTGGTCATATTTGCGAAGTCCAAATATGAATCTTATACAAAAGTTCTGGAGTCTCTCAAGTTTATTCAGTTGGTCCTTGGTGAGATCTGGATAAGTGGCATCGCCATAATCAAGAATGGGGAAAAGAAGGGATTGTGCAAGCGCTATTTTCATGGCAATAAGTAGAAAATTTTATAGCTTACGCATTCCTCCTCCTCATTACTCGAAAATGGCTGCTGCAATAGGAAACCAATCACAAGTAAGTATTTCACAAGTGGCAATACGATTACTTTAATGTGGTTGCTAAACAATTTATGCTCATGAGAATGCATTTTGTGAAGTTGAGCTGAAAGTGAAGTACCAGGAGATCTTCTCAACAATTAATGTTCCTGCATGGGGAAAAGCTATATTTTGTAAGAGGTGAAGAGCAATTCGCCTCCCGGCAAAAAAAGTGTCATTTCACATGTTAGGTACATTTAACATTTTTATAGCATTGAATAGCAAATGTTGCGTTTGATTAGCTGTAAAAACATCGTTATTAGCTGAAGAGCTGAGCTGAGAACTTTGTTCCCTTTCTCACTGAGCTGTTTTGTTCATTTCGCAGGCATAAAAGTCTGGTTTTCTGGAATTAGCTATTTTTGTATTATGACACTTTTTTTTGCCGGGAGGCGAATTGATATTAAGCTATTGCAACAGATAAATTAAAACCGAACCACTCAAAATCGAAAAATGAAAGATTTTGTCGGTCCATTGTGAACCGATTTCAATCATAATTTTTTTACTGAATTGGTGGAAACTCAAGGTCTCATTCAAATTTGAAGAAAATATTTCCCTTCCCTTCTAGGGGAGTAAATTAAATTGAAGAATACCGTTTATTACAGTTTATCGGTAATCCTTTTTTTTTAAGATAATTATGTAATTGTTGTATTTTTCTGCAAACATTTATATAATAGTTTCATAATTGTGTATGTATTTATGGATTGAATAACATAAATTTCATGTCTTCTGTGACTGTACATGTTAAACAAAAATCGATTTTTATGTTAAATAAAAATGACTGGGAGTCTCAAAAAAATTCTATTGTTTGCAGTACACATTTTTCTAGAAAGAGGTTGAACTGAAAGGTTGGCATTGTTTTCTGATTGTTAAGAATTTCCATTTTCATTTATCTTGTGATAACCTTTATATATTACTTTTTGTTTCTTTTTTTAAAAAGACAACTCCCGCATTAGGTATTGCTCCTGTGTCGCGGGGGACTTTACAAACATACAAACAACGGACACAAAGAACACCTAATATAATAGGATATAATGGAATACCATTAATATGATAATTTTAACCGATTATCTTCTATCGAAACTTGCTAATCTATTATTAAACTTTCCGCTCCCATTTAATTTGTGTATAGATCAGGGAGTTTTCCATGATCTCATTGAACAAAGTAAAATCATGGTGCTTCTTGAACTTTTAAACTGTGAAGATTAAATTATTCAGTGGCTGTAAACGAGCTTATCTAGTTAGCAATCTAGTTATTAGTGGAAACTATGAGTATAATAATAACAAGTATAAATATAAACTAGATGTTTATGTAGCTGATAAAAATGCTTAGAAAAATATTAAAACAAAATGAAATGTTCGTAATGGTCTTTAGATTCTGCTTCTCCTTCTTAATTTTCATTTATGTACTAGTTTTAGTTTTCTTCTGACATAATATATATTCTTTACGTAGAACTTTTTATAAATTTTATTAGGTACTGATATTGATGATATGACATACATTTTAATGTTTCATTTTGAAAATACGGAATTGTAAACGTGAAAACTGTGTAGTCAATATTATTAAGTTATATTTTTAAAATGTGTGAGATGGGTCAAGTTATTATTATAGGCAATAGCCTGTGACAGTTCTGAGTATGTCATGCTTGCCTTGAAGTCCTGCTAATGGTGGCGTGTGTCAGGTCGTACAGCTCCCTTTGGTTGACTTGGATGATGGCTGAAGCGTGCGTCATGTTGCAATGGGTGCCGTAAGTTTGGCCTAACCAGGACTACTATTACTTAAACTGACTAGAGTATTCATTAGCGGGAGTGTTATTATCTTACCAATATTTTTCACATATAAGCAATAAAACCATAAAATTGTAAAAAAAACATGTTGAAAGAGAGTGCCAAGTATCCTTCTAGACTTTAATTATGACTCACTCCTACTCCTGACAATTCAAAAAACCTATAATTGGTTTTATTGAAATAAAATATTTTGATTTTGTTTTGATGTTTTATTTATTATATCTGCCGTTCTATGTGACATTATATCCCTTTTGTAGCAAACCTTTTTCATTAATTCAAAATAGTTTTAAATGTCAGTTTTAATGAGGTCAGTTATGAAGTCCCCGAAACTGATTTACTTGCATAAAATGTTTGATGATAGTTAGTCGAAGCGTGGGTGTGTAAGAGCAGCAAATGGCGGACTTTTGTCTGTACTAGAGACAGTACATCGTGAGCTTACTTTACGTACTTAATCAACATTAAAGCTGGCAATTAACGCTAGAAAATATTAAAAAACAATTAGGATTCATTAGGTCAGGTCAGGTCATTAAAAAATTACAAACAAAAGCACAACAACTCATAGCAACAAAATATACAAAATACTACCAATCCATAGTGTAATAAATATTGCCGTTTTTTGATATCGATATTGCAGAGACGTCAATGTTCCGACACTAAAAGTCAGTCACACGTCTGTAAAACTTGCACACAGACACATTTCAATATCAGTCTCGCGAAAATGAGGAGACTGTTTGTCTATTACGACTCAAAATAAGTTTATATAAAATATGATAGTTTATGTAAATAAGCTCAAGACTTAAGAGGTTTATTTATTTATTGCTTTTTAGTTATTTCATCGGTTTAATTTTTTGTTAAAAAAAAATGTATTTGATGATTTTTTTTCATCATCAGCTCAGCTACATGATATGATGATTTCTGAACGCAAATACCTGATAAAGTAATGAAAAGTAAACAGAAACACTATTCGTTCCTCCAACTTTCGAGGGTTTCTCTCAATTTTATCAGGATCCCATCATCAGATCCTGACTTCCTTGACATGGGACCACCCTTGAGGTATACCCTATCTAACAAAAAAAGAATAATCAAAATCGGTTCATAAATAACGGAGAAAGGGCTGAACATACATTTAAAAAAAAAAAAAAATATATATATATATATATGGTCGAATTGAGAACCTCCTTTTTTTTCATCGGTTGACTAGCTACACTTTTTTTAGAAGCATCTACCTATAATGATTTTTCGGCCACTTATTGTTTCTGGATCAACCATGAGTTCAAATACTTTGAATATTTTACCGCTATTCATATTTAGTACATGTTTTAGGCCATCTGCCGGGGCTCACAGAGATTTCCTTACTGGGTACACCTGAGTCCCCGGTATTAGGACCCCGTGACGGAAGATCGGGTGGTTTTAGTGGGTTCGAGTCCGACATACCGTTGGCTATCGACACGAAAAAAAAATGTTTTTAGGCCATACTTACTTGCATCTAGAGTCAGGGGGCTCGGAGTTCCCGGCGGCAGCCAGATCCAGTTGTATGCGATAATGCGATCTTCAATCCGTCTATGTAAAGCAACATACCCTCCCATTGCTTTCCCTTCTCAAGCCTACCTTTCTTTCCCTTTCAACATACTCCCAAATTTCACATTTTTAATTCCCAAAGTGCCCTGTTGACGATTATATTTGGCAAAATATGGGTGTTTAATACATTTTTAAATAGGTAGGTATATAATGCATGAATGTACGGTTAAAGATTTTATTATCTCAAAAGATTACAATAATCACCTACAGAGAAAAATACAATAGTTGACAAACAAAATAATAACCAATCAGCGTAGTTAGTAAGGTAGTTGTGAAATAGTTTATGTGTATAAGGTAGTTGTCTATTAAAGTTGTAGAAACGCATGTGGAAACAATATTTGTTTATTAAGGCCTATTACAATGTATATAATGTATCTAGTGTTCTCCCTGCATTAAATGAACTTTCAACTGATTAATTAATATTACATGTTTAGAGATGCAGTTTTGTCACGTATAGACCCACAAATGTCTTTTTTTTTGAGATTTCTGTTTTTTTCTTTTAAGATTTAGAGATCTAAAGTGTATTTGCAATTTTGCTTTTTGTATTTAACTAGGCGTTTAATTAAGTAACTTGTACGATACGTGGATTTGAAATCTAAATGCGTCCCGATTTTAAATCTTATCGAATCGTATAGAAAAAAAATCAATCAATATTAGTAATTTTAATATAGCCAAACTTCGCGCGACCTCCTCACGTCAAGTACAACCATAGCCCAAAGAAATCGTCAGATGATCAGAAGGTCAGGATAGTAAGATCTACGTGCAGTCTTGTAGAATCACGTAGCCTGGACGGAGGAGAGGATGGAGCCTAAACTAGGGAAACCCTGTATTTCAGGTCTCCAGGACACCCGCCATTAAAGTTTATATTAAACATGACTGTATTGAATACAGGTAAATGTAGATAAGAAATAATAAAATAAACTAAATGTCCGTGATTGTCTGTGCGTGCGTGCGTGCGAGCGTGCGTGCGGGCGTGCATGCGTGCGTGCGTGCGTGCGTGCGTGCGTGCGTGCGTGCATGCGTGCGTGCGTGCTTGCGTGCGTGCGTGCGTGCGAGCGTGCGTGCGTGCGTGCGTGCGTGCGTGCGTACGTAGAGAGTACGTAGAGTCTGTAATTGCAGCTCGGACTCCCGCCAAGCCGCACAGGAATTTTAGCCTTTAATGTATTTCTTTTTTATAACTCTTAGACTTCATTTATAAACATCTGTACCGTAAAAGAGATGTAACTAGTTTATGGCGTAAAGTGTTAAACAGAAAAAAGAGAAAAATTTCAATAGTAATATGTAATCGTTTGGTTATTACATAGAGGTATGGTGGCGTAATAAATTGCTCATTGTATTTGTATAAACACCTATTAGAAACATCTTATAAAAGGCTCAGTAAGCACAGTTGCATTGTAAATCATCAACGTCTTTGCTTTACGAAACCTTATCCAGTAGGTAAGTGATTGATTTTTTATGTCAGTCGTATTCAAAATAGATTTTTGTACTTCTAACTAATATTATGGATCGAAAAGTGAGTTTATTACGCTTTCATCGTCTAAATAAATCAATCGCTGGGTATAAAAAAAATACAGGGGTTCAAAAAACTACTATTAGATTATATTTGTTTACGAAAAGTATTGCTATCTTATTGTTTTGTTTTTTTTTTTCTCAGACAATAATGATGCGATTGCTGCTGCTGATCTATCTACTTGCCGACAGTCTAAGATTATCTTTTTCTTTCTACTATTATTTTACACAAAATCTTCTAATGATTAGTAATTCTTCAATAACACCAACGACAAAAACGGTTTCCTTTCGACAAGCAAAAAAACAACCCCTACCGTTGCCATTTCCAGTACCTCTGTTTCCAGGCCTTCCTAGAATAGGGTATATACATGGCATGCCACCAGATATATCCGGTTCCATGTCATCTGTTCCACCAGAAATATCAGGTTCCACGTCACCTCTCAACTCTTCCCAAGGGATGCCCAATTCCGTAACAATACCACCCACGACCCATACGCTGCCCATGATAGTTTTGCCTTTCTACTCACATGGTTACAATCCCTACCAAAACCCACCTCGCTACAACGTACATTTTCCTAAGCAATCACATAAAAAGCGATATCACGTTTCATCAGAAACTGACAGTTTTGATGATTCTGATGATGGATCTGATTCCTATGGTTCTAATAATAGCTGGTGGCGAAAGACATTGAAGAAATATAAGAAAAGTAAGAAGTATGGAATATATAGACGATTCAACAGATTCAAGACACTGAAGAAATAGGCACTAAGAAAAGGAAAGCGGATACGCTGACGGTATGTTGTTGTTGAGAAAACATAACTAAAAAATAAGGCCAGTTATTTTTTTTTGATCAATGGAGGTAGAGGGACACATAGTCCAAGAAAAGACTTCAAATAGAATTAAAAGAGGCCTCAGTTGAACCTGACGGAAAAAAACTTCAAATGGAAGAATCTCAACAGAACCAGAAATCAAGAATTTAAGCATAAAAATACAAATTATGCATAGGTACATACATTTATAACATAAATACTCTAAATAGTAGAGATAAAAAAAACCGACTTCAACAAAAAAAACTATTCCATAAAAGACTTATATATGGTTTTCTCATGGATGCCATTGTCAGAACTGGACCAAATTGAAATGGGACCACACGGGAAGCACCAGCTTTCAAATAAAAAAACAATCATTAAAATCAGTTCACCCAGTCGAGAATTCTGAGGTAACAAACATAAAAAAAAGAAAAACATACAGTCGAATTGAGAACCTCCTCCTTTTTTGAAGTCGGTTAAAAAGGTTTTAAGCAATTTATGAACAGTTAGAGATGAATGAAATTAGAATAAAGATGTCGTTGTATTTTTTTTTTTTTTGAATAGCATGAACGCAGGTTACGAATCAACTATTATCTTATCTGTGACGCAGGTGGAATGGAATGTAAGGTACAACAATTACATTTATAATAGCTAAAAAAGTATCTTACTTGTCTCATTTCCATTCTTATTTCTTGTAAAAAGAAAGAAATGCATTTGTTTTATATCAACTGTTCATACTCCGTAATGTTTGCTGTACAACAATCAGAGATATATTTTTAAATAATTTTAGTCAATATTAATCGTTAAAAAAGCAAAAAAACAACAATTATGCTTTCTAACCCAAAATCTTTTGTGTTGCCAACTTTTCTGTAAATTATTAGCCAGTAATATGGGAAAAATTTATAGAATCTGCATTGTGTGTATTAATTACATATTTGAATCTTCTGAAAGTAAACATAACAGACCATTTGATGTAGTTAGTTCATACTGTGTGGATCGTAATAATAGTGATTCAGATTAATATTTTTTTTACATATATGTAGATACAAATATTTTATACATAAATAACAGATAGACAGACGCGGCGGGGGACATTGTTTTATAAAATGTAGTGATAATACGTAGTGATAATAAAACTTAATTAAGTTTTTAAGTAAGTAGAAAAAAACATAACTGGGAAGTTTTATAGTTTTTTAAAAAGCCTACTGAAAATGAATGTACGATAAAATTAGTGTATTTCCTAAGGTACAAATACTATTTATATACTAAAACTAAAATGGTAAAGTTTCAAATCGGTTCAACAATTATAAGTATATTAAAATCGACTCAAAATATTGTAAAGATTGAAAGAAGAAGAAAAGCTCAAAATATGTCAAAACTTAGATAAAGCCTAAAAAAACTTAGTTAAACAAAATATGTGAAAGTCATAAAGGAGTTAATGATTAACCTCATATTATTAAAATGCTAATTATTAATTTTCTATTTTGACTAAATTTAAAAAGATAAGGTATCATTTTGGTTGTATGATTGTTTTTGTGTGTATGTTATGCGATATTTTATTCAATTGTAAATATTATAGATTTTCATAATTCTTTATTAATTAAATATTTTTACAAAACAAATATGCTTTTACATACAATAACAATAACAATTAATATGAATTAGTAATATTAAAATATACCTAGTTTGTTTACTATATTAAAACGCAGCTAGGGACGCACCCGAGCGAAGCCAGGGTAAGTCGCTAGTATATGTAGCTAGTGTAATGATGTATAGTAGTTTTTAATTCTATCAATTCGTGGAACACCTTAGACTCACAGAAATTATGGGGTAAATTTTGCTCACACGGTATCCCTAATTACGGTGACGTTTTTTTCTGTTGTCTCTTTCGGCGGCACGCTTTGCAGGTGTATAAAGTATTCTCTGTCTACGCTTTTACCGGACTCACTCAAGGCAACGACAAATGATTTTGACAACTTTGACATTTGACATAAGCTTAATATTCACGACAATTCACGTCAATTGCCGCGTAACGTTAGGACGTGCGCATTTGTGCATGATAAACTTTAAATATACATGAATTGCCGGTTTTATTGAAAAAGTATTGTAGAAAATGGACGTTGTTGTAGAATTTATTTCTAAGCAATACTGTGCCAATTCTGTGGGTGATTAAAGTGTATATTCATGTGATTTAGTGTGATTGTGTTGTGTAAACGTAGGACCTTCTTGATAACAATTTCAAAGTTCTTGTGTTTTTTTAAAATGGATGCGTCTGAGAATAAGGATTGGAAAAGGAACGTGGGTTTTCCAATCAATTATAGTTCTACAAGCTCTGATGATGATTTGTAAGTGTTAATTTAGTTATCGTGCTATATAGATACGGTTGCGTTCATTTGCCGCCGGAAAACTTTTTAGATTGCTAATCTTTTGTACTGATTGACCTATGAACATTATTATGTTTATTTAGTAGTTATGTTTTTCATTCACATGTTCGGAACAACTCTTTATGACTTTCATAAATACCGCATTCCTAGATGTACACTTAGTGTTATTACAGAACCTGCCTTAAGTTCGACATAGATTGTCTTCAACTATCTACTCAATTATTTTATATA
Organism: Euplagia quadripunctaria; assembly: GCA_963859945.1. NCBI lineage: Eukaryota > Metazoa > Arthropoda > Insecta > Lepidoptera > Erebidae > Euplagia > Euplagia quadripunctaria. The sequence goes on along the minus strand of OY982571.1, from coordinate 437,265 downwards.
TTACATAACCATCCTCAAACTCATTTAAAGAAAACAATGCTTGAGTAGAAATTAAAATACTTATTATTTAAAAAACAATGTCGACATTTGAACACCGTGTTAAAATAAAAAACAAAATTTTAACTTGTGTACAGCATTACACAGTGACAATTATCAGTGATTCTTGATTGATGTTTAAAATTCAAACTTATTCTAAAACGAATACAAATAATAAACCTGTTCTTATTAACCAGAATTTAACTATGTATATTGTGCCATTATTGCAATTTAATATAACCTAAAAATAGATAACAGAAAACAGACACTAAAAGTTATAAAACTCTGTGTACATACAATAATTATGTTTGTAAGAATGTCAAACACAGTCAGTGTCTAGTCGAATTGTAACATTTTCTAATCTGGGTGCTAATGTAGTCAGCTGATTCCAATTCCAGTGTAGAAGATGGGCATTATGTAGCTCTCTAGCAGATATGTTATAGAAGAACTATTGGTCATTGACTAGCCAAACCCATAGCCAGCTAAGCACGACTCACACCACTGGTAGTACTAGTAATTTTTTTTATACCACATACCAATATGGTATAAACAACAAGCTTACGGCCCGCCTGATGGTAAACGGTTACCGTGGCCTATGGACACTTGTGATATGCATAATTTGCAGAGGACTCGCATGCACATTACCATTTAGAAACCAACACACTGCTTTCTTAAAGAACTGTCAGCTATATGCCTTAGCTGGAGCATTTGATGGAGGAAATTCCTCTCCATACCGTACGCGACGATTGCCTTATCATCTTACCATGGTGGGGCTTTGCTTGTTTGCTAACTTATTTGTGTTAAATAGGATGTATTACCTACATTACAGCTCTACTAAACAACATTTGTACAATGGATTCTAGAATGCAGACAAACATATTTAGATAAATTTTTTTGGAGACATAATGCGGGTGTTACTTGGGATAATATTTGTAAGGTATGACTATTAAGTGAACTCTCGTCTTGTGACCATAGTCAGTGCAATTCGGTTGAAACATTGGTTAATTAACAAGGTATTGTGATTGAAGTCCCGTTTTACACGTCTAGTATGTAAGAAAGTTTAAAAACACTTTTTTTAATACTAATGCATATATTATACACATAGAAGCATCCGGACCAATGCAAAATAGACATAATATTTATGCATACAAATTTTGGCATTGAGTGGGAATCAAACATGCAACCTAAACCCTATTATATAATTGTAAGTATTAGTAATTTATGATATGATAGAAGTACTTCACATTGCATGGTACGTTTAATGCCAGCTTTTAAACATTAGATTAGGTTATCAGCAATTAATGTTATCAGCCATTAGTAAGGCATGTCATACCCAGTAATGCTCAATCAAGATTAAAGTAAACAATGTGTGTTTGAACATATGCACATTAAGAGATCAGTATTAATTCGCTTTATATGTCGAAATTATTCTTAGAAAAGTACTAAAAAAAATTCTTATTTATAAATTTCTGTTTAAACCGGGGGGGGGGGGGGGAAGGTGAGGCCTATAAAAATCTCACTAAAATTAATTGTGAACAGATTAGGACATTGCATTACATAATCTATAGATGTATACACAGATGGCGCAATGGTTTAAGTGGTCACCTCCCCATTACGCCGCGCCACACGGGACAGAAATTTGTGTGATCCACAAATAGTTATCCAGAGTCTGGGTGTTCTTTGTGTCCATTGTTTAAATGTTTGTGAAGCCCCCCGTGACACAAGAATATTCCTAATGCAGGATTTGTCTTTTTAAGAAGAGTCTTTTTTTTACTATATGCATCTAGATGTTGAATGTATGTACGTTGTTGTCTGAAAGTACCAAAAATTTTTGAAATTCTCTACTTGTTCTGGTTAATCTCTGGAATGTGTTGACCTATTTCCACCGGACTGGCAGATAGCTGATGTTATATAAAGTAACTTAGGCCACTTGTATTTGGATAAAGAATGTGGGTTCTGCTTAAAAACCATCATTATATGTACATGCAAGCAAGCTACAGTGAGCACAGTTAGTAAAATAAACTTGCCCAAATAAGAACCTTTTAAAGTTAGTAGTATAGTAAAAATATTTTCAGATAAATCTTTGTGTATCTAAATCTTACATAAAAGCTTATTTCATTCACCTTTTTATAGTTTAATAATTATCTGTTGTGATGGAAAAATATTGCATGTGCCCAAGGCTACATACCTGCAAGGCATGTAAGAATAAACGAAAGTACATATAACTTGTAACAATAATAGTAATATTTTTGGTAATTGTTGACAGCACTACAATTTCTGATCAAATTGTAACTGCTCGACTGCAGAAGAAATTTAACCACATTATTACCGTGACATAGTAAAATATTTAGGACCACCTTACAAACTAATTTAATCAAATACAATTATTAAATTGGTTTGATTGCAACTTACTTACTTGGTTAAAAATATATACTTTTTGTCAGATTGAGTTCTCCTTAGTTAACTGAAGAAGTGGATAATACTTAGTTATAATATATGATTAGTGTAGTGCATTGCAACCTGATCATGAGGAGCAGGCTAGTTATAACTCACATGCAAAATTCCTTATTTATTTTTTATTAAGACCCTAGTTCCACAAGTGTGGAACTAACTGCAGAATACCAACAAGGTTGGTACGCTGCAGTCAGGAAGTCAGGACAACGTTCATCATAGTGGGTAGTTGACTTCCTTTCTTCATTTACAGTTGTGAGCTGCCTTAGGAGGGCAAATATATGTAATGTTTTTTACAGTCCTTCAGATTTCAAAATGAATTACGTATTCCAGAAGTGATATATATATATATATATCTATAAATATAGTGTGTGTTCCGATATACACTGAGAGCACTGTAAAGTGTGACATCAATTTAGTATACTGCAAAGCTGTTCCTTTATAGTTAGCTGTACTGGTTACTGTTTAAAACGGAATGCAGTCCAGTATACTATCAGTAGTCAATTCAAGCCAATTGTCAAATCGCATAATAAAAGTGACAGTGACAGCCATGTGACAGCACTGAGAGCACCTTACCTCGAAAACTCCAGTGCTCACAGTAAAAAATGGCGACGTTTATGACGTCATATTTCCCTACGATACTGCAGCAGTATACTGTCAGTCTTTAACGGAACGAATTTCTCCACAGTACGAGCACTGAACAGTGCTCGCAGTAATATCGGAACATACCCATAGTATTGAAACACAAATCATGGATCCGGATGAGAGGAAAGGTTTCTGGAGTTTTTTGACTGCACGGATGGCGTAATGGTTTAAGTGGTGACCTCGCCACTACGCCGCGCCGAGTGTTGTGGGTTCAAATCCCACACGGAACAAAAATTTGTGTGATCCACAAATAGTTGTCCGGAGTCTGGGTGTTCTTTGTGTCCGTTGTTTGAATGTTTGTGAAGGCCCCCGCAACACAGGAATATTCCTAATGCGGAGGCTGCATTTAAAAAAAAAGAAATTACGTAAGTATACTACTCTGTCAAGGAGTACCGGGAAAAGGTCAATTAAACACAAAATGTTAACTATTCTTCCAAATTTATTGTATCGCCTTCAAAGTATATGTTGTATTATTTCTGAAGGGGCCTACCCTTCAGAAATAATACACTTACGCCAACGAATAATTCAGTTATCAAAACATTTTTTAAATGCCTTTTCCGGAATCGACTTCAGTTCTCGCCGCGAATTCTCTTTAATATCTTCTATCGACAAAAAACTCAAATTACCACTTCGAGGTACCCCCTCGAAGTGGTAATTTGAGTTTAGGAAAGAGAAAAAAGTCGGCCGGAGCCATATCCGGTGAATACTGTAGTTGTTCGATGGTATTTGTTGAGTTTTTGGTAATAAATTCGTTCACAATGATGGGCTTGTGCGATGGCGCGTTGTCGTGGTGTAATATCCAAGATTTTTCTTTCCACAAATTTGGCCCTTTTCGATGAATTTGCTTTCTCAAACGCCGCATAACGCTCAAATAATATTCTTTATTAACAGTCAGACCTGGGCAAGAATTCTGAGTGCACAACACCTCGATAGTCAAAGATAACAGTCAAGTCAGTTTTGATTGACTTTGTCGTGGTTTTTTCGGTTTCGGCTCCGTTGGAAGTCGCCATTCCGAAGTTTGTTGACTAGTTTGCATTTCAAACTCGCAGTAAACCCATCTTATATCACCAGTAACAATGCGTTTTACGAATGTAGGGTCGGAATTGACTCGGTCTAGCATGTCTTCAGACTTTTACGCGATTGAGTTTTTGAAGAAAATTCAGATCTTTTGGGTCTAGTCGAGCGGCAACGTGTTTCATGCCCGTCGCTCATCGTTTAAAATGATACGAATCGATTCGTGAGCCAGAAAGTACAGCGGCTGCCTCTTAAATACACTCCATACGCACAAGTTTTTGATAAAGTCGATTCACCGTAAACTTTCTGTAACATTTTCACCGACTCTGAACATGAAATTTCATTTGCAATGCAAAATTTGAGACAAACTCTTTGTTCGATTTTTTATCCATTATAAAAAAAAAACCGGACAAGTGCGAGTCTGACTCGCGCACCGAGGGCTCCGTAAGCAAACAAACTTGTATGTAGATAGTACGTCCATCACGGGAATCAATTCTCGAAGACTTTTGCCTTCCTTTTTTTAAAAGACAAACTTAACTTTGCGGTTGCGATGTACGACAAAGTCAACAATCCAACCGCAAAATATAAGTTTGTAATCACAAAAACTATTTTTTTATGTGATATAACAACAAATCAACTACTTTCGGATTTTTTCCTTTACTTATGCTATCAGACATTGCTTCTTACCAAATTTCATGATTCTAGGTCAGTGGGAAGTAGTACCCTATAGGTTTTAATTAACTTGCGAAATGTGCAAATTGGTTAAAATCTAAGGCTTAATGCCCGTATCTTTTGATTGCGTTGACGAAGCTTCTTAAGCTTGATTTTTTTACAGCTTCAAGGGACCGCTAAAATAAATATTTGGTGTTAATTTCAACTTGTTGCCTTCACGAGTTCCTGAGGAAAAGGGTCTTGACAGACACACAGACAGACAGATAGATATAACAATAAAATAAAAGTCTTTCGATTTTTTTCTTTATTTGTGCTATGAGACCTTGCTTCTTACCAAATTTCACGATTCTAGGTCAATGGGAAGTACCCTATAGGTTTTGATTTACCCGCGAAATGTACAAATTTGATCAAATATAGGGCTTAAGTGGCCGTATCTTATGACTGCGTTGACTTAGAAGCTTGATTTTTTCACAGCTTTAAGAGACCGCAGACCTATGTACTAATTTCAACTTGATGCGTCTACGGGTTCCTGAGAAAAAGGTCTTGACAGACAGATAGACAGACGGACAACAAAGTGATCCTACTCGCACTTTAAAAACAACTCTTGAGATGAGCTTAGGAAATTGAGTACTGAAAACAAACTAAATAACAGATATTGCTCAAACTTTGCGCCAATGTAGAAAACAGTTGTGCCAACTTAACCACAAAAATAATTATTTGAACTGAATTTGGAATTAGAATTCCCGATACTTTTTTGACACAATGTATACTAAACTGTAATACACACACACACACACACACACACACACACACACACAAATATGTAACATATAATATGTACACGTAACGCAGTCAGGTTTATCACTATCTTTCTCGATAGTCTTAAAATTATCTGATAACAAATATAAATAACATGAAAGGAGATTGTCCGAAATTGGCCACTCGTGAACAGGCTGCTTCGAGAAAAACAAATGTACCAATATTTTTATTTTAGATAATGTATACTAATAAAAAAGTAAAAGTAAAACCCTATATCCTTAACTAATAGTAGGTAATAATTGGCCTCCAAGATTTGTTTATAAGTGAAGCTAATAAAAACGTGTTAAAAAAACCGGCCAGGTGAAAGTCGGAATCGTACACGAAAGGTTCCGAGAAATCGTACAAAGTTTAATAAAAACGCCCATTGTACTTACCGCCTATCATTACTGTTTCTAAATATGTGTATGTCTATTTTTAAACTGGTGTACAGTTAAGAATTTTCTTTCTAGGTACCGATCAATGTACTGTTTTTTAGGGCTCCGTACTAACTAGAGGATGTCAATGGAACCCTGATACTAAGCCTCCGCTGTCCGACCGTCTGTCTGTCAGCTTGTATCACATGTATCGTAGTATGTACTGTTGAAATTTACAGTGTTGTATATATCTATTGCCGGTATTATAGCAAAAAAAAAGTGTTTGTGCAATTCACACACGGCAGAAGTGAAACTTCAGGAAAGTAGCCTACGAGAGAATGAGAAATAGAAAGTAAAATGAGCACAAATAATTTACTACTGTTAAAAAATTTAATTTTAGTTAATTTATATAAAAGTTATTGGTAAAATTAACACAGATCTGTTAAATAATTAACATAAATTAATTAACCAACGAATTTTAATACGCAAATGTACAAAAATGACACCACGTTGACATTGACGCAAAAAGCAATAAGATAAAAATAAAAATGAAGGGGGCCCCATATAAGAAACTTGTTCGTTTTTGTTAAACTTTGTACGATTTCTCGGAACCCTCCGTGTACGATTTCAGCCAAGTGAAAGCACTTAGCCGGTTTTTTTAAACACGTTTTTATTAGCTTCACTTATAAACAAATCTTGGAGGTCAATTATAACCTACTATTAGTTAAGGATATACGGTTTTACTCACGTGTATATTTCGGGGATACCCGACTAGTTTCGGACCCGACGGGGGCCCTTTGTCATGGGGTGAGGCGTCCTACCGTGTCGGTTGCAGGCGCCGTATATCCTTAACTAATATGAATACCACTCACGAAAGTTTTTATTCGAATATAACCTACAAGCTGTTGACTGTGACTACGTTTACGTGGAAATTTAGGACTAATTCGAGACAATAATCTATCTCTGTGCCAAATTTCATCCAGATCCGTTAAGCCGTTTTTGCGTGAAATGTAACAAACATAGGTTAAGGTTTAAATAAGTTACCTATCCTACAAACAAGGATCTACAAATTATGTTTAACCTACTCGCAACTTATAAAATAACCACAGATCACTCATGTACAAAAAAAAAACAGTCGGTCGTAGGACTGAACGTCAGAAGTGAAAATATAACTTCACAATGTATTTGCATATACATACACACACACACACACATCTGTATAAATATAATTAGGTTAAAAATAAAAAGTAGGTAATAACATATCTAAATGTATACATAGGGTACACTGGAAGTTCTGCGCTCCTGGCAGCTCATAAATGTTTGAATTTCAAATGTTATATTTTTTTAAATATAAGAAGCTCGGCTCCGTCTTACGAATTTTCGATCAGGTCACGGGTCCTGACGCGAGTATAACATTTTTTACCCATCCCAAAAAGTGAACAACGCTGCTAAAGAAGTTTTCACTTCAAAAAAACAATGCTAGTTAAAAACAAAACAAGTCACCAGCTGCTCAAACGAAGTTCCGTAAGTAGTATTACTATTTAAGTGATACATAAGTGACACATAAACAGTAATGGCCGCCGACTCGTCTGTCATCTGGCTTGACAGTTGCGTGAGACGGAACACAAAAATAATAATTATTATAACAAACCATAAAATATTAATTAAATACATTGTAAAATGTAATAATATTACTAATTGTTTCGCTATTTTATGATATTATTTGATTTGATATTATTTTTGTGATGCTTTTGTTTAAAGGCTCATACGTACGTACATACGTAGCTCGTACAAATGAAGAGAACGAAAAGTCAATATCATGACTTTATACGGAAATAATGCGTAGCAATTGTTAATTTACTGTTTTTATTTAAATAATAATTCCGGATACGAAAATAAAATTCCTGAAGTGAAAAGGTTGTAAAAAATAATAAGAGAATATTTTTTTATATTATTTTGATTTTGCAACATGAAACATTGCTAGACCACTTTTGGTCAAGATCCTTTGGCGTCCAGCTGCACACAGGTGGACTTAGCTAAGTCAAATCTTGAGCTTCAATTTATCGTTAGCTATCGGATTTGTGTAAAAAAATCGACTTTTAAAATTTATGAATTTATATTTTTATATAGCAAACATTGTTGCATTAAAAAAAAACAACAATTTGTGTCTAAATTTATTCTAGCATGTTGTATTTTCTTATAGATCTCAATTATTTTGTCGGCGACGTCGAAACATAAATGTGAAAATGGGAGCCGAGTTCAATTTTAAGAATATACGTGGTTATGTTCTTAAAATTGAACTCGGCTCCCATTTTCACATTTATGTTTTTGATATCTTACACAATATATTAAGGAATACATTAATAACATTTTTTTCTTTAATTGGTAGCCCGTTTTCGTCTTTCAGCTCTTTGTTCTTGGGGCACCTTGATTAAAATAAAATGGCGAGAAAACTTAAAAACTATTACTTTAAGTCATGTAACCAGAAAGGGGAAACTTCTCAGCGTAGCTGCATCAACACCCGGTTCGATAAAGTGACGTCAATACAACAATACAATATAAGGCCGTCAATATTTGGAACGGTGAATTAAGATCCTCAGTTTTAATAACTAATAATGAAGTAAGTTTAGTTTTGTAGTAAGTCTTGCACTTAATATATTATTATTTGTCGGAAGATAAATTAGTGTAGGTGAGTTTATCCGTTAAAAAAATCTCTCACCCACTTTTTTACGGGATAATTAGGAAAAAAATTTAGAAATAGCAGAGTATATTTTTGGAGCGCAAATTTCCACGGAACCTATGTGAAAAAAATGTGAAAAGGTCCGAAAAAGACAGGTTTGATAAAACAAAAAATTGTATAAAATAGTGCTCGAGAAGACGAATAAATTTTACACAAAAAATAAAAACCGCCGAAAAAGGCCCTTTTTTGAACATTCAATTACAAAGCTTCTAATGGTCCTAGGAACTTCTTTCTGGCCTTAGATTGTAGGTATTAGTGATACCCGGCTATGATAAAAAATTTAGTGAAAAACTGTTTGTCAGTTTTGCCACAATTTGCAAAAACGCAAAAAAGGTGTTATATACGCGCTGACGTCCACCAAATTCTTGATTCTTCTGGGAAGAGAACTCCCTTAAATTGATCTGCTGTCCATATTAAATGTTGTCGGGCAAAGTCAACTCTCGCTATTTTGTGACCTGTGGTAAGTTGTGGAACTTGAGCTGGTCAAAATGCTCTCAAATCCCTTTTTGCTAACATTTTTCTTATTGTTCCTACACCTACACTTACATCTCGTACCTCAAACAAGCAGCGACGAGCCCTAGAAGCTGTTGTTTCGGAGAATGTCCGAGACGATGTAAATATCATTTTTTTCTAGTGTCTAGCCTTCTTGTGCAGAAATTGGTCTGCGTGTAACGTCGGATAGCGTCTTGTATGGTGGTATGCGGATATCGAATCAGATGCTGACTAAACCCAGTCTTTGCGAAAGCCACAGTCCTGGTTTCTCCAGCTCTATCCAGCGGCATTTTATTGATAAAAAGGAAACCACTACACACCAAACCTTCATTTTAGCCAAAAGAAAAAAATAATTACAACGTTACAAAACAAAACGAGCGGTGAGAATCTTAAATTTCAACTGAACTGATTAATGTGAAACAGATACGTCAAGATGAGATAAATACTGGTATAATTATTTTATTTATTGCAGAACTACCTACCCACTTAAAAAAGTACATCTAGTAATCTTAACATAGACGCGTTATGTATGCAATTTTAGAGCAGTTTACGGAGGCACATTTTGCCTCTGAGTGTATATATAATAGTTTAAAATAACGAAAATAATATTCCACTACGTAGTACATTTAAATCGATGCACTTAACAGTTAATGTGGTAGATGACTGTAAAGTCAAATCAGTATCTTTTTAAGAAATATCAATACGGCAGCTTCGTTACATTCTTGTACGAAACATTAAGACATAACGTCGTGTTTTAGTGTTTTCGAATTATGTACTAATGTTGATTTGACAATTAAAAAAATAAATTAATTTTTTTTTATAAAAAATTTACGGCCAATCTTCGCAGTATTATTGTATGTTGAATTGCCTGACTTAGATCAAATAGAAGGGCCTGTTGCTCTAGTGGTTAGTGACCCTGACTGCTGAGCCAGAGTTCGTGGGTTCGATTTCCAACCAGGACAAATAATTGTGATGAGCATGATCATTTGTTCTGTGTCTCGGTGTGATTGATCTATAATATGTATGTATTTAGAAATATTTAAGTATGTTTATCAGCAATCTGGTTACCATAGTACAGGCTCTGCTTAGTTTGGGATCAGACGGCAGTGTGTGAGATATGTCAAGGTATTTAAAAAAATATATTTGGAACATAGGAATATACGCAGTGAAAATATTGGAAAGTTAGGTCGTGAAATGCAAAGAAACAATACATATAATAACCTCTCTAACAATCCCCAAGTTCTTGTACAGACCTAAGTTTATTCACATACTAAACATGTTTTTTTAACACACTGTTATCATATTCACTTGTAAGTACTTGTAACTATGTAAAAAAATCTTGTAAGTCAGTTTCCACTTCGAATAATGTATCGGAATGAAACTTTGTACTTACGTATATGTAGTTCGAATAACAATATAATAATTGTGCATCTTGGAGCTGATGTGGTGATGCCAGGAGCCAGGAGTTGGATAGTGGAACTCTTCAGTGCCCTCGAGTTTGGGTTTTTGGTTTGTAGAGTCCAACAGATGGTCTGATGATGAAGCCACAAAGTGAATAGTCTCTAGTATAACTCGTTTTTACTTTTTAATTCTGTTCGCTATTAAATCGTGTTGTTTTAGTTTTTCTAAACTATATATTTAATTATTTCTGTGGCACCCCTGACAATATAATAGTAAACCCTTTTTACGTTTTTTTCCTATATATTCCTCATAAGTTGAATCAATCAAGGTTGTGTATCGAGACGTAACAATATCGCAACGAAGCCGGGGAAGACCCACAGAGGCTTCCGACGGACGACGGCGGCATATTAAAATACCCGTGCTATTTATATATATGGATGTACTTACATAGATACAAAATAATCGTGACAAAACGTTTAGTGGACACAATGAATTTATATTTTTTGTTTATGAGCCTGAAATTAGGGTTGCCACCCGTACTATAACATATAGTATCGTACTATATTTTGATCAATTGTACTATATATTATATAGAATAATAATACAGTACGAAAAATACTATATTTTATTTCCAACTCAACTGTCGCCATTTTACCTGAAACTGGAACACACTGGAACTGTTTGTAACGCCTTCACGCCTTATCTACTCCACCGATCATCGTTAAGGTGTGGCGACAAGTTGTCAATGTACAGAAAAAAGACATAGGGTACCTATGATCCAGAAAAAAAATTGTTCCCGAGGAATGGAAAAAATACTTTTAGACAGCGATTAACGTAATGTGAAAGATAAGAACGATATATGTGTAGGTTCTATTTTTTCCTGAAGTTCAAAAAGTATCTACTTACTATATTTTTTGCAAATTAAAAAAAACTTTATTTTTCCCAAAAAAACCTGGCAACCCTACCTGAAACCAAAGAATATGTTCAAATATATTTTTTCTAATATTAACTGTAACTGAATTGAAATATGAACTGTATTGGATATTGTTACAAACATTTTTATTTAAAAAAAAATGTCATTTACCCGTATCCCGAACTCCTATAAACAATGAAGTTATTAACCTTTTTTGTTTATAGGGTTTATGGGGCTGCACTGTAGCTAAACATTTTGTGTATCAAAATTATCCAGCTAAGCATAATTTCTGCGTACAATATGTAAAATTAAATTAAAGCAGCTTACTTTTTTCCGGGCCAATGACTTCTCAACTGACTTCGTCTACATTTTTGAAATTTATGTTAAAATAACCCATACTGATTTTATTACCCGTTATTTAACACAAAGATGATTGCTTTTTAACGCAGAGTATTTGTAATATTAGTGAGATTTTATTGGACGTCATCCAACAGGGATGACGTCCAATCTCACTAATATTATAAATGTGAAAGTTTCGATGGATGGATGAATGTTTGTTACTCTTTCACGCAAAAACCACTGAACCGATTGCAATGAAACTTGGTATGTATATAGCTGGAGGCCTGGATTAACGCCTAGGCTACTTTTTATCCCGAAATTCCCACCGGATCGGGACTTACGCAGGTGAAACCGCGGGGCGCTGCTAGTATCTAATAAATGTAAATTTTCCTTGTAGCGTTCCGTCGAGAAATGAGTGCAAATTTACTGTTTCTTCATAAAAGAGGAAAAATCAGGCGTTCTCTACAAACTCTCGTCACCGACAGCAAAAGTAAAATAAAGAGGAAATATATTTTCAATCACTGAAAGGGCATGACTCTAGCATGCAGATACAAAAAGAATTTTTGAATTTTATTGTTCTTAAATTGTTGCATTTTATAGCATTAAGTTATTCTTGAATTCGTTGAAGCTCATCGCAGGCGTAGAAAAACGACGTATTTGATTTTTTGACGATTTTTGGTTTTTGACATAAGCCTACTGAAAACATTATACTTTATCATAAAACAAAACATTTTTCAAAACTCATACACACAGTAACATTTTCAGATTTCATTAACAGAAACAGCCGTTTTCAAAATATTACGTAAAACATCATTTGAAAACGTAAAGTTATCGTTTTTATACGACGACGACGAGCTATGTGCTATATAATCAATAAGCAATAAAAAGTTATTAATCGACCACGTCACACCTATTATAGTCCAGGTTGCGAGGTTGACTTTGACATCTGACATTTAACCTAATTATACATTTAATTTCACCATGACGTCGTACAACACCGGCGGCTTCATTAACTTATAAACGCGACGTGTTATCAGTGTCTACTGATATCAACGCGGTACGTTTGTGACGTGATAAATACCTGCAGAAGGCCAGATGAGAGAGGTTATATTCCTTAAACTACTACTCAGTAGGTATCTTAAAGGCTATTAAATGAGCACGAGCACCTAGATAAATATTTATATTCGCCACTGCCGTAATGACTGCTAGACGAATTGTACGTATGCGTTATACAATGAGACTATAGTGAGTATGAACACGGGAATATTATAGACTAGCAGCGCCCCGCGGTTTCACCCGCATAAGTCCCGATCCCGTTTGAATATCGGGATAAAAAGTAGCCTATGCGTTAATCCAGGTCTCCAACTATCTACATACCAAGTTTCATCGCAATCGGTTCAGTGGTTTTTGCGTGAAAGAGTAATAAACATCCATTCATCCATCCAAACTTTCACATTTATAATATTACTAGCAACCCGCCCCGGCTTCGTACGGGTACAAATTATACACGTAAACCTTCCTCATGAATCACTCTGTCTTTTAAAAAAAACCGCATCAAAATCCGTTCAGTAGTTTTTCAGTTTATCGCGAACAGACAGACAGACGCGGCGGGGGACTTTGTTTTATTATATGTAGTGAAGATTTTTATAATATGATTTTATTTTCATCATTAGCTCAGCTACATGATATGATGATGATTCTAAACGCAAAAACCTCATAAAGAAATGAAAAGTAAACAGAAACACTATTCGTTCCTACAATTTTCGAGGGTTTCTCTCAATTTTATAAGGGTCCCATCATCAGATCCTGACTTCCTTGACATGGGACCACCCTTGAGGTTCCTTATCTAACAAAAAAGAAAAATCAAAATTGTTTCGGCCCGCCAGCCACTCTGCCCCCGCTTTTTAAATCTCTGATATTTTCTAAGATATTCATTTTAATAATATACTGTTAAGGGCAATTTTTTATGTACATAAAATGCACAACGTATCTAATGTATTTAATTGGATAAGGAATAATACTGTATTGTTTAAAATAGTTTGATAAATAACCCATATTTTTTTTGTAATATGTAAAAGATAAAAATGGTTACTGTGGGTCCTTATCCTTAGGAGATAAACATATACCATCGCGGACTTTTTTATTGATCTTTTTTAAGATATACAATTCCGTAGTACATTAATTTGATATATCTCGTAAGGTTTAGCCAGCGTTTGCAATGTAAGCGCATAAAAATATGTTTGTTACGACATGACATTACAAATCTTTAAATTTCTCGACTTTTCTCTACAGTAATATGCATGTATACTACATATAAACCATTCTCTTGAATTAGTCTGTCCATACGTGAAAACCGCATGAAAATCCCTATCCCTTTTTCCGTTTATCGCGAACAGACAGACGCGGCGGGGGACTTTGTTTTATAATATGTAGTGACGATAATTGTTATTTTCCTCGCTAGATTAAATCTGTAATATCTTCGAAAATATTCATTTAAATTGCATGCTGCAAAGGGCCATATTGATCTATATTAAATGTACAATGTATTTAAGGTACTTAATTGGACAAGGATTAATGCAGTATTACTTAAAATCGCTTCGTGAATAAGCCATTATTTCTCGTAAAAAGTAAAGGATATAAAATGGTTATTGTGGGTTATCCCTAAGAGATAGACATATACCATTGCGGACTTTTTTGTAGACCTTTTTCTGGTGTACAATACTGTAGTACATTATTTTGATTTATCTCGTAGGGTTCAGCCAGCGTTTGCAATGTAAGCGCAAAAAAATGTGTTTATTTACGACATCACATTAGAAACCTCTAAAATTATCAGTATTTCTCTACTATATTATGCGTGTATTATACCTTCCCCTTGAATCACTCTATCTATTAAAAAAAACCGCATCAAAATCAGTTTTAAAAATCTAAGTATACATAGGGACAGACGGCCAGCGGGAAGCGACTTTGTTTTATACTATGTAGTGATATAGTGGGATAATATTACCGTGGAATAGACGTCACGCAATGATGCGCGAGCGCAAGCACAATGTCGTTGGTTATGGATTGAATTATGTGGTAAACAAAATTCCACATTCCAAATATTTTTAAAATTTCAGTATTAGAGCTGGCATTCTAAATTTAAATCTGAAACAATTTATTTTTTGCGTTCGCGTTTGTTTAAGACCTTGTTTACACTTTTATTCCTTTCAATGATAAAGGTTGAATATTTTTATATTAAAGCCTTCTTTCTATTTAGTGTACAATTCGAAATGTATTTATGCGAGAGACTGGTGTTTGTACTGGGAGGCCTGTCTTACATCGCCAGGTTCTCCAGGCTCTGGACAAGTGGATTTGGTGGTTTGTGGTTTGCACCTTTTAATTAAGATAGTATTATAGATAATAAATAGGGATATAGTGTACCTTTCTGCTAGCTAAGCTAATAATTGGCATGTTTTTCATAAGTTTGAGTATCTATATGGTTTTTTCATAAGAAAGAAACATTTGGATTTCTTTAAATTGGTGTCTTTATTATATTTATGAGTAGCAGTTCTTTGAAACCGCACGATACCTATACATATAATTGTATTAAAATGAAATGTCAGCCCTAAAATAAAACTTAATAAATAGCAGTACAGGAAAAAAATTAATTGTGTCATAGTTTTTTTCTAGTTTAGCTTTAACTAAAAAACTTTCATTCATTCATTTTTTATCTCGATATTCTCATTTCGTCTTTCCTCCTTCCACCAGCGACACCAAAGACGTGGTCTTCAGAAATCCTCGCCAGACGTCCAAGTATCTGCTTGCCGACTGCGGGGATGGGGCTGAAGCCGACCTGCTGGGCACCACTCCGCCCCGCTCCAGAATCCGCGACAAAGAGAGGGGCAGGAAGTTAGTGCAGCTTTGTTACTGTGTGTTGCTATGTGTGAACTAATAATTCATTTGTTTTTCATATAATAAAATTATAAGTATATATTTCGCACTTTTTAGGCGAGTGTTGCATTAAAAATATGTATAAAAACACTAATTGTTTCACCTTTTTACTTTTTCCTTCAGCTCCTTAGTGTATATATATATGCATTATTTCTGCTTTTGGCCTGCTATTAAATCTCTTATCTGCAATATCGCAGGACTTTACAAATACACGCTGGACGTACCCTAATGTCTGTTTCTCCCACTAACAGTATCTGCTTTTAAATCATTAAAGTCATCTTCCTTTTAAGTGGTTAGTCAGGAATACCAGATTCGCTATTAATCGCCTTTATTCCTTTCTAGATGAAGCTATGTTTACCCTTCTCATCAGCAAGAACACATTTTTAGCCGACTTCGAGACTTGATGATTGTTTTAAAAATCTGCACAAGTATTGAAAACAGTTGACAATGCTTGATGTTAAATGTTACAAATATTCATCGCTAGCCATTGTAATAACTTAAGTATATAAAAATATATAAAAAATCGTGTCACTTTGTTTGTTCGCTATGAGCTCGAAAACTAGAATTTTGCACACAAGAGTTTGGTCCAACTTAAGATATAGGATGGTGTTTATCTCAATTTGTTATTGCAAATTACTTAGCCACAGCAATGTGTGGCCGGGTAGCTAGTAGGTACTACTATAAATAATAGTAGAGTTATAATAAAAAGCAATTTCGTGAAAAACACCTTTTAGATTCGCTATTAGAGTATGTTTTTTAAACTTTCATTTAATAAAACCATCCAACGTTTATCGTTAATTGGTATTGATTTTCACTCTATTAATTAACTGAGCTATGTTCACGTGGGTTGTTTGTGAGTTTGAAACTGAAACACAACCATGAACTAAAAAGTCTTCAAAACTGAACAAAGATTAGATTAAAAGCGTGACAATATTTTCTACGCTCTTGCATCATATTACACAATTTCGTTTAAGTCATTATTAAGACTACCTCTTTGGTTCCATGGGACTGATCCATAAGGTCTATAAGACGGCCTCGTTGGTCCCGTGGAAGTACCTCCTCGGTCCGTAAGACTTAAATCTGTTAAGTGTAAGTTGGATCTTATAATAGAGCCCAATCGTATGTCTCGATTCCCATGGCGAGCAAATGTATTTATTCTTCTTCTGCTAAACCATTCTCAGTTAGAGCGAAAAGAAGGCAATAGGATTACCCCCTTATTACGCCCCCTACTTTTATATAGGCGTGAGTAGTAAAGATGGAATCAAGTAGATATTGGCACTCGGTATCTTTCACTCGCGTCTGAATGCACGAAAAATGAACAATATGAACTCAGAGAGAACGTTCACTCGGATTCCGCCATTTTGTCTCCGAGTCCTGTAGCTGCAGCAGAAAAGCGGCACGACTTCATTCGAAGACACCTTGAAAGACAAGAGCAGATAAATGTTATTTTCCAAGTCATTCAGTAAAGCATTCAGTCGATTGCACATTCACTCGAGTGTACTTGTACACTACTTCAGAACACGGTAATATACTGAGCAGTTCTCTTTAAAGATATAACTCTACATATATGTATATACTTACGAGTATATTATGTATTATAAAAGATCCATCTGCGGTAGTCGTCACTAGTGATGGTCTAAACGTTGAAATAACATAGCGCCAATGATTACGTGTGAAGTATCTATTGTATAAGCGCGACGAACTATGAAGGACTTGTTAAATTACATATTTGTCTACCACTTTTCTGCTTACATTGTAACATATTATAGCATTCAAATGACAGTGTAACTTACGTTCTGGACGTACCTCTCTGCTATGACTCTCTAGAGACAGTGATACAAAGAAAGTTAAAAAAGAACAATCGGACTGAACGCAGTGAATTTTATAGGAGTATGTGTCGGTATTCGCGCTATTGTTGACTAACTTAAGTAATCGTAGGCAAATCGAGAGGGGAAAAAATTATATGGTACAATAAACCTTCAACAAGAAGACCGTGCAGGTCCGAAGTCGGAAAATTAAATATGACGGCCGGATAAAGAAAGAAATATCGTATCTCGGCTTCTATTGGTCCTACGGCAACTTATTTTTTATTTCATGTAAAAATAAGCGCAATCACTTGTACTAAGTTGTTTACGTCTAAGTTTAAAATTAGAAAAAACTATTGAATTTGTTTAATTAAAAATCAATTTTTTGAGGTATCAAAGATATTGTTATTCCCCATCGATTTCAAAAACTCAGATATCGACTCCATGCCCGTGACACATTTTATACACAATGGAAATTTTAAATTAACAATTTTACGATAGGCTGCCATTTTGAAATTTCGCGATCTGACTTGGCGTACAATGAAAACCATAGCTACTAATGTCTGTAACATATTCGATTTTCATTCAATTTTGAATATTGCAACGTGCATTTTCACGCATTTCTTTCTCGCTTATTTAACCAATGGAAAAACTCTATTCCTTATTTAGCATAGCGTTACTTCCGCACTGACCTAAGTATTGTTTGTGAATCCGGGTGTTATTCTAATATTGTATGACTATTAAGTACTTAAGATATGTGTGCACCCAGAATCATAGAACCATGATGAAGCCAGAACCATGAAGACTGGTTTGTCTGCTTATAACATCTACTCGCATTTGCATTAGTTGTCCATGATCAAGGCGGTTGTCACAATGCCTTAAAATAAGATACTCAAAAACTTGTATTGTAAATGAAATACATTGACTGAATTCAGTAACATGTTGTCGATGTCGACAATATTATAATTTCTGCATAAAAACAAGTCGCTGGAGCAAAAATTAAGGAAATACACAATAAAAACTAACAGTTCTAACTAAAGTAGCTGGTGGATACCAGCAGCATAATTTCTAGGAAAGTCCACAGTTCGTAAACGTATTAAATGTAGGTACACATTATATTGTAATGTGTAAATTGCCATTGGATTTGTATGTTGTAGCATTAAATCGATACTAAGCCATATACAATTCTAAAATAAACTCGTCACGAATAGCTATCGTATATTGCGTTGCCTGGTTAGTGGCAATACAAACATTTTTGGAACAATTCTGGTATTTTGAATACGCATTTGGAAAAGTCAACTCGTAAAATAGCGCCGAGATTTACTCTTATTGCCATGCCATTAAATGTTTTGTTTTTCCTGTTTTGAAACGTGTGAAAGATGTAAGTGCCTCACACACACTAACAGCTACTTACTAAATACGGCTAATAGAGTTGCACTTTAATGCTAGACAAAATTTAAAAAAAAATCGACTAAAGAAAAATTAACTTGTTAGCCTAACTAAACTCCTACTATAATGGAAATACCTACCTACATAATTATGAGACGGCGTCAAACGTACTATTATGTATTCTGTGGCCAAACAGAAATAATAGCAAGCGAATTAATACATAAAATGAAGTGAGGGCACTCGCGATGCAACGCGTCTGTTTGCCCAAGTGTTTTCGAATTAAATTTTTTCTTCACTATTACTACAAGTCTGTCATGTTGTAGTGTCATTAGAACTAGGTAAATGTGTGTGCTTAGTTTGAACAAAATCCGTTCACAAGTTTTAAGTCAATGGGTGAACAATCATTTGTCCTTTAATCAAGTCCTTGTTAAATGGGATAACTACAAAGTATACCCTATCGGCCGGCGTACATTTCAGCCGCTGTCTGCCTCAGCTTTCAGTTTCAGTCATATCGTGCACTGAAAAAATTTAGAGGAACTAAAATTTATGTGGCTTGTATAAGACAAAAGCACGTTTACCCTGGAATTCTTGAACCTGAGTACACTCACATTCTTAATGGGCACTATTATTCGCTGACTTTCAGATTTCACATGCACTTGTTGGACAACTTCGATTATAGAAATAAGTGTATTTATGTAAACTAGTTATAATGATAATAAATACCGAGATAATGTTATCAGAACTCTACGCAACAACGGCGAATGTGCATTCAACTTTATGCTTGTGGCTCGTCATAACCAGTGATAATAATTTTCGTTCATATTTATTATAATAATTATAATAAATGGGGAATTCGTGACTGTCGTAACAATGACGTCACCTTGACCTTGACAAAATAGTAGCTAAAAAATTAGTAAATAAGAAAAATGGAAGAACCTACCAGTAAGGGAGTAAGGAGAACAATGATACGTCACCTAACAATAAGAGTGAGAAGTAAATGTCTCAAGGAAAAGAGACAGCAATAAATTTTTGCTCTCATTCAGTGTGCTGGTGTTAGAGGTGGCTACTGACTTCTGTCACCAAATAAACAAATATTTTGTCAACAGAAGTCTGTGCCGGTTTTAGCAAATTTGCTTATATATTTCAAGTTAATCAAGTAGGGCTTTAGTTAGGTATATAATTTATCATATCACGATGATGGAGCGTTAATAGTCGCACTGAGAGTGGCTAATATGTATAATATTATCTTAGCTCCACTCATATTATAATAAAATACCATGATATTTTGTGATAAAACAATGATATTAAAGCACTTCACTTTATCAGGCATCATTTGCCTGACATATGCTGAACTAGGTCCTATTGTGATCATGCCATGAGACACCCCTTACTTTGAAATTTTTTTTGTGTCTCATCGTGTAATGTATTATTTTTTGTGACATAGTACATTTATCTTTTGTTATTTTATTTTCTTTTGTGTTTTTTTAAGTGCCATATCAATTTGCTTGCATGCCCTTCGTTGATGTCTCAGTGTCACAATAATTTTTCATTGTGACAAAATAAATAATTTTTCTTTCTTTTCTTTCACTTATATTCTATAACCTAACATACTCAAGTATACGAGGGGCGATCAAAAAGTAATGATAATGAGTATAATAAAACAACGATTCTAGTTTAAATTTAATTTATTTTTCTACATAGTCTCCTAACAAGTCGATACATTTAGTCCAACGTTTCTCTAAGCCTAAAATACCCTTTAAAAAAAAATCTTTATCTTGGCTCTCCCAAAATGCCTCTACAGCAGCCATAACCTCGCTATCATCCTCAAATTTCTTGCCCCTGAGGTGTTCCTTGAGCCGAGGAAACAAATAAAAGTCGCTGGGGGCTAAATCTGGAGAATAGGGTGGGTGTTCGACCAGTTCGAAGCCTGCTTCTCGAATGGCAGCCGTCGCAACTTCGGCTTTGTGTGCAGGTGCGTTGTCCTGATGAAACAGGACTTTCGCTCGGAGTTTGCCCCGTCTTTTTTCCTTTATGGCTTCTCGCAGTCGTCTTATTTGATCAGCGTAGTAGGAGCCCGTTATAGTAGCTCCCTTTTCCAGGTAATCAACCATTATGATTCCCTCAGCATCCCAAAAAACGGACGCCATAACCTTGCCCGCCGAGCTCGAGACTTTGAACTTCTTCGGCGTCGGTGAGGATGGCCTTTTCCAAGTCATCGATTGTTGTTTGGTCTCAGGATCAAAATGATGGATCCATGTTTCGTCCATGGTCACAAATCGAGACAAAAAATTTTCTTGGTCAGCCTGGAACTTTGCAAGATTGGCTCTTGAAATGTCAACTCGCTTTTTCTTTTGTTCGTCCGTTAACATTCTCGGTACCCAACGCGCGGAGACCTTCTTCATATTCATTTTGCCGGTCAAAATGCTTTGGATGCTGCCATATGAGATCCCTGTGACCTCAGCTAAATGTCTGATGGTTACTCTTCGGTCTGCTAATACGATATCTTCGACTTTTTTCACGATTTCCTCAGTGAGGGACGAGGTTGGGCGTCCCTCGCGATGTTCATCTTCTGTGGATGTTCTACCCAGCTTAAACTCTTTGCACCACCGTGCCACCGTAGAATATGGAGGAGCAGAGTCCCCCAGTGTCTCCACCAAATCAGCGTGTATCTCTTTGGTAGACATTTTTTTCAAACAGAGGTACTTGATGACGCATCTCACTTCGTGTTTCTCCATTTTCGTGTTGTCGCTCCGACTGCTGGTATTCAAATGAATGTAGCTCCTCCAAATGATGTCCTATTTATACAATTTTTTAGGTGGGAAGTAGTGAAGGACCGAAGAAGTGAAAACAATTTTTTTTGGATTTTTATCTTTATTAGAAATACCCGTTTATCATTACTTTTTGATCACCCCTCGTATTAGTTTTATCTTACTAATATTATAAATGTGAAAGTTTGTGAGTATGGATGGATGGATGGATGGATGTTTGTTACTCTTTCACGCAAAAACTACTGAACCGATTGCGATGAAACTTGGTATGTAGATAGCTGGAGATCTGAATTAACACATGAGCTACTTTTTATCCCGATACACCAACGGGATCGGGACTTACGCGGGTGAAACCGCGGGGCGCAGCTAGTGCATGTATAATTTCATTGCAGTAAAGCAAGTATAAAAAATATAAATATCTTTTGTTTCGGAGTACTAAAAATTCTCTAAATATATTATATATATATATATACACAAATACATACACGCACGCCTGTATCCCCAAATTTGTAAATTTGTAGGCACAGGCTAATTAAACACCAACATTTTGCCAATTAAAATTTGGTCCCAGTCACGTAACAGGAGGCAAACCTAACCCTAAGGTAAGGGCACTTTGGGCAATAGAGGTGGGAAATCGACAGTATATTGTAGGTAGTGGAAGGAAAAGGATATTGCTGATACGGACTGTTTAAGCAGTAGCTCGAGAAGGTGACGATCGCATACCTGTATTCGAACTGGCTATTGCCGGGTACTCCGAGCCCTCTAAGTTAGTTACTAAAGCAAAAATATCGAAACGCATCGCTAGACCATAGATAGTATCGCTAGTAGCGACTTTTTCGACGTGATAATATCGATACTATTTATACTATCGATAGTATTGTACGTCGATAGTATCGTCATAGTTCGATGCAATACTATCGATAGTATTGCAGCGTGTCGATATTTTCGATAGGATAGGCGCTATCGACTATTTTTCAAGGTCAGCTATCGATAGCGAAACTATCGCTATTGCAACAACACTGTCTCTAACCGTAATACCATAATGTAATACCGTAAATATTTGTATCAATTCAAAATAGAATTATGTATCTAAACTTTTGAATTCATTTTAATGACTATATTTAATTACCAAATTCACCCGAATCGGCGTTAAATTAGTTTTGCGATTCAAATTTTCATAACAATACAAATTAATATCTACTGTTTCAAGAACTGGACACACCGATATTCCTCTCATATTAAAAGGTAGTTTCTCTACGAGCCACCCTAATTGTATTTAAATTCACAAACATCGGAAACAGAGTCAAGTCGAGATGCGCAGTGCCTTGGGAAACGCGTGTAAGGTAACACTTTAGCTCTGATTTAAATTTCTTCAGTTGTCGGAACACTATCCGTCATTGTAGAGATGTCATGTCACAGAAAAATTAAATAGTCCTTTTTTTCTGCATATGAAAAAAGTTGCCAGAGCAAGGCTGTCAACTCCCAATACCACCATATTGTTGTATGTACACACTTATTGGACCATTGAATTTAAATGTGTACATTGGTTATCTTTTGTGCCATACATGAAAAATGTTTTTCGCCTTTGGTGTTAACCTAACCACTGTCCAACGTCGTCTATTAACTTGATATAACATTAACATAACAAATAAGGATGCAGTTTTTTACCTACATGATATAATAAAGATAATTAGCAAGTTCACAATAGGTTAGATAAACAGCGAACGGCGACGCCGTAGCCATTATTAATGCGACTTCTAGTAAGGCGCCCATTACACGGTAGGTTTTGCTGTCAGTTTTGCCACAATCAAAACGGTGATTGACGAATAACCTATCGTCTAATGCAGTGATTGCCAGATGAGATTTTAATGTCGATATTATTTCATCAATCACCAATGAACATCCGTCAATCATGACTTTTGGTAATGATTGACGTTTGCATGAGCGTGTAATGGACGCCTAAAGAGTTATTGTATCTTTCGCGGTTTTTTTTGTATGCCTCAATTCGTTTTTCTTGAGGAGTTTGGGCTTTACGAGTATAAACGATAATCCACAATAACACGGATATATTGTATCGTCGTAGCGACCTTCTAGGCCCATCAATTAGTGTCCAAAAAAAAAATTGTTGGTGTGTGACCTGATGTGATTTTAAAGCTGCGTCACAGTGATTCGCATATACTTATGTACTTACTTACTTATTGTAAAAAAGAACATAATGCTCAGTTTTAGGGCTTAAAATATTTTTTTCTCGACCAAGTTTCATTGATAAAAAGTTTATATTTGGAAATATTTTTAATAAAATATTTACTTTCATTTTATTTTTACTACAATAAATTATTATAATATCTACCTATCCTTACTACAATATTCCGTGCGAGGACAACACTGTTTTCGTATTCATATCCGTCCATAGAATAAAATAGGTTTTCTGAGCACCAGAAAACTTATTTTATTCTTTGGAACAACAGCAATCAGTGTTGTGATACACTGAATGTCTGATAATTTACTGATAAATAGATAAATAATCAAATACCTCAGTGATCATAAACTCCGGCCGACTGAAGGTGTTACATCACAATATCGCGTACCGTAAAACAGATAGACCATAATATTGACTGGCGCAAAAACCTGTTAAAGTTGTTTTAAAGTTTGCGAATAGACAATATTAAGACAAGTATAATATATAATATGTTTCTTTAATTTTATTGGTTAAATTTTTTAGCACATAAGTAGGTTAGATCGGATGCGCCTCGCGTTCGTCTCTTTAGTTTTTCGATTTTCGGTGTTTCTAATGCCCTTCAGCCAGATTGGAAACCAAGGTTTGGAAACCGGTTTCCATAACAGAATTATTTTTCTTTTAACGAAACCTGGTTTCCAAGAAAGAATAATAATTCTGTTTTCGAAACTGATTTCCAAAACAGAAAGTTGGATCTTCCTTCGAAACTCAAACAGAAAGTTCTAATTTGTAGAAAGAAAGAAAAGAAAGAAAGAAAAGTTTATTTGTCAGAATGTAGTAGGTTACAATAGGTGTTTTATGGTTTTTCAGGGTATCATACATTCTACCGAATCGGTGTACAAATATTAAGCTTATTATCTACTTATAATTATATTGAACTATCTAATACTATTACAATGTTATTGTCATCGAGAAATTCTTTCGTAGAATAATAACATTTATTTAACAGAAAATCAGATAATTATCTACTACAGTATCTATTCTTTATTATCAATAATATTATAAATTTCACCTTAATTGGTATATTAGAAAAAAAAGAAAATGGATATGTATTTCACTAACTTTGCTATTATTTGCAAATTTTTTGGATAATTGTTTATCACATAAGTTTTTTATGTGAGTAAAACACGACTTACTGAACAATAATGAATAATAGTTTTTAGTATTAAGTATAACGACCAACTTTTCAGATAGATGGAAGTAATTATGGTTTTCATACCGATACTAGAAAACGTCTATCAATGTCGGTCTTGAAAAGAAATACTTATTGAGTATTTCTTTTCGCCTAAATTCCAGTGTGAGTTGTTCAAATCTTGCAGGGTCAATCTTGATCTTGGTCTTGCGAAAATCCAAGAGAAGTGTTGCTCAAAATCTGTAATGACGGCGGTTGGTCGTCATTCAACTCATTGGATATTTTCCACTATTGCATAAAATTGAAATGATTGTATAACGACTGGTATTGTAAGCTGTTATTACTGATTTAACGTATGAATGCGATACAGCTTATCGCGTCTATCACTGCTATCAGGTACACACAAACATACATTATTGTACTGTTGACGGTTTTAAGTGGCGGAAGTAACCGAATTACGTTGTCATTCGTTATTTTTTATTCACCTTGGGAATTCTGTGGGTGTTAGTATGCAACAAAAGTCCAAGTAATAAGGACGTTAACTCACAAAACACACGTATATATATTTTTTTTTATGGTATAGGGGGCAAACGAGCAGACGGGTCACCTGATGGTAAATGACTACCGCCGCCCATGAGCACCTGTAACTCGAGAGTCATAAGTGCGTTGCCGCCCTTTAAGGTGGGAGTAGGAGAAGAGGGGGAGGGGGGGAAGATTGGAGAGGGGAGGGACGGGAATAGGGGAGAGGGAAGGGTTAGGGCCTCCAGTAACCTCACTCACACGGTGAAATGCAATGCAAGCATTGCTTCACTGCCGGTTTTCTATGAGGCCGTATATACTCAATATTTATTGCTATTGTCCAATGTGTGGTTATTATTACATATAAGGGAACGTACCCATACTACGTGACCCTTTCTGACCCCCTATTTTCAAGACTCCCGTCTTGAAAATACCACGCTTGGTCACAGGGCGGGGGGGCCCTAAGTTTCATTGGGGTCGGCGCAGTGTGTAATATAGCAAAGGGTTTTGGCTGGTTTCTTTTAGGGCCGGCCGCCGAATGTTGTCGTTTTAAGAAGGTAAATTTGTATGAGGAAAAATGGGTAGGGAGGCAAAAATCGTATGGGGAACGGGGCTGAGACTGCAGTAGCTCGCAGACGCCGTGGTCGCGTACACTAATGTCCTGTATTTCCTGTGACTGGAGAGGCCACAAGGACAATAACACTAGTTGGCCAATATATTTTCCTATAGTCTTATTTATATTTTAAACTTTACTAGCAACCCGCCCGGCTTCGCACGGGTAGCAGAGACATCTTTAACAATCATCAACATATTTCAATCAATTTATACAAAATCTTAGCAAACTATACACCTAAACTTTCCTCATGAATCATCCGTCTGTTAGTGAAAACCGCATGAAAATACAGTACAGTAGTTTTTCAGTTTATCGCGAACAGACAGACAGACAGACGCGGAGCATAAGAAATAATGTTAATACCTACGGATATTAGGAATATGGATTTGAAATTGACTGAAATTGAATTGAAAAGACACGAAATTTAATTTTTCACCTGGTTTGGCTATGCTGATCAGAGCCACAGTCTCGTATTAGTTCAAAACGCGAATTTAAATTTCAAATTCTAATTTCAATGAGTTTTAAAGTTTGTTGGTACCGTAGTAAGCCATTCTGTATATATTTTATATATTTTTGTTCTCTGAAAGTTAATTGAGGTAAAAATATAAATTTGGGTATTTTTGAGTTGTCGTCACCGATTGTATTTCCATATAATAATATCTGAAAGGAACAAACATTACTGCATTATCAACGTGGATTGGTGTTGATATATGATAAGTAGTTAAATTTAAGTGATGATTCACGTATGCGGATTTGCAATAGACCAGCTGACCTAGAAATACATCCTGCTGGTATCTGTGAAATTTTGTTTGTATAACACAATCACGGTTTTATATAAAGGATAGTAGATAATACGAAAGAAAAGTGTCAGAAATAATTTGATTATGGTATGGGTGATATGATACCCTATATAGTATATTATCTGTGATATGATACCTTGTATTGTATTACCGCGTGACTCATTCTAATATTAACAGCCGCATTTGGTACGTCTGTTGAAATGTAACCGACTTGAACCACAGAGTTCTATCAAAACCGGTTTCATGAATGTTCAAACATTTCAAAATTTTAACATAACAAATTACGAAATAATTATAAAAAATAATATTTTGGTACATATTATGCAGTACTTTCTAGATTTTACGTCTAGTTTGCACTATGAGTTCTAAAATAAGGAAAAAAAGACACTTTTTTTACTAACTTAAACTATCGCGTTCCATGATATAATTATGTATTTAAACGGGAATTAACGCGATCACGAAAAGGTATTACATACCTCTGAATTGCCTGACGTTTCGACCAGGTTGCACTGGCCGTGGTCACAGGCTGACTGAGATAGAGAGAGAGATAGAGTCAACGACGTCAAAGTTTAACCTGGTCGAAACGTCAGGCAATTCAGAGGTATGTAATACCTTTTCGTGATCGCGTTAATTCCCGTTTAAAACTTAATTACACTTTTTTTTGGTAGAGGGCTCGTACTTTCCGGAAATTGCCAATTCGAATTACAGGTATGCAACCCTGACCTCCTCGAAGTACACTAACTTATAGTTGGCAAAAATGTAGGTGTTTCATAAGCCTCTGCCTACCCCTCAGGGGATACAGGCGTGAGTATATGTACCCAGACTTCACACTAAGCTGAAGTTAAGCCAATAAATAAAATAATGGCATAACCCTAATTAAAACACACTAATAAACTCCCTCCTACCTAGGCCTGCCATCACTTAAATTGCCGACGTCGGACAATCTCTTCAAAAATCTCGGACACGTGTGAAATCGAGATTCTTTCCCGGACACCTTAAAAAAAAACGCCGATTCCATTTTTTTTTAATTAAACAGCTTGTTCATATAATAATTATAAGTTGTCCCTGGCACAGTGTCCGGGTTTTACCCGGACGCTTTTTGAAAACCCCGCTCGGACGCTCCCCGAACGCCCTCTAAACTAGGACAAATCCGTTGAAACCCGGACGGATGGCAACCCTACTGCTACCTTATACTCCATGGAGGATTGTCAATGGTGTTGCTACTTGTTCATTGGCACCGGTAACTAACGTAACCGTTTAAGTCACTCAGAGGGTAGTGTAGTAAAAAAGAATATTATTCTGTAGGACGTAATAAAAGTATATGAAATTTCAGATAAATTACCGTGACTGTGCATTTTTTGTGATGATGATGTACCTTTTTTTTTTTTTTTTTTTTTTTTTTGTGTGTGGAAACCCCCACGGGTCGTCACCTCACCGGGGCAACGGTAAGGTGGTATGTCGGACTCGAACCGACTAAAACCACACAGTGTTCCGTCATTGGTCTTCTTGCCGGGGCCTCAGGTGTACCCTAGAGAGGAAATCCCTGTGAACCCCGACAGACTTGGCCGCCTGTTGAGCAAGGCGACCCCACCATGATGTACCTGTCCAATCTAATTTAGAGAGGCGCGCGCGGAACACGTCGCGCCACCGTCTTAGGCCTGCTTCTGCTAGGGCGACAGATAGCCCTGTCGGTCGCCCTCAGGCAATCGCTTATGGAGGCCGGAGATCGTTTTGCGCTCTCCGGCGCCTGGTGCGTCTTCTGCGGGACGGAAGAGTACTAGTTCTCTCCCGTTCCCTTTCCGCCGCTTCTTTGGCATGCATCACTACCTCACAGAACGAGGCGGCGGAACCCCACGCACTCTCGCTCTGGACCATGCACCTGATCATGGTCTCCAGCGAGAGGCTACCCACACCGATAGCCGCCGCGAGGTCAGCACGCTGCTGCACCCACGCAGTGCACTCCACCAAAGTGTGGAGTGCGGAACCCTCGCGGCAGCCCCCGCAGTGGTGGCACACAGACGTTGGCTCCCGGCCTATGCGACACAGGTACTTCCCGAAGCAGCCGTGTCCGGTGAGCACCTGCGTCATTCGATAGGAGAGAGCGCCATGTCGCCTCTCCAGCCAATCCTCCATAACGGGCCTTACCGCCACAATCGTGGCGTGCCCTGCGCTTGGTCGCTCAAGTCGTTCTTTCCACTGAGCCATGAGCACCTGGCGGAGCTGGGACCGTTGCGCCTCTATTATACGAGGGACAGGTCTCAGGTCCCACCCCTGCGCCTCCCTACGCCACTGGTATAGTGTTGCGAGGGATTTCGCCTCCAAGTCCCATGGCAGAGTTCCGGCTAGGAGACTCGCCGCTTCAAAGGAGACCGTGCGATATCCTCTTATGACCCTGACGGCCATAACCCGTTGTGGGCGCCGCAAAATTGCAGCATTGCAGGTCGTCAGGGTTTCCGCCCAAATTGGGGCCCCATATAGGGCCATGGACCGCACGATCCCAACGTATAGTCTCCTACAGGAGGCGTCGGGTCCCCCCAAGTTGGGTAGTAGCCGCGAAAGCGCGGCTGCCGCCCCCATAAGCTTGGGGACCAGACTTCGAAAGTGAGGTCCGAAGTCCCATCGGCTGTCGAGTACGAGTCCTAGATATCTCATCGAGGACTCGATGCCGATGCGAACACCTCCCACAACAAGGCCGGCTCCCCTAGGTGGTCCCATGCGAGGCCCATGGAAGCAGAGGGCTTCAGATTTGTTGAGAGCCACCTGGAGACCCAGCCGCCGAATTCTTGTAACGACTTGAGCGACCCCAGCCGTGGCCTTTATGGTCGCGTCGCGGTGCGTCTTGCCTCGCGCCGTCACGAGAGTGTCGTCAGCATAGCACGTGACAGCGACACCTCCCAAGAGCACACCGCGCAGCACCCAGTCGTAGCCGATGTTCCACAGAAGAGGGCCCAGCACAGAGCCCTGTGGAACACCGCACGACATGTTTCGCCGACCGTATCCTACCCGAGTCGGGTAGATTACGGCTCTCTCTGATAGATATGCCCCGACAATGCGGCGGAGGTGGAGAGGCACACCGTGATAGACCAGTGCCTCTCTAATACAACTCCAGGGCAAGGTGTTAAACGCATTGGCTATGTCAAGAGACACCGCCAACACCACCTCGCCCCGGGACACAGCTTCCTCCGCCAGAGCTTTAACATGCATGATCGCATCCACAGTAGAGCGCCCCCTGCGGAAACCAAACTGATTATCCGCCAGGTCCGGCCCCACTCCAGGGAGATGCTCGACAAGGCGATCCGCAATGATTCGCTCAAAGAGCTTACTCACCTCGTCGAGCAAAACAATGGGCCGGTAGGCGGACGGCGAGTCTGCCGGGCGCCCCTCCTTACGGATTAGGACCAGTTTCCCTGTCTTCCACAAATTCGGAAACTGGCCCCGTTCGATACATGCACTAAAAAGCCCTCTCAGTCGGGGCTCGAGAGCCTGGAGGGCAAGGACCCATACTCGGCCTGGAATGCCATCGGGTCCCGGGGCGGTACTCTTGTGTTTCAGCCGTTGTACCGCTGCCCTCAATTCTACCTCAGTGACTTCAGGCACGCCGTCGTCATCTACAGCGTCGGGCGCTTGAGACGGAGCCATCGCTGGAGGGGTGTGCTCCACCGAATGAGACGGGAACAAGGAGCCCACAACATCCTCAAGCAGCTCTGGGTGGAGACTCTGGGTCAGCGGAGGTGCCGGCGGGCGCAGTTTGCCTCTCACCAACAGATAGGGGCGCCCCCATGGATCTCGATCCAGAGTCTCCAGTAGCTGCTGACGGGCCTCCCTCTTGGCCCGCTTTATCGCCGCCTGTAGTGATCTTTTGGTCTCCCTGTAACCCTGAAGCAGCTCCGCCTCGCGGGCTGCCGCGTCATCTGGGCGGCGACGCCTTCTGCGGAACCTGGAGTACTGGCGGCGCGCGACCACACATTCTTCCCGCAGCCGCGCTATCTCCGACGTCCACCAGTACACCTGGCGCCTCGCAGGCCTGGTTTGAATCCTAGGCATAGCCGCATCACAGATGTGCGACATAGCCTCCCGGAACCACTGCGCCTCTACATCGACATCAACAGGCCTGTCTGGTGCAGATACCCAGGCCTGCACGATGGAGGCTTCCAGGAGGAGCTCCCGATTTAAACGCTTAAGCGCCCAACGCGGACCGGATGGGACCATCGCGACCGGCGCATCAGATGTCTGGGTAGAGACGTCGAACCGAATGTATCTGTGATCGGACAACGTCTCCACCCCCTCCATGACTCGCCAGCCTAGGACACGGCGCGCTAGAGCAGGGCTTGAGAACGAAATGTCAACAATCGAACTGCCCTGCTGACGCACGCACGTGGCAACGGAACCCCGGTTTAGAAGAGTTAGGCCTGATGATATGGCCCACTCCTCCAATGCCTCACCCCTCGCATTAGTGGCTGGGGAACCCCAAGCCGTAGACTTGGCGTTGAAGTCCCCCAGGACAAGAACAGGGCGAGGTCGACACCCTTCGACGACGACGGCTAGCTGAGTAAGCCAATCTTCGAACTCAGCTAAGACACGGTTCGGCGAGAAATATACGGCCACGACTGCAACTTCATCCACAGTAACCGCCACGCAGCCTCGTCCCCTTGCAATGACCGTAAAGGGGGAGGAATAAGCGGAAGTACCCCGAACTATAGCCGCCAAGCCGTCAAGGTCCCCAGCCCAGTTATCACCGGGAGGGACAAAATATGGCTCAGCGACGACGGCGACGTTGATCGACCACTGTGCCATGCTCTGGAGCAGAAGATCCTGAGCATTGGCACAGTGATTTAAGTTCCCCTGAAGGATGCGGAGCTGTGGGTCCATTATTGGGTGTCCATGTCCGCAACCCGCTGTGAGTTAGGTCTCTCCTCGGAGGCATCCCCTAATGTTTCTGTCGGCCGGGGGGCAGATGATTTACCCCCTGACTTCATCCTTGATGAGACGCAGGCTTTGGTACCTGCCCGATGATCAGCTGGTTTCTCTTCCGCTGAACACTTAAAGCAGCGCGGCGGAGCACTGCAGGCACTGGCTTTATGACCAGGCTCACCGCAGCGGAAGCATCTGTCTCCTACGGTGACTTCCGCTGTGCATTTTACTCCAACATGCCCCACTGACAGGCACCGGAAGCACCTGGTTATGCGAGGCTGTAGGAGTCGAACCTGCGCCTTTAGGAAGTCTCCAATTAATAGGCTGCGAGCATCTGCAACCTTTTGCGCCGCCGCAACTGGGCAGCTAATGACTGATGTTCCCAGGCCACCACGACCGAAGTAAATTACTCCGGCTCTGACTTGGTCCGGGGGACAGCCTCCGACGACTGCAACAGCGGACACAATCTCATCCGCTGTTACCGAGTCATCTAGGCCTAAAATGCGCACGTCTGCGCATTTGATAGGCCTGGACACGTTCACCTCGGTTGCATCCAGTGACTCCCTTAGCTTGGCCGCTAGGGCATCAGCTTTGGGGCCGCTAGTGGCGCCGGGGATCTCAAGGAGACGGGCTCCGGTACGAGTTGGTTTACATCGAACCCCTTCAATCTCCAGGACCTTGAGATCCACAGAGGCCTTAACTTTTTTGAGGACCTCAGCGTATCCCACACCCCTCTCTGTGGCTTCTGTTGTCAATGTTAAGACCACGGCCGTAGAACGTGGGGCACGAAGTCTCTTAGGTGCCTTTGCTGTGTCGCCCTTGGCATCTTTCTTAATCGTCTTTTTCTTGGCCTTCCCTTTTTTCTTTTTTTCTCCCACTACTTCCCACTCGCTTTCCTTGGGGAGCTCCGTGGGATTTCCAGTTTTAACCAAAGGAGAGACTTTGGGATTACTTTTTTTTCTTCTTCCTCTTAGTTAGGTTAGAGGGAGTAGGAGACGCCGCCACAACTTGTGCAGCAGCTGCCTTTCCACTCTGAGGAGTTTCCGGGCTCGCACTGGCCGCAGCTGCATAAGACATTGCTCTGCCTGGCGCTAGAGGTGGGCGGTCTTTTGCCCCCTGCAAGGCGGAGATACGCTTCATAATGCGCTGCTCCATCTCCGCCATTAGTTTGGAGATAGCAGCATCTGGGGCCGTGTGCAACGATGTTGCCATTTCACCAGTTACGCTTCCACTGCGCCGCTCATTGCGGATTTCTTCTCGCAAGGCGCGCATCTCCTCTTGAAGCTCCTTACTGCCTTTCTCTGATTCTGCCAGGCGAGTTTCAAGACGGCCAATGTATTGGCGGAGCTTGGCCGTCTCTTCAGAGGTAGAACATTTCAGAAGCACCTCCGTTGCCTCTTTGATCGAAGAGGCCGCCTCCATTAACGTCTTCTGGCAAGTGCCTTTGAGGCCCTTGGAGACACTAGCGACCTCCCCAATGCGCTTTAGGGCCTCGCTAATTTGTTCCCCCCATTCAGGAGCAAACTCGTCCTTCAATGAAGGGGAGGGACTCTTGCTACCTAGTGATCTGCGGAGTCTCCCCCTCTGCACCTCTGGCTTTTTGGCGGAAATCTTCTGGAACAGGCTTTTAAGGCGCTGTTCTTCTTCTTCCGCCTGTGCAGCTTTTTCAGCGGCCCGAAGAGCTGCTGCCTCCTT
This sequence comes from Euplagia quadripunctaria, assembly GCA_963859945.1. Taxonomy (NCBI): domain Eukaryota; kingdom Metazoa; phylum Arthropoda; class Insecta; order Lepidoptera; family Erebidae; genus Euplagia; species Euplagia quadripunctaria. The sequence goes on along the minus strand of OY982571.1, from coordinate 403,592 downwards.
TCGAGCCTTAGCGGCGCCGATGTACGCACCAGTCGTAGGTGGTCGGCCTCTGCCACGTTGCGCTTTTGGTACCTTTGCAACCGGTAGCAAGTCGTCGGCGTCGCTCGAGGAGGCTGTCTCTAGCTCAGAGCGACTCCTGCTCAGTCCAGCATCAGAACCTTCTGAGCGAGGTCGTTTCCCACCTCGCCAATGATGATGTACCTACTAATAGATTTGTCCTTGTAATGATTTTCTTAGAATCATAATATGAAGTTCATTGACTTGTTTGTTGTACAATATGTTGCAATTTTTGCTACCTACTCACATATTATCGCATAGAAGTAAAGTTCTTTATCATGTCAGTGTTATCGGATATAACTCGAACTAAGTATGAGTTGGCTTAACATACCGTCCTAGCATTATCCTTAAAATACACGTGGAAAGAACCAAAAAGTTTTTTTTACCTATTTATTTTTCTCCGTATAAAAATAAATTTAATACTTATTTCGTTTTTGCTAATTAATAACATAGATAATTAATATTTTGTAGACCTCTTAATAACTCCTAAACCTTTCACCCCACTTAATTAAAGCCTTGCAACACAACTGTCTGTCTCTCTTTCTGTTACGTTTGTCACGCAACTGCTGAACCAAATGTGATCTATTTTTGGTATACCTAGAGATAGACGGGACATATGAGAAGGACATAGGTTTCTTTTTGTCGAAAATAAAACTCGAAGGGGTGTAATAGGCGATGAAAGTTTGTATGGGGGATAAATCATTTCTTAGGTAATATTTCTGTGCAGATTAATGAAAGTTTGGAGAAAAATATTGACTTCTCAAGATATTAATTCTACGCAGACGAAGTCGTGGTCAACCAGCTGGGAAGTTATATATGTCTCTTGAGGTATTTTCGGACCGATCCAACCTTAAAGAAAAGAGCGTACTCCCACCTCAAAGGCCGGCCACGTACCTACTTGTGACCCTTGAGTTGAGGTGTCCATGGACGGCGGTAGTCACTTACCATCAGGGGAACCGTCTGCTCTTTTGCCGCCTATACCATAAAAAAGCGTTAGGCATTTGGGCATAACATTTATTTTTAACGAATTTCGTTTGAATAAGCATTTAATGGACAAGTGACATGCATGATCATGCGATCAAATGCGTTTTCTGAATGTATCGACTCAGCAAACATATTTACGTTGCGTTACTCTACCCTACTCGTTTACCTAAATAATTAATAGTAATAACATTTGTATCTGTTCACGTGTGAAATTCTGTAGTCAGTAGCCGTATGTTCGTATTTGAAGAGTAAATAAAAAATAATAATCTTCACAGTCCGTGTAAATTTTATAAATGAATGCTACTACAGTCGAGTACACTTGGTATATATGTGGACCTGTTTCGAAAAGCTGTACATCGGTCATCTGTGAAAACCGGACTGAGCAGAAAATCCGGTCCGAGACGTAGACGTCCTCAAAATATCGATTGCTAGCCATACCATTAACTTATTATAAGGAAAAAGTGCGAATTTTTTAAAAACCTTAGTTTCCATTACTCAATAGGTATTTAACACAATTAGTCTATCGCAGTCCACTGTTGAACATAGTAGTCTCACTTCCCAATATCCGGCCATAGCACCCGGTCCTCCACCCTCCGCATCTAGTCTACCTTCTTCAGGTCGTCAATCCATCTCGCTCTGGATTCGTTCCCATTAAACCTTATTAAGTCTTTTTTCCACTATTTGAAAGGTATTTTTTTCTAGATAGATGTAAGCTAGCCAATTAAAATCGCGTTGATGGTCACTGCTTCGCTTATCATTTGATGCTAAATAGCCAACCTTCCTCAAGAGTATGGCTATGAAATTTGAACGTAGAGTTTTCAAAGAAAGGAAGAGATGCGCTAATCTCTTTAATTGCAAGTCGGATTTGAAACATTCTTTCGACTAAAAAAGCAAACTACCAAATACAATTTATTTATTTTATTAGTAGAATAGTTTTACCCAGTAAAGAGGGAGATGTAAGTAATATAATAAAGGCGGTCTATCCTTAAATAACCTTATTATTACTTGCTGAACGGGTAGTCGGCATAATTATAATGGGGGATACTTGTCTTGTTAAACCGATATGGTATTTCTTACATTAGCCGGCCGATGGGGTATATGTTTATTAACCCCGGCAACTATGGTGAACCATGTCGTTCCAAGCTACGTTTAGTTTATATCAAATCAGGCTGAAAATTATCGATCGATCTACTTTGCAATATCTTTTTTCTCAATCTCAATCTATCTCCTCTTAATCTATGTCCATGCGAAACCATACGTCCCACATAGTTCCAAACTTAATGCAATTGAGGTTTTTACCTAAAAATCCTAAAAAAACCAATGCTTACCGCATTGGGTTTTTACTACATAATACATATAGGTAAGTCGAGTAGAAAATACTTAAGGATTATATAGTATAATACCTATGTATTTTCTATTTAACAAATCTGAAAGAAAAAGTTATGTCACAACATTTAAAGCTTATTTCACTCATATTTGTGTAAAATATCCACGTGACTTCTACCACAATATATACTAATTTGTTTCACGGTGCAAAATGATGTCAATACCCAACATAAATTAATGACTATCACTCACAATAGGCGAGAATTTAGTTAATGAGTTAAATAAACAAGACATGTTGTACATAATAACTTGTTTCATTAACAGTAAGTTTATTAACGACGGCCTTTGCGGTGACGACGTGGCGACGGTCGACATATCAATTGCAATGTCAGGACACGACGCGCCTGTTGATTCGAATCCCGCGTTTGTAAATATGTTTGCATGTAAACGTTATATATAAATTTTTTTATGGTATAGGGGGCAAACGAGCAGATGGGTCACCTGATCGTAAATGACTACCGTCGCCCATGTGCACCTGCACCTGTTGCCGGCCTTTAAGGTGGGAGTAGGGGAGAGGGGTGGAGGGAATGGTGGAAGAGGGGGAGGGAAGGGTTAGGGCGAAATATTTGCGAAAAACTGATTTTCGTGACCTTTTGACCTTTGTAACTTTTTTAGCCGGCACAATATCGCTGTCGATTTTTCACATCTTCATAATAACACCGTAATAAAGGTGTATACAAAAATTCAGCTCACTAGGAATTATTCCCCAGATTGGGGTTTAAAGTGCCTAAAATGACTGGACTATTAATACTCTATCCAATACAAAAAGAGTTATTCAAATCTGCCAGATAGTTCTAGAGATAAACGAGTATAGATAAACAAACAAGCAATCATACAAAAAAAACTCTTCAGCTTTATTGTATTAGTGTATATAGGTAAAGACAAAACTGTTCTGTTCCTTTTTCTCCTCTTTTTGTCAACCTTTTTTATTTCTCTAGTAGCTATTGACGAGTTTTGGTATTATCAATAAGTAGCAAACTGCCCCGGCTACGCACGGGTACTAGTATAGTATTATGTTATCTGTGGCACGGGTATCAAAACATACATTGATTTTTTTTCCGACATCTTCGACAATCGTCGTCATATTTCAGTTATTTCAAACAAAACAGTAATGAATTATACACCTAAACCTTCCTCATTAATCAATCCGTCTATTGGTGAAAACCGTATGAAAATGCGTTCGTTAGTTATTGAGTTTATTGCGAACAGACAGACAGACGCGGCAGGGGACTTTGTTTCATAATATGTAGTGATAATTATAGTTTAGTTAAACTAAAAAAACACGCTTTAATGGCTAAACGAATCAAAAAGTAAAAAATAGTTCCACTATCCACCTGGCTTCATCATCAGATCATCGTCACCAAGTCCAATCTATTGGACTCGTCAGAACGAATCATATGAGCCCAAACTCGAGAGACTTACTAGTAGCCACTGAAGAGTTCCCCTATCTACCTCCATCATCAGATCAGCTCTAAGATGCCAAATTATAGTATTGTCATCCAACCTACGTCGAAGTAGGTTAAAATTGACTTTCAAGATTTGTTTACATCGTTTTTTTTTTTTAAAGACATCTCCCGCATTAGGAATTACTCCTGTGTCGCGGGGGACTTTACAAACATACAAACAACGGACAGAAAGAACACCCAAACTGGGGTGGGAATCGAACCCACGACCTACGGCATAGCAATCAGGGTCACTCACACAGTTAACAAAAGCGTGTTAAAAATGCTAAAAATAATTTTCCTTATTTGCGACGAAGTTTTATATCAACATAATTTTATGATTGACCGTCAAATTTTGACCAAGTAGTTAGTTAATTAGAATATTTTACGTCCCTCGTATGCCCCTCGGCCCATCGTTTAATATTAATTTGAAGTAGTAACGTTATTAATATTCCATCCACTAATGGAATTCTCGTTATGCGCACTAATCCATTATATTGATGAATATGTCAACACCAGGAAATAGTTTTACTTTCACACTTCCTGGGGTGGTCGTATGCTCTTCGGTTTTGAAAATCCATCTGCGGGTGTTCAAATTTCCGAATGACCCCGCTTAAAACCAGTCATCATGGGGTCAGTGGTGTGCCTGGGACTTCAAAATAAAGAAAAATATATATAAATAAAAAAAATATTTATTTCAACTAAACCCGTTGTAGGTATTTTTGAATTGTCAGGAGTAGGAGTCAATTAATCACTGTATATCATATTCTCAAAAGACCACATTCGTAAAACATCACATTCGCAAAACACGATATTCGCAAACCATGATATTCTCATAATATCATATTCTGAAAACATCATAAGTCGGTCGTGAAGCTAGTTGCCTGTTCCAATACGTAGATCCTATGGAATACAGGCAAGAAACTCCAAGGAGTGTCCTTTTTCAACATTTTTTTTAGAAGGTAATTGTTACATTGCTTATAAGCGCAATTTAATGTAAGGACAAAGTAACATAATGTTCTAAAAAAAAACTATTAATAGGTCGATATTAGTCGAGTAATATGCATTTGGCGGATATACTATAAGACAATAAACAAATAATTATATGATTGTGGTTTTTGTGTTTTGTTTTAAATTTCAAATCATGTATCTTTTAAGAATTTAAAGTTTAAACATAGTTTATATGATAGTATTAATTTGTAGTAATAGTCTAATTTGTAACAATTTGTTGCAGAAATCACTTGGACTCGACACCAGGTTTCCAGCGCCTTTTGCGGGAGAAGAAAGAAGTGATTGACCACTATGACCAAGGCTCTCCAAGTGAGTATCGGACTTTGCCCTTACACATACTTAATACTACATAATTATTTGTATTCAAATTCAAAAGTTCTCTATTTAGTACAAAAAACAAATGAGAATCGTCAAGGTGGGAAAGAAAGAAATTCACGACCCATTCTTTTGAAAATAAATAATTGTTACAATATTGCAGAAAAAGAAAATAATGATTAAAGACTTCAAGTCGACCATGTAATATATTATTAGGTACTTATGTTTGAGTACTAATTTCAGTAGCTAGTTATTTAAATAACTCCTCACAATTACAAGTGTCGATGCTTTTAGATATTCATAGCGGCGAGTGAACGCAGTGATAATTTAATCCGCCGTCTTCACTGGCACAATACGTGGGCACCTATCGTACAATCTCTCAGTCTGATTTATTCCGTTTGTCTGTTTAAAATGTTTAAACTCAACAACCGCCAATGAATTCGGTGGTGTTAAAATTAGCAGAATTCGCGTTATAACATCTGCTAACATCACAGTATAAACTGACATTGATTTCATTCCACTAAATATATTTATCAGCAAAGCAAAAAGAATAGAAACTTAATCAATCTATTGTGTCATAGTGATACCTGTGTTGAGCATATAGTACACTGACCTCTATTATACACTTGTATAATAGATGTCACTGATATAGCACCATTATTTTTTAATTAGAAGTACAATACATCCTGTATCCCCGAGGGGGTACGCAGAGGCGTATTAAACACCTACATTGTGTCAACTATTATTATATTTTTTTGTATGGTATAGGGGGCAAACGAGCAGACGGGTCACCTGATGGTAAATGACTACCGCCGCCCATGGGCACCTGTAACTCGAGAGTCACAAGTGCGTTGCCGCCGTTTAAGGTGGGAGTAGGAGAAGAGGGGGAGGGGGGAATAGGGGAGAGGGAAGGGTTAGGGCCTCCGGTAATCTCACTCACGCGGCGAAATGCAATGCAATCATTGCTTCACTGCCGGTTTTCTGTGAGGCCGTGGTTTCGAGCGGAGTCGAGCCGGCCCATACGTGCCGAAGCATGGCTCCTCCCACATAAATTATTTGGTCAGACTCACGTTATAGGGGCAAGCCGATTGCTTAAGAAGGGAAGGAAATTGATATTGCTAATATGGATGGATGAAGAGTGTAAGCATCGATAAGGTCAGGATGGTGTCTCTGTAACTCGAACTGGTTGTTGCCCTTAAGTCCGAGCCCCTAACTGTAGAAGTAAAATAGGCAATAATATAGGCAATTCCAAGCAGGAGTAGCGCGCTGAGGGATCCATATAAACTTAATAAGGATACTTCGTAGTTTATACATTTCGCAAACCGTGAGTCTGATTATTTTACCGTAGTTCATTTTTGAGGTTACTTCTAAACAAATTTTACTATATAGTAGAACATTAAGCTCACTAGTATAATATACGTCACGGTCAATTCTTTTAAGTTAACAAATCTCTCCCTATAAAATAATACCGAAGGAAGATGTTACAGCTATCAGATTGATTGATTTGTCTGCAAGTAAAAATGTTAAGTTACCTGATGTTTTTTTTTACAGCTTAAGCTTAAAATATAAATGATTCTAAGCCTAATACATTGAATTCAACTTGCTTCAGTATCTGACCGTCTGAAGAAAAGAGCCAGCTTAAAAATTATCCGCAACAGAGCTAGGGACAGTAAACTGGACATGAGCCATGATGTCAGAGCTGACTCCCTACCTTCACCGAATCCTTTGCCGGCAGTACCAACTTTAGTAAGTATTACACAGTATTAAGATAAACCAGAAAGTTTTGGAATAAACCTTTATCTATATAATACGCACAATTTAAGTTGATCTGCGTGAAGTTGGGTTTCTATATGCGTACATTGCCTGCTTCTAACCCCCGCGGCTTGCCTTACGCGCAAAATGTTGATTGCGTGCACTCCGATTGATTGCCTCAAAAATGATATCAGTGGCAAAGGGTTTATTCAACACCTTCCTTGTATATCTTTTTAAATTGTTTATACCACGTACGTTTAAGTTTAACTGTAAGATGTAAAATGTAGAAAACCAACATTGAGTAACAGTTTCAGTAACAGTACAGTACAGTCCTTATTTTGTGCTATCATGTTATGGTAACCTATGAACAAAAGTGGAGAAAGTGAAAAAACGAGCGGTGGACTGGTTCGCTGTCGCTGGATTCGTGATATTCATGGTCTAACACAGACTTTCAATAATCCTAAATCAAAAACCTTACCGACAACATATGGGAACTACATTTTTCTGCGGCTGGTAGGAAGAAAACCTCTTAATTTTCGATTCGAGCACACCGATTAATTATCAAGAGATATTTTCTTGATCTCTAGATTGGTACGCTCTTCCCCCTGATAATTTTGATAACTTTCAGGTTGAATCATGCAACCGCTTCATGTCTCTGACCTCCCGGCCCAAGAACCGCGAGACCAACTGCCAAACGTATCCGGAAAAGTCGCTTCTCGGCGAGGCCATCGGCGAGGAGCGGTGGAAATGCGAGGGTGATGAGGAATTGCCACCGAGCAGAGTCAGCTTCCACAAGACTTTCAGTTTGCTTATCAATATGGGGAATATTGAGAAGGGGTGTAAAAGAGCGGTGAGTACCAATCTATGTTTCTTTAGTTTCAAGAAGAGTTTTGTGTATCTGGTGACTAGCAGACCGGCGATGAATGTTGTAACCAATCAGCATGAAAGCTTTTATTCGCCTAGTTTTTTAAAGATGGCGCTCGATGTATTTTCGTGACGAATATCAAACGAAGTTATCACTACATATTATAAAACAAACTCCCCCGCCGCGTCTGTCTGTCTGTTCGCGATAAACTGAAAAACTACTGAACGGGTTTTCATGCGGTTTTCATTAATATACAGAGTAATTCCTGAGGAAGGTTTAGGTGTATAATTTGTTAAGATTTTGTGTAAATTGATTGAAATATGTTGATGATTGTTGAAGATGTCACTGCTACCCGTGCGAAGCCGGGGCGGGTTGCTAGTTATTATATATTCTACAGTATTTATTAATCACTTTTTGTACAATAATCATATACTTATGTATTATTACGATTAGGCATGATTAGGTTGTTGTGCTATAAAAATCAATTTTGTAGTTTTTTTTATCAAATCGAAATTACTTTGATTAATTGGGAAGCGATCTAATTTGAGACTAATATATTTGCGATATATAATGATGAACAGCTTACTTCTTAAAGAGATTTCAAAGAGTGACGAAGATGAGTTGTTTGGGCTATTTTTTTTTTAATAAATGTACTAGTGACAAGAGTCAGATTTTACTAATACTGTTGTTATTTAACTGTTTAATTAACAAATTCACCCAATTGCTCCTCAATATTATTGTAATTAAATCACTTTTCTCTCTATTTTCAGATAAGTCGCGAAGAGCAGGTGTGGCAGAATGAGCTAAAAGACTTAATATGGCTGGAGCTGCAAGCTAAACTAGCTGGCAGGACCCTCGCCCAGCAGGACGCGTACCTTTGTACGCAGCGGGATATTGTACCCACCGTCATTAATAATATATTTCAATACAAGTACGTATCATGGTTCGACTTTTGAACGCCATTGTCACATACATATAGGCGATAAAAGAAAATATATGTTTTTTTGTCAATGGTTCGTTTGTAATGATTGTGAAAAATGTCATTTAAAAAATAAAAAAATGATTTTAATGCACCGAAATAAGGCCATACAAATTCTCATAATTTTTTATCTACGTATTAGAGGTACAGAAAAGGCATAGGTGGTAAGGATCGTGAATTGATTGACAAAATCCTTCCACTACGCGAGCGATGTCGCGTGCAAGAGCTAGTAAATAATGTTACGAGCTGAGACTCGGGATTAGAAATGTAAACCATTACCATTATTACCAAAATAGACACAATTTATTTTAATAAATGAAAGAGAAACATACAACACTATTTACAATTAATTATCACTATTACACTTCTAAATTCACTTGCACTTTACTCTCATACCGCGATGCATGCGTCTTATATACCCAAACGTTACTTCACAGACAGATAGCGACATCTCTTGAAAACTCGAAACTACCCTAGAACTTTTCAAAACATCGTGGCACATTCTATACATAGACTACTAGTGCCGTGTATTAGCAACAGACGGCGTGCATCTCACTTTAGGGAATTCTCGGCCTCTATGATTTCCTATAGTCGATAATAGATGGCGCCCGCGGGTTATTCGTAACAAAAATAATAAAATTTCTTTTGCAGGTTTGTAAACACTAAACCATGTGGTCGGCAGCTACATCGTGATCCTCACGATGATGTCCCTTCGGACCAGTCCGGGGAGATAGTTGGACCTAGTGAAGGTATGGATAAGAGAATTAGTCTTGCTAATACGATTTAAAACATTATAATAACTAGTATTCCTGGTAACCCCCCGACTGACCGAATGTGAGGAGTGGGTTCACATCGATAATGCCCTGTGTGGGGTTCAAATCCGTAAAAACTCGATCTCAAGTCGCAAATAGTTATCGCCGCAAAATAGCCACTGATAGAGTCTGTGCGGAAAGAGAACCGTCGTAGGATTTGAGGTCGCAGCAGTGCTAAATTACCTTTTTTGTTATGTTGACAACATTGTTACGGTCATTATAGTTCGACAGTAAACAGTACTGTACGATACAGTAAACAATAATGACGTAACAGTGTAAAAAGATATTTTAGTACTGCTGCGACCGCAAATCCTACGGCGGTTCTCTTTCCGCACAGACTAGCAGTGGCAATAGGTCGTGTGTTAGGTGTGTCAAGATATTATCATGCCTTAGATAATAGCGATGATATTCGTCTGCAGAGGACATCGTCATCTACGGGTGCCTGTCGTTCGAGTGCCAGCGGTGCTCGGACGCGATCGGCAAGGCGATGCGCGAGGTGGGCGCGCTGCTGGACTCGTTCTACAACGCCGTGTCGCTGTACCCGTCCAGCAGGAACATGACGGTCGAGCATCCGCAGATCGCCACCGCAGCCTTCAACGATAGGATCAAGGTACACCTCACGCCATTTAACTTTATTTCCTTATTAACCGACGCATACATAAAAGGTGTTATAAGATTTACTCGTGGATCTGTGTGTCTGTCTGTGGCATCGTAGCTCTTAAAAGGATAAACCGATTTTGATTTAGTTTTTATTTTGTCTGAAAAGTGACTTCATCTGTAAGAAAATCTGTTCAGTGATTCGAAGATCATCAGCTTTTTTCTGATCGTTGAAGAGATTTTTGAGTCAGGAATATTTTTTAATCTTTTTTCTATTTTGAAATCAGTCTAGTCGTTTTAGTAGAGAAGAATTACAAACAAGCGCACACAGCAATGTTATATTTAAAGAAATGAAAAAACCTATTCATAAGAAGACAACACTAAGTAAATATTTGTTAATAACATGACGTAATGTTTCTGCAACGCAATGAAAGGATCCTCCGACTAGACGATTATGACAGATGTTCCCTGCACAAGAATTGACTTCGGAACTTTCTGTGCATAGAAGTCTGTTGTGTAATTTTTCATAGCGCGATGCAGGATCAGTTATATGAAATAATTCCAACTATCATCGCTAGATGGCGTGAGGTGTTGTACGCAGCATTCTCCACAAGAGTGGTAGTTTGCACAATCGTCGCAAGTATCAACTGTCTAGGATATACTTACATGTTATCTCTGTTTCTAACAGGCGATGTGTCTATGGTATAACATAACTCTGCACATGCGGATGAAGTTGGTGATGATGCGACGGATGTTGCGGTCCATTCGGCTCAAGCAACAACGCGTGCAACAGAGAACTTCCATGGACTCTAGTATTAGCGGGTAACACTATCTTAATAATATTATAAACGCGAAAGTTTGTGTGGATACATGGATGTATGTTTGCTGTATGTTCCACGCAAAAACAGCGAAACGGATTTATATAAAATTTGTCACACGGATAGTATATGAGCTGGATTGACATATAGAATCTCTTTAACGTGGCAATCGAAGCTGGCGCGGGCTAGCCCTAGTTCTGACTAATATTATATATATATATAATGCAAATGTATGTTTGTTAGTTTGTTACGCTATCACGTCTTAACTACTCCACCGATCATCATGAAATTTTGTACACACGTTGTTAGGGGTACAGAAAAGGCAGAGGATCTAGGACCTTTCATCCCGAAAGAGAATTGATTTACAAAATCTACATTCAGGCGAACGAAGCTGTGGGCAAAAGCTGGTAATAGTAAGTAGCTGTTTTCTGGGATAAAAAGTATAGCAGATTATAATCTGTCTCTGTGCCAAATTTCGTCCAGATCCGTTCAGCCGTTTTGTCGTAATTGAGTAACAAACATCCATACATCCATCCTAACTTTCACATCTATACTAATATTATAAAGCTGAAAAGTTTGTTTGTTAGGAACTACTGGTTCGAATTCTTCGAAATATTATTTTAGTATTGCATAGCCCAGTTATCGAGGAAGGCTACAGGCTGTATAACATTACGCTACGACCAATAGGGGCGGAGCAACCCAGGTGAAATTGCGGGGACGGCTAGTTTTTTATAGTAGGGTCTGATCTAAATTGACATTTAGCCAGGATATCTGAATTTAAATGCTTTCCACATTCAATAGTTTGTTAGAGGAAGAAAATGAACGTCTATGTGTTGCTCAGTTATCGAACAAAAAATTTTTTGTGTTCTTGTTAATGACAAAATATCTGGTAAATACTTTAGTACAAAAACATACAGGGAGGATTTAAAAATAGACCTGAAAAGATCAAAATATTTTGTTTCTTATTAAGAATATTCAGGCCGTCCATTTCATCGCCCACCAGTGTCGACATTTTACAATGTTCCTTAACCGCTCTGATTTTTAAACCATTATCTTCATTTTTACCAGGCAATCTCCAGAAGCATCTCGGCCATGCTATGTGCGATTCAAAGTACCGAACAATCCATCCGACTCCAGCGGCAGCGACCACTCAGCACAGTGCGATATCAAGGAGGAGTCACCAGATGACATCAAGGAAGATGGAGAAGGATCAGAGAATGAGAATAAAGAAGAAGAGAGTGAGATTAGACAAGATTCGGAAAAAGATGAAGTAGACAGTAGCTATATGAATAGTTGCCATGCCGGCTATAGTGAGTTGATTATATCACTACATATTATGAAACAAAGTCCCCCGCCACGTCTTTCTGTCTGTTCGTGATAAACTCAAAAACTACTGGACGGATTTTCATTCGGGTTTCGAGGAGGGTTTAGGTGTAAAATTTGTTAAGGTTTTATGTAAATTGGTTGAAATATGATGATAATTGTTGAAGATGTCTCTGCTACCCGTGCGAAGCTGGGGCGGGTTGATAGTCGCCCTTTAAGGTGGGAGTGGGGGGGGAGAGGGGGGAAGACCGGGAAGAGGGGAAGGACGGGAATAGGGAGAGGTAAGCGTTAGGGTCTTTAAGTAACCTCACTCACGCGGCTAAAAGCAATGCAACCATTGCTTCACTGCCGGTTGTCTGTGTGTATTAGCTTAAAATGTACTGAATTAGCAGAAGATTGTTATCAAAAAATGTTTTACACTAACCATTAGGTGGTTAGTGTGCATATGAAACTTGATGGGTGGATTTATTGACAGATCTCTGCTGAGGAAGCATCTTCAGTAAAAAGAATATCGCTGTTCACACAGTCAATAATTATAGTTTAGTAAAAAAAAAACACCCTTTATTGGTGACAGATCATCGTTACTAAGCCTAATAGGTTGGACTCGTCAAAACGAATCATATGAGCCCAAACTCGAGGGGTTTACTAGTAGCCACTGAAGAGTTTCACTATCCAACTCATGGCTCCATCATCAGATCGGTCATTCGAAATTGTAGATAGAAAGCTACAGATATCGTACATCTATACATCTTCTTAAGAACGAGAAGTTAAGAACCATTTTCTCATATGTTACTCACGTTTGTATTTCGGGGATGCCCGACTAGTTTCGAACCCGACGGGGGCCCTATTTCAAGGAGTGAAGCGTCCGAAGCACAGTCTGACGCCTGACACCGTCGGGGCAGGACGCTTCTCTCCTTGAAAAAGGGCCCCCGTCGGGTAAAACCGTAGTCTTTATTAAAAATTTTCTCAGATGTTTGTCAACCGATTTTTTTATTAAGTACCTATTGACGAGTTTTAGTTATATCAATAAATAAAAAAAATCACATTTTTTTTTTCATAAATTACGTGAAAACACAACGCATACAAACAGCTATAGGGTCCAGTATACAATGTTGACTGTCTAATGAATTGTGTTTAATGAATTATGGTTGAATATCAACCAACAGGCGATCTTTAGTACTGAAAAAGTGTATGTAACTTCAAAATAGACTGAATTTTGAATTTAAAGAGATCCTGTATACGTTACAATTTCCTCATTCAAGTCATTCGTTTTACCTCCTTTACATACTGTTTCAGTCAACCTTTATTGCATGTTCTCAGATGCCAACGGCCTCAACACACCCGAGATAGTGATCTCAGACAAGTACGGAACCCAGGACTCGTCGGAGAGCGGCTACGTGTCGTCGAGCGGGGCGAGCGAGGCGTCCTCCACCGACGCGTTCGAGCTGGGCGCGCTCGCCGAGCTCACGCACTTGCGCCTGCTCAACAAGTGCCACGTGTCTATGTACAGGTTCGTCTTCTTCACTATTTTTAACTTCGTCTACAGTACAGTTTGTTCAATAACTTTTCAGGGTCTCCTTTAAAAGTCTCCTCTTTCACCCAGCAAGATCCTCATTCGCTCGTTTTATTCCGGAACTGAGCATTTATTCTGCTTTTACATTAAAACCCACAAACAGATATTTCTGTAACACTTTAATTATGTTGATTAAAAAAAAACATTTTTCATTTCATTTTCACATAATTCACACACATTTCACATTTTATTGCAGAGAATACCATCGCGAGACACTGAAGACGCAAGGTGTGAGACGCTGCATGATGTTCATCTACAAAATGAGGGCCTATGTACTCGACAAGGTATACCTCACGCTGGAGAAACCTGACGTAAGTACTGACGGTTCAACTTTGCGATAAATAAAAAAAATCCTCTTTTGAAGCCAGTTTGGCGTGTAATGTGTGCAGGAGAGAAATAATAATGGAGGTTATCAAAAATGTAATTTATTCTTACTTTTCTTTATGGTATAGGGGCAAACGAGCAGACGGGTCACCTGATGGTAAATGACTACCCGCCCACGGGCACCTGCAACTCAAGAGTCACAAGTCCGTTGCCGCCCTTTAAGGTGGGCGTAGTGGAAGAGGGAGGGGAGAGGGAAGGGTTAGGTATCTCACTCACGCGGTGAAAAGCAATGCAAACAAGCTTGCTTTACTGCCGGGTTTCTGTGAGGCCGTGGTATCACTCCGGTCGAGCCGGCCCATACGTGCCGAAGCATGACTCTCCCACGAACACTGAGCAATTACAAGATAAGTATGGATAACGAGGTTCAAACAACGACTAAAGACTGTGTGGAAAGTTGACATAGCTACATCGCTTGTTGTACTATACTCAGAATAACATGTTAGCATTAATCACCACAAACTTACACGTCTTGAATAAAAATTAACAAATAAACTAGCGAACCCGACAGACGTTGTCCTGCCGGAACGTAAAAAAATATTATTCCTGGAACCCTATCGCAGCGCCATCTACCGGGTTCAATTGTAAATCTAAACCATTCTCGAATCCACCTGAAGACACAAAAAATTTCATTAGAATCGGTCTAGCCGTTTAGGAAGAGGTCATACACACGCACAGATTAAATATATATATATAAAGATATAATTTTAGTGTTTGATTGTAATGTTAAAATACCAGTTTTTTACTAAATGCATCTGAATGTTAACAGGGTAATTTATACTAAAAAATCCCTATATTTTATAAAAGTATTTATCGTAGATACTCGAGTCAGAAACTCTCATCGAAGAAGATGGAGAGGAGGTGTTCGAAGATGCGCGATATGATAACGGTAGACCAGATGAGCATGATGAGGACGCCATGAGGACCTACGAGCTTAGACGGTAAGAGAATTAATATTTTTATATTTACTCTGCTGGACTTTTTATACCTGTTACTATAATTAAGTATTTTCATAGTCTTTTATTAGGCCTTTTATCCAAGCGGATGGTAGAGATTTTGACGAAAAACAATTAATCATGCCGGTTTGTGCTATTAAGTTGTGTCGAAACTATGCTAGAAAACCTTATAAAAACACTAAGATTACTTTTCATCAGTAAGTTTTGTTTTAATTTACACTATTTTCTGAGAAAATACTATACTTTATTTCAATATGACAATATAACTATGACAGATTAGCCGTGCAGTTGTGTTGTCAGTTTATTACGGGGTAATTTTACAAAAAACTATGGGTAATCATAAACCATGACGCTATTCCTGTATTATATTATTAAAAAAATCTATCACTGAAGGAAATGATACCTAATGACATTGGTGATTTTGACTCGAAAGTATTTTAATTATTAATGTTAACATCAATAGTTAAAATACTTTAAAGAATAATAATGATAGTCTTATAATTATTATTCTTTTATTAAAAAATGCATCTCATCAATTGAAATTAATCACTTATTTTCACTTGTTCACGTTGGTACCTGTGTAATTTGAATTAGACGTCTTACGCCTCTATTTAAAAACAGTTTATATTATTCATTGTTATTTTGTTTGTTTTATAATAAATTCATTTTCTTTTAAATCATTATTTTATTTACCCTTCATCTCCTTATGACGTAATACAAGAAGGTAAGTAAATAGTTTAGAGCAGGCATCCTTAAACACGCACACAGTGACAATTTGTTGACAATAACTACACGCTCGTACTCACACATAATTCGTAATTGGATCCCGCTTTATGCGCATTATTTGTTAGAGTTACTCTATCTAGACATGTATATAATCAAAGTGTTTTGTTCTCGCCACAAAGTGTTCTGTCTGTCTGGTCCAACATCTACGCAGTACCTTACAGCTAGGCAAGCTATGTACGGTTTATGATTTGATGTCTCTAGGTACGGATGCTGGTCCGAAGAGTGTATTTCCATGCGTCTACCGTCATACCGCTCACACTTTCTGCTGATCAGTAGCATCTGCATGGAGGCCGTGCATGACTACCTATCCTTCAGATTGGAAGCCACTCCAGACCATCCTAGCTGTCTCACTGTTAAACAGGTAATGTAAAAGAATATTTTTTTGAACAAAAAATAAACCGACTTCAATTAAATATAAACTTAATGTATTATATACTAAAAAAAAAACGATAAATATGTAAAATACGTTAATGAAACAGTCATGAAAATTGATCGAATCGATCGAATACAGAACTTCCTTTTTTGAAGTCTGTTAAAAATATACATATTTATATACTTTCATTGAGTTCATCACTTATATTTCTTTGTTAAAGATTGTGAATATATAAGTAATTTATTATTTTGGGGCTCGAGTGTGTTGGGTGAGATTCAGATTTAAAGGATCCAAATGATACATATATGGGATTTTCTTAATTACAGTGTACGTACATAAGTTTCATGGGATACTTACTAAATATGGTATGGTTGTAAGTTCGAGCTCTTTAACCTTTAAAAGTCTGATGTAATAAATAAAGAATATTTAAATAAGTTTTTTTTTCCATTTCAAATTTGAACAAAAGTACAGAAGGCACACTTATTTACACACATCGTATCTATTCCTTATCCTTTATAGTCTATTATATGCTATATTACGATGCATGAGAACTTATTTTGCTTTGAGTTTCTTTGTTTATATAGATGGTGGGGCTTTCTAATGTATAGTCAGTGAGTCAGTCGTTCTGTTGTCCAGCTAATCCACGAGCTGCGCGAGGGCCTGGACATAGCGTCGGAGATGCGCGCGGACTTCTCGCGCCACGTGCGCGCCGCGCTGGGCGGCCGCGAGGTGGCGCCCGACGCCGCCAAGGACCTCACGCTCGTCGCGCAGACATTCGACACCACAGTCGAGACGCTACTTAAGGTACTTACACACTACACACGAGGTAAACTTTTTTAGCATATACTAAAGTCCATGATATTTCAACTCGATGGAGACATGCAAATATGCATAGTCAAAAACTAACACCTTTTGTTTCGTTCAATGGTTATATTTATAATTATAAATTGTTATATTTATACTTGTCCGTCAGCAATACCTGTCGTACCTGACGACGATGTCGGAGACGGAGCTGATGGCGCGCGCGCGGCTGCAGGCGGAGTGGGCGTTCACGGCGCAGCTCGCCAAGCGCATCAAATGCGCTGCAGTTCTTGCACCTGTCACCTTTTCGTGAGTAATTACTGAGAAAGAGTAATCCTATCTAACCTAACGAACACTGTAAATGCGAAAGTGAGTTTGTTTGTCTGTTTATTTGTTACACCTTAACTACTTAACCGATAATCATGAAAGTTCGCATAAACGTTGCCGATGATACAGAAAAGACATAGAGTACCTTTCATCCCTAAAAAAGTACTGTTCCCGATGGATAAAAAAATAACTATTACACTGATAATGCAGTCATGGAGCTTTATTACCCTTTTGGGATCTACTGTCTTTCCTAAATAGTTAAAAATAATTATTCAAGTTTTTTTTATGGTCCTGACATTGTATCAAACTTATATAAATTTGTATCATAAAATAAGAATATTAAAACATTCAATTCAGTTTTTTATATATGGCACACTATGCCGATGTCGACAATTCTGCCAATGTTATTGTGCGATGGAAATACGTGGGTTTATAGAGAATTTTAAAATATGACTTTTCAACATATTTAAACTTATAAACCCGCACACACCACGAGCTACAGTAATCCTCGTCTGTTTGTTTTGAAAGATTTGATGAAGGTAGCCAACGCAAAGTGTTTGTACTATCAATATTGTAAAAGTTTTTCCATGGTGTAGAAGAAAAAATGTCGTATAGTATAAAAGTGTAATTTTACCCGTAGCATTCAATACTGTGAAGTGTTAAGTTTTCTTCTTTAAATTTAATAAGTATGTTATAAAATAAAATATTTGCTTCGGTTAGTGTTTTTTTTTATTATAACCTACCGTATAATAATATATATTAAAGTAAATACATACATTTCTTACACCACCAGCAGCCCTTAATTAATGTAGAGTACCACAAGGTAGTATCTTTGGTCCACTTTATGAATTATCGACCACTTTGTTCATTTAGTACTTTAGATTTCCTTTATTCTATTTATGTACATAATACATTGTATTATGTAGACTGTTAAGATGTGCAACCTCTTCCATTCCTTCATCCATTTGCGTTGTGCATAAGATTTAAGAGTAAACAAATGTTTGTAGGAACATCACGTGTAATCAACTAAGCAGACTCCTGAAGCAGTTCGAAGAGGTGAACGAATATGACAAAGATGCGTCTGATAGGTAAGAATATATGTATTTATGTAACTATTTATTTTGTCGTGTAAAATGTATTGTCCCATCATTAAGAAATATATGACGTGAGATATGAAGTATTTAAAGCATATTCTTCCAGCATTAATGATACCAATTTCTATGTTAGGTCAATAGATATTAATTTGTATTTTTGGAATGCCTGACTAGTTTTAGGCTATCGGAGCCCATTCTCAAAGGGTGACTGCTTTTTGTCAAGCGTCAAAACTATACGTTCTATAGAAAATAATACGAAATGATAACAACGCTATTCAGCTTATCTGAACGCATAATGGACCGCCTATGAGTATAAATGCGGAAACAAAGTCCTATACCAATACCGAACCTCTTGTTGAATAGTTTATGTTACCCGTATTAAACAGTTGTAAATGTATACGTTTGTACAGACATTCAGTGTACGCGGTGTGTCGAGCGGCGCAATGTACGTACGCGAGCTCGCGGGACGTGGCGCTGCACGCGGCGCAGTGGGCGCGGGCGCTGGCGGCGAGGCTGGCGCGCGCGCCGCCGCCCGCCTACATGCACGAGCGCGGGCAGATCTTTGTGATTATCTACACATAAATGGATAAAAACGAAACTGTTCAGAATATTTTTCTCCTCTGTTTATCGACAGAATTTTTTTTTGTTGATTCAATTTAGCTCGAGAGCTTTAATTTAGTTCAAATATACCATAGATACACGATCTCCTACAAAAATCGTGTGAAATATTAGCGCTCGATAATTCCACATTGTACTTTACGTGCATGCAATTAATACTCCATCGTAATAATAAACCAGACCATACAATGAATTTTCCTGTGAATATATGTTGTAACAAACTATAGTGAAAACTTCTTTAGCGGCGTTGTGCACTTTTTGGGATGGGTAAAAATGTTAAACTCGCGTCAGGACACGTGACCTGATCGAAAATCGTAAGACGGAGCCACTCGCGTCAAATCACGTGACCTAATCGAAAATTCGTATGACGGAGCCCAGTTTGTGTGAGATCTGTGAATTCTGCGCGATACTACTGCAGTTTGATATATACTAATTATCCATATATTAGTTAAGGCAAATTTCACAGATGGCGCAATTTTAATTTCGACTTTTTACAATATTTACTATAAGTATTTATTTTGGTACAATTTATTCAATCCATTAAATGTATGTATATGAACTTTGTTCCAACCGGGTGTCCGAAGGATACCTCACGCTTTTTGAAGTGAAAACTTCTTTAGGCGCGTTTGTGCACTTTTGTTATGGGGAAAAAGCATTGAACGCGTTACCGTCACGCTAATAATACATATATATTAATTATATGGTATAGATCTACTAGAGGGGGCTAATCTAAACAATGAGTTTTGTCAGCTCCTTATTAATTAATTTTTCAAAAATATG